>JAVLUZ010000145.1:1126784-1203439 GCA_036768485.1 Mermis nigrescens
ACCTATGCATATATTCTTGCTTGTATATATGCACGTCAACCGTTAATATTTGTTAGGATTACAAGATATAACAGAAGATGGGCATCGGGGTATCTGGACCCCAGAATTCACATTCTCCCCAAAAAAAAATCCGCTAGACCCCAGAAATTGATTTCAGAATTTTTTTCAGTTTTTCTGCGGTTTTGATGCTAATGGATAGCTCTCATTGAGAAACGCGAGAAAACGGTGTTTTCGCTCTACCATATATTACCAGGCACTTTTTGACTTTGAAAATTTTGGACTAAATTTTGAGCTGCCCATGTATAGATTTAACTCCCCTGACTTGGACGCGTTTTTCAATGTGCTTTACTTTGCACTTTTTTAGGCTTATTATTCTATTTGTTCTGATAGACGTAGCTGTCTGCTACCAAGCAAGCTGGAAATGCTCGTCTATATGAATTGCAATTTAAAATATGTCAATTTTGATTATTAACTAGAAATTTGCACCAATCTGACATAGTGAAATAAAGATTTGAATTAGCAAGATCTGTGGTTTGCTTGAAATTGAGTTTGAAGGTAAATCTGCCCAAAACATTATCGATTTTCTACATTATAATCAACTCTAACATTGGCCCCGGCCCCGGTGCCGGGCCAGCGCCCGGCCGGGGCGGGAGCTAAACCCCGGCGCCGGGGCAGAACAAACCCCGGCGCCGGGAGCCGGGGCGGAACCTTGCCCCGGCACAGCTCTAATAGAAACTATCAGTAAGATCGGCCGTCCTTGATTTTATATGAAAATTTCTTAGTTCAAATGCCACTCTTCCAACAATGACTATTCAACAGCGTTTGTCGGACTATTCAATTATAAAACCCACGTTTTAAGTTTAGCTCATAATTAAGCCCTATTGCAATATTTATCGAAATGTGCATTTTTGAGCTGTTATGAAATATAGTCAAACATCGCATTCTCGTTCCTTTGCAGTTTTCTACTTTTAATGCTACTGTCATTGTTCATCCCTCGCTCACTTCACAGTGTTTAGTTAGATTGTTGCGCTTCCTAAATTTTAACACTTAAACTCTTTTCATCTCGTAAAGCTGTTAATTTTTCATAATATAATGCTTTTTAGATAGATTTGTGCTATTTCTTGAGTCTTTTTCTTCTTTATACTAATACTTTATACTTTATTACACACAGTGCTTTTAGATTGATATTCGAAATCTCTTCACTCTAAGTAGTATTTGTTTAACTCAGCATGCTTAGAAAACTTGGAGCACTTCTAAGCAGATTCTAAGGATGATGTCTTCCGACGGATCGGCATGCTTTCGAAAGCAGGCATGTAGCCGGCCATCTGGAACTAAAATTTGGAAGTCAGACATCTCAACAACTACTTGAACACAGGCGAAAAAATTGTGTTTTTGAGCTTTCTCGGCGAGCTCTATATAATTAAGAAAAAATTCTTTAAACAAATTTAAAAAATTAAAATTGATTTTGAATTTAAAAAGTAGTTTTAATCATATTTAGAAAATATGTAGTACAAAATAGCCACACGAAGGATTTCTTATCATTCTATGCAGACTCGACCCTGTTGAAAAATTCACCTCTATCCCCCGTAACTATTTGCCTGTTCTTAAGGATGGTATTGTTGTATATATAATCTGGGAAAAAGAAACCATTCGGCATATATAAAATAGGAGGCGCATTCGCTTTAGGCGCTAGGAATAGCCATATTTTTTGAGGATTCTAATTTTTTAAGCAAGTTTAATAACTGAATTTGAAGCAGATCGTCATGTTATTAGCAGAGTATAATTTCGCTAACAAATAAAACATTTTTGATATGCAAACATTCAGGGTTTTCGATATGTGTTGTGTTGATAAGTTGCTTTTTCCAGCTGTTTAGTTTCTTTATTCGGATAAATCATTCTGTTTAAAAGGGAAATTAGGATTTGCTGTCAATCTCAAAGTGCGAACCCTTGTCAACTTTGTAATCGAGAATGGTTGACTCGCTAAAATAGTAAGACACATTCCTCGAATTTTTGACACTTTAGAATGATTTATTCATTCTATTAAACGTCTACTGATAAACTACGAAACTAACGAAATATAAATCGGTCAAAAAATATTTTGAAAAAAATCAAAAATCAACAAAATAGTTTGCCGAAGAAAAAATTTTTGCAGGCTTAATTGCGCATATTTCAGATTATTGAACGCTTAAAACAAGAAGCCTGCATTAATTGAAGCAGCATAAGAAACTTTTATAATAAACTTCTTGTTGGAAATCGATAGTTAGCACGTCATGAAAAGTAAAGCGGAAAATTCCCTATTCGAAATGATGACGGGCAATTCGCAGGTGCACAAGATATCTTAATGCATAGGCGCTTCCTACAGCATCCCTATGTTTACATAATGCCGCAACTGACAGCCAAATTTTTCTTAGCGGTAGTCCCAAAATTTAATATTCAGGGTATTTCAAACAGCTAAGCAAGCTAGCAGATCATCAAGCGTTAAGGTGCATACATCGAGACTAAAAGATGATTAATGTCTCTCCCGATATTTTTTGTGTTTTCGCACAGAAGGAACTTAAAATCACATTATTGTGTAAAATTAGAGGAATATTAAGACTTGGAGAATAATGAATTTGGCTTTGATAATAAACGTGCAGTACAACCACTGACCATGTTGATTGAAAATTTGGATAACTGATTATGATTCTTCACATTGAGCTTAACAACTTTCCCGAAACACCTTACGTTTTTCCTAAATCGCGTGACAAAAATCTCAACTTTTGCATAAGATTAATTTTTCCCTCAGCTTAGTCCTCCACTTGATTTTGATCTAAAATTGGTTTTTTCGATTTCCAGTCAAAAAACAGAATGTGGGCTGCTATGCTATCCCTGCCCCGATATGGTCAAAGATCACTCCAGAATATGCGATTGCAAAATGACCCCGCGATTCGCGATTTTTCTAAAAAATTCGTGAAAAGGTGCTGCTTTAAGCGTTTTCAGCGCTGTTTTCTAAAAGGTGTCCAATTTCCGGAGCTTTGCACCATATGCTTTTTTGACTACATTTTGTATAACTTCCTCGAAATTTCTAATGACATCGTCATAAACGCCGAAAAATTATTTTTGACGCATATTCGTCGTTTTTGCGCTCCCCCAGAATTTTCATGCTGCGCATGTCTGGTAACGTAAATTCCAAGAATTCAGGCAAAATAATTTTTTAAACTCGTGCTTTCATTTTATTCCAATCGATGAACGGATGGAGTAAATTTCAGGGCTTTTTTGTATTCCTCTGAATAGGCATCGCGCGCCAAGATGAATGATTATTCATCACGCGCTAAAATTTTTTTATTCGAGGGTTAACCAGTCTACTATAAGAACGAAGTTGAGTTTTCTTGTCCGCAAAGAAAGAAGCATCTTCGGCCGAAATTTAGAAACGGCGAAAAACCAAGCAAAGTCAAGCCCGTACGCGTTGCGCTTCATAATCCGTCGCTTGTGTTAAAACATACGACACGCTTAAGCATAGAATGCGCTTTAATATACTAGCGTATTCAGGTACCGGTCATAAAAATTTTAACGACTTGCTAAAACTAGTAAGGGACGGTTTTCGTTCGTTTCGCGCATTAAGACGTTGTGTAACGTAAATAGTGGACGCTGGTTGGTTAAAAATATATCGTTCGAAAGCTCGCCTCTTCGTCTATGCGAATCGAGCAATGATTGAGAATAGCTGGACGCGAGTTTGGGTTAAAATTAAAGTTTTGAAAACTAGTTTAGTTGAGAAAACTAGTTGCGCAATATTCGCTGTTGTCGCCCAACGAAAAATTAGAAATTTGTCGCGGACGATAAAAAGTTAAAGTGAGAATTCCGGGAAATGTTTACCAACGATGACGCGGTCGAATTGAAGATTCGGCGAATAATGAATAACGAAACCGGAGTTAATCAGGGTGGTGTAATTTATGGAGATGAATCGAATTTTTTAAAACAGACGAAGCGACGCCTTTGCGTGTAAGGTCGACGATCGTTTTTTATTGTTAAAAAATTTCGGCTGGAAAAATATTTGAATGGGCGAAGTGGAATACGTTATAAAATTAGTACTTAGGTATGGACGGAATGGATGTATAAGTAGAAAAATAAACATGAACGAAAAGTTCGAAAAACGGATGACAACACGAGCCAGATTATAAGCGACCATAGTAATTTAGGCGATTCAATCGTGTTATGGGCATTAACGCCAAATTGTACAAAATTCATTTCATCATACTCTCGTTGCAACATTTATGTACAAAGTAATTTAAATCATCTATACTATCTACGTATGTAATTAAAGCATAATTTGAATAGACATACATATATATATAAGCTCAGAACTGGACCATTCTGGAAATATTTAGTCAAACAATGCTGGCTGAAATATAGAAAAAAACGTCAATTTTTAACAATAATCAAATAAATCATAAACAACAAATAAGACAAGAATAGCACAAACATAAATCAATCGCTTAATACTAAAAACGCTATCAATGGCTGAGAACAATGATTTCCTCGTGAAAAGTTCGTTGGCGTGGTTAATTTTACATTTGTATGTCCCGTAAGGAAGAGATGGGTGAGGAGGATCCCCACGCAAAATTGGTCGTCTTCATCCCTCAAAGGCTGAAATTTCCTCTCACGACTTTTCAGCACCAAAATTCTGGGGGTGCAAGACTTTTTAAAGGTCAAAATGTTAAAAATGCAAGCATTTGTCCGAAATTGGGGAGGGGCGAGTAAGGATATCAACTTTTGAGACCATTGATCGACCTGGGTCAAGGATCGCACATGGACAGGGTCTGAAAGAAAATGACATGACGAGAAAAACACTATTTTTAACGTTACTCATCGAGCTCTATCCATTGGCATCAAAAAGTCGCGAAAAAAACAAAAAAATTCAAAAATTGAATTCTGGGGGGAATATTTCGGTTTTTTTTGGGAGGAGGGGTATTCGGCCTTCTACGAGGTGCATACCCCAAACCACCCCCACAACCACGTGTAATAAAAACAGAAGGCTTTTTGCCCACCCATAAAAACCAACTCTCCTCAACCAAACTTACAGGCAGATATGGTCAAAAATACGATTGATTCAATTAGAGAATATTCTCCCTCAATATTTTGGTACAGTACAGAGGATAGAGAGATCCGGTCTTGCCTAAAATTGGTAATCTTTCATATAAGTTATGAATTAACCCCTGATAGAACTTTTCCTCTAAGCAATATGTTAGGAAACGACGTTTTCTTCACACTTGAGACTCAAAAAATCAAAAAATCACGAATTTTGAAGTAAACATAAGATTTTCAATTTTCGTAAAACTATAGTCATTTATTCTTGACCAAAACATTAAAAAAATTTGACGAACAAATTGAAAACAGAGATTATAATTACCAAACTCTGATTTCTCGTCGCTTCTTGCAATCGTTTCATTTCAGGCGTGTCAGCTACTACAGTAGCCGTTGTTTTCGGATAATGCCTAGAAATCTAATGCAATAGCACGCTCAATTACATTAAGCACATACCGGACCTTGAATGGCTTTATATTGACAAAATATTGATTTTTTGAAAAATTATATATAATGAAAGACGCAATTACACCAATTTTATAATAAACTAATCAAAAGAATCGTTTTACCGGTGCACAGAAGCAAATACTTTTTAAAGCACAATGCAACATAAAATTTAGACTTTTGCAAAAACAAGCAGTCTTAAATTTTGCATCATTTAAAACTTCACATTATTAGAATTTTAGCCGCATTTTTACATATAAAAAGAGATATAGGGGAGCCCGTTCCCGAAGCTGGCCGTTCGCCAAGCCCTACATTTTACCCCCTTTCAAACTTTGATATAAATTTCATTTTTTATGCGCTTCTTGACGTTTCATGAAATCATCCTTAGTCTAAAAATGAGCCCCCTATCCCCAAAAAATGAAGCCATTGCGCGTTCTATATTTAAACTTCTACTATTTCGCTAACGCCCAGCCAAAAAATTTTATTATTCCCTGTTATACTTGTTTATTGATTCCTATGTGATCACATAAATTTTGTTCTTCAGAAATCCTGATTTTTTTCACTTTCCTCCAATATTAATCCACTGAGGTAACGACGATTAAACAAAATTTATGTTCAGAATTCAAAATTAGATTTATAGGTCCAAGTCCAAGCGTATTTTAGTTTAGCAGATACACAACATCATGTTGAACAAGATTAAAAGAATAACTAAATCAAAAAATAAAACACGAGCAGTTCACTATATGCACTCTTTATTATTTAAACAACTTATCCCCGTTGAACATTTTTTATGCACTAAATTATCTTATATATTGCCAAGAAGTGTAAGGATATCGATTTATCCTTGCCAAACTGTACATTTTATATCGGTATACTATCGTATACTCATTAATCTTGATCACACCTTGCTGTCAAAGAATAAGCTCAGAAATTTTTACATTTACAGCTTATAAGCATAATATACATAAAAGTAGGAAGGCAGATTTCCAATCAAAATTGTCTGATCGACTGATTATGTAAAAGAGGGTAAATTGACTTTAAATAAAAGTGTACAATGTAAAACGCCGAAAAAACGTTATTTCGCACGTGGAGGACAAATTTTTGGACCTATTTTTGACTGTTTTCGGAAAAGTTGGGATGCCGCCTCCCTTAGGAATATCCTAGTGGCGCCAATAGCTCATTTTTGGCTAAAAGTCTCAACTTTTTGGCGCTTCGCCCCATATACACATTTTTCGACTATATTTTGTTCAATTTATTCGATTTTTCAACTTTTGTCGAAAATTTTTCAATCTTATCATGTTCTAGAAAGAATAAGAATTGTCCGAAACGTCAAAAAATAATGTTTTTGAAGTGTACCCATCGTTTTTTAGCCCAAAAAACAGGCACTTTCTAAAAATTTTCAGGGCCTGATCCCCTAGAATTCTCATGCTGTACATGTATAGTGGGGTCCCCCACCCCACCCATAGTCAATCATCCCCATTCTTTCAATGCCGGAATTTTTTCAACACCCCCAATTTTTGGCAAACAAACCAGCATTTTTGGCCAAAAATTGAAAATTTCACCTAAAAAAACGACCGACTAGTCCTTCCCAAAATTTTGACTTGTTATATATATACATGTCTGATTCACCCCACGCTCTCTCATCTCGAAAAGCAAATTTTACCCTCGCCACAACTTTGGACGAAAATTTGATTGTTAAAGTAATTTTAGCCATTGTTGCCCAAAAAACACACTGTTGAAACCATCCAAGATAAATTCTCGTCTATCCTATCCAAAATTTTGAGTGGACTTACATTAAATACATTTATAATTAAACACTATAACTAACATACGCTTCGCAATAAGGCGCTTTGTTATATCCTTTATAATTTTTCATGTTGAGCACCATGTTGCACGACGTACATCTGAAGCACTGCTTGTGCCAAACCTACACAAGAACCAATTGAAAATGATTTGGTGCTTTAAAATTAAGAAAAAAGCTATTGAGTTAAGCCTTAATATCAATTAACGACATACGTATCTACCGACGTGATTAATACGAGTCGGAGTTTACTGAAAATTTTTCGGCAACAACTTAAAATCAACCTTTTTTGACCAGTGAGAGTCAAACTATTCTTATATACGTAAGAGAAAAACAGCCTCCTTTCAATGAGAACAAGTCTTCCTACGCAAAATGGGGGGAAATGCCACAAAGGCATGCTAAGAGAATTTGCAAACATTTTTTTAAAGTTAATATCATTAAAAAATTTAATATTTCCATTGAAATATTTCCAATTAGAAACTTTCTACAAGAATCTAAATATATAAACTAGAAGGTAAATTAATTTCAATCGAAGTTATTTCAATACATAATTTTCAAGAAAAGGCATTTGATATTTATAAACTGGAATCAATTTGCGTGAACTACATTATCTGACCTTATTAAGAAAGCTCGCATATAAAAATCCGAACGACGAAATTTCGAAGCAGCCAGTATTACTGGCCGAGTACCTATACAGATCTTTTATTTTCTAAAACGACGTAATACAAGGAAGCAACCTACCCCTTCCACTTTTTTTGACCGGGGCCGAGACCATAACCGCAACTTGGGCCGGGCACACAAAGTGTAAGATACTATAGTTTATAGTGTATAATATACATATGACAGCTCTGAAATTTCGGGGGTTCCCGGCCATTTTTGGGGAATTTATGCTTAAATTTGATGAAAACAATAATAATAAGGGCAATGGGATGATCGATAAAATCAAATTTATACAAATTAATAAAAGCAAAATAATCTACTGCTCGAAAAATAAGTATACGTACTCAAAATTACACTCTTAGACGTCATTTGACTGGTTTTTTGTGCTTCAAGCAATCGGTTTTAGTCAAAAATGACCTGAGGGGGTATGCCTTCCAATAGTCCTAGTTGAGGGATCCCCAAACCCCCAGTGCGCATGTGTAGTACACATATACAGAGTGTTTCAAAAAATAACGGCACCGTACTAATAAAGGTATACTGTAGCATTTACATAAAATTAGCAATTAAAACTTCGCAGGAGTGTAGTCTTATGTATGGATGCTTGTTTGGCACAATTTCTTATTGTGAGAAAAAATTCTCCTAAATCTATGGCTTTTCTTCTCAACTCACATAGTTCGAGTTTTGGCGCCGAATTTTTTTAGGATTTTTGCTAAAATAGTAAAATCTAACAGCTCGTATAAAAATGTTGACAAAATTCGTATACAAAATGCAGATTAGAATTACTGCTCACTTAAAAAGGCAAATTTCAGGGCCTGGAAGTGCCTGACTGCAAAAAATCAATGACTTCATCGATCAATTTGTCTATCGATCAAAACTGACTGACAGATCTAATAGAGGTCATTGTGAGTAACCCTTACTGTAACGTTACAGCAAAATTTTTCAGTTGTATCGAATAAAATTCTGTTCGTTTGTTTTTAATGTTTGTTTCTCCAACCGCTGAAAATTACAGCAGTCTACGTGCGGCGCTTACTAAATTATTAGCGGTCATCACTAATTTGGCAAAAATTTTAAAGTTTTCGCGCTAAAACTCGAAGCATACATGGCTTTAGGAAAAAAGCCCTGAATTCCGTGGATATCTTTCCCATATTATAAAATTTTACTAAACAAGCGACCAAACATTAGACCACACTCTTGCAAAGTTTCAACTATTAATTTTAAATGTACGCTACAGTATATCCATTTTGGTGCGGTAGCGTTTTTTATTGAAACACGCTGTATATGTGCGAAGTAAATAAACTAAATAAAGTAGGTATGTGCACAGGCCCATGGCCAGGATTCCATTTCAGGGGGGGGGTTTGAAAGTCGTATATCTCGAGAACCAGAGAACAATTAGGGCGTAGTCAAAAGCATACATACACAGCATGGGAATTCTGGGAGTTAAATTATAAAGTGCCTTTTTGGATTCGAAAATGGTGGGTACGCGTCAAAAACATAGTTTTTCAGCGTTCTTGGCGATGCTCTATCTTTCTAAAGCATAAAAACAAAAAAATTTTAAAAAATCAAAAAAATCGGAACAAATTGAACACAATATAGTCAAAACATTAGTACAATGGCGCGAAGCACCGAAAATTTAGCACCTTTGAGGAAATAGCTAAAAACGCTTTGAAAAGCATGTTTTCTACAAATTTTTGGAAAATTTTTTGGAAGTTTAAAAAAATCGCCAATTCTGGAGGGTGAAAAATTTTTGCGGGGTTAAAAATTTTTTCTGGGGGGTTGAACCCCCCTCCCCCAAGATCATGTATGGTTAAAAACAAGGGCATTTGTGAACTTTTCTCAACGAGCTCTACACAATGGCGAAAAATGATTTGTTTTTAAATTTAGCATATTTTATATTCAAACACAAGAATCTATCGCTTAATTTATCTGTGCAAATGATTTCTCACCGTCCAGACCATGAACAATTTCTTAACTTTTGGTATTTGTACTCAATCTTTGTGCTCTGCAAAGAAAGACAACCAGAAAATTAGTGATTCGGCGCGAAACGCAGGAAAAATCTGACATCTTCTTCATGTCGAAACACCTAATCCGGCGCCAAGCGCCGCAAAGTTTTGCGTTTACTAGCTCAAAAGTGCACAAAAAACCTGTTTTGGCAACCTTTTGAATGCACTTCGATAATTTTTTCATTTCTTCCTTTGCGGGACCCTTGTGAAAAACAATTTTTCGGTTTCGGGGAGGGGGCGACTGCACCCCCTTGCATCCTCTTGGCTACGGGCCCATATATATGTGTATATTTGTAGTGATATGACAGGATACATGCGGTTCACATTTTGCTTAGCAAGCAGTGTACAAGCAATGATCAGTGTTTCTTCCCGTCAAATTTTTCAAATAAAAAATGTTTGATCTGGTTCAAAAAGTGGTTTTCTAATTAACAGCTTGAAAATTGCCTGTCCAGCTCCGGAAATCAGCTTTCCCGATACAAAAATATATTTTCAGTTTTAAAAACTCGTTTGGCTTGGCCCAGAAAAAGATAGCCCAAGTCCAAAAATGGGTTCACCTGGCTGAAAAAATCGTTAGTTAAGTTAAAAGTCGTTGTCTAGGTTCAAAAGAGGGATTTTCAGGCTTCAATGTACAAAACATATCCCCGTCCAAATGAACCCTTTGCCCATCCTGCGAACGGGCGGAAACAGGGTATTGCCCAGGTGTGTATTTAATACGCCTTATGTTCAGTTGCATTGCTGATTTACGTTTTAACTCCTATTCACGATTCTCTGACTCTGAAAGATTTACTGTGTAGGTCATTGCTTCCGCCATTCTAAGTATTCAATCTATTAGCCCCAAATTCTGAAAAGACGAAATTCTAAACGAAATTTTCTTCTAAATTGCCCATTACCACCACTTAAATAAAAAGGACCACGCTTGAGAGAAAACATACATTTTGATATGAACGAATTCATTAATTTTGACTTTTAAGAGTAAGAATGAAAAGATGATTGAAATTTCGTTCTTTTTTGGAGAGATTTTACGAGGCATTCGTTTAAATATTACTTTCTTTTGCTGGGTTAGTAATATAATCGCAGTGAAACTTCGAGTTTTTCAGCAGATATATAAACATGACCTTAATTCTTGCGTTTTAGGGTTTCCAAACTCAGACCCATTTCGTTTGATTCTCCTACTGTAACATATTCAAATCTCTAACAAACTGACTTAGGATACTGACTGATTATGAAGCCTATATCTCAGCAGACACGTAGCTGGCCGTCCTATTTTGGGGGACCAACACCAATTTTGAGGTGAATAAGCCCAAAAAGGCCAAAAATAGCACAAAATAACGTTCAAAAAGTCCTATTTTTCCGATTTTTCTAATTCTGAAGGGTCCGGACCAACCATTCCCCCAGAGCTACGTGCCTGTATCTCAGAAGGTGTATACAAAATTCTTGGGAAAAACAGTTTACTTGCTTCAGTCATTCATAGGCAACTGTAAAACGTCCAGTTTAAACTAGTGAACAGTAATTATATGATTATTTAAAGCAGAGCAGACAAATGACTTATCTGGTTTATTTAGAGACAAGGACGCTGTTGTTACCACAATCTAAAAGAACTGAATAATGCAATATTTTTCCCCGACCCCGGCCATTTTTGAAACTTGCCCCGGCCGGGGCCGAAAGAACCCAAAAAATGGCCGGGGATAGCCGGGGCCGGGGCCCCGGCGGTCGATCACTAATTTAGAGCAATGAATTCGACAGATGCTTAATTAGCTGTACTGCTACTTAAGACAAAAAACAAGTTAAAAATGTTAAACTCGCTTGTTCAAATGCGCGCTAAGTCTCAAATATTTTAAGTTTCACTCTTTACTGAGAGGCAGCCGATTTTTTTAAGCTTTTCTTGCAATAAAAGAAGTGCGTTATCGAAAATTTGAATTTACGGTCAAAAACATTGAAGAAATTCAACTTTTTTTATCACAATCGGCAAAGTCAAAGAAATTTGGACAAAGAATAGGAAGGGAAAACGAGCATCGCCATACATCTTTACCGCGTCTAAAATAATTTAGACCATAAATGTGATGGGAAGGGGGTTTAGGGGATTCCACCACCCAAAATCGGTCGTCCCCCATCCTCCGAAAGTCATAAAATGTTTGATACCGTCCCGATTTTTTGCGGAAACTTGCGTTTGGGCTATTTTTTGGTGCATTTTTGACATTCTTGTCCAGAAGTTGGAGCATAGGTGCACAAGGTCAGGGTCGGCAGGGGGGGGTGAAATCTCCAAAATCCAAGACGGTAAATTTAACGTTCATGATTTTTTTTGCTGTTATAACGATCAAAGTAGTCAAAAGAGCCTATAAAACGTTTTTGTGGTAATATCGCATTTTAAAGGCATTTTTAGTCCATTTCGACAGCGTTATATCACTTTTAACATTGAAAAATGCAAAAATTTATCAATTTTGAGCGCTTTTTGGGTGAAATGTACTTAAAAATAATAATCTGGGGCGAAACGCCGGAAAAATTTTCGAGTTTTTATTGCTTTTGACCTCAAAAGTGATGCAAAAAACGTTCCATCTGCTTAAAATCGATGGACAGTACCTGTCCGGCGACCCTTCAGGAAGGGTACCCCTCAGCCCCCTTATGTGCATGTATGAGTTGGATGGAGGTCATTTACACCCCCTCTACCTAAAAATGGCCAGCGGTGACCTCCGCCCGAAATTTTGAGCCGTTGCACGTCTAATTAAAACTGTATAATAATTAAGACCTGATCAAGGCACTTTAATTCTTCCATGGGATAAACGGTTTTTCCGCACTCTGAGCGTGCGCAACACCTGGTCGCCATGCTTATAATTTAGCTTAATGATTCGAATCAGCAGTGAGGATAAGAGATGATAAAATCAATCGCAAAATTATAGAAGTTTTCGTCGGGCATCTACCGTATAACGTGTCGCGAACTGCTTTGAAAATATTTAGATATAATGCGATCCAAAATATTGACCGATTTGTCCGTGGCGCAAGTCTTCAGAAAAAAGAGATAATCGAATAAGAATCGAATTAAGAACAAGAGAGATCGGCGAAAATAGTTAAAATCCTGATTACGCCTATGGTTGGCAACACTGGTTGGTGACCCGCCGCCAGGGTTGCCAGATGCTTTAGTTAGGAATCCGTCAGGCGCAAACCAGAAACCCGTCAAAAACCGTCAACATCCGGCTAGAAACCCGTCAAAAATCGTCAAACATAACATAAAATAGTGGTATGCTTGCACGATAAATAACAGTAAAAGCGCACACGCATTTGCAATAAATGTACAGCATCAACATAGAAAGTAAATTTTTTATTCACAGAAATATGTATACTAAATTAGAATTGCACAAAAATAAGGCACCTGACTTAACGACTTCCGGTACATGGACAAAACAGGCAGGATAACATATAAGAATAATACCTAAGTAATTAATTACGGCTCTTGTTTCTGCATTTTACTAAGCCAAGCCTAAACAAGAAGGAAGAATCAAGCATCTTGAAATATGTACCTTGAAAGAAATATTGAACTACAACAGGTTAAACTTCTATTATGGTAGCTACGTTTTGTAAATAAGTACTCACCGTTTTTTTCAAGCGATTTGGTTGACATTATAGATCAGACTTGACATTTTTTCCACATTTTTCCACTTTTTTCACTTTTTTCCACGTTTTTTGGAAGGTCCAAAAAGGTCAAAAATAAAGCGCCCGTGTTTAAAAAGTAGTACACTTTGTGCAGAAAAATTTTGCGCTCTATTAGGAATTATACAATCAGTAATTCGTAATTTCTATTAAAGCTTGATTTTTCTTCAGTGCATTTTTGCATTACGAAAATTTTCCACAAATGCCAACCAAGCCCTAGAATTTTTTCCAATTTTCCAAATTTCGGTTGACAAATAGACTAAAAAGTGGAATAAATAGTGTGTACTAGGTGCACACTAGTGTTGTTACGTTCTTTCAGTCAAACTCCCATATTACCTATACTACCTAATAGATTACACACCGCAGAAGTAACGCAATAAACTGTTTTGCAGCTAATGCGTTTCATTTCTAGATACAACTAATTTTTATTCTTGCAATGCGAGTTTGGTTTGTGGCTCTGGATTCCCAGCATTTGTGATTTTCGGAAAGTACCAAACATCGATAGGAAAACCATCCAGATGGTTAAAAGTAGACTCTAGAGTTGATTTCCGAACGCGAGCGCGGAAAAGAAGCCGGAAGTCTCTTGCTAAGTTAATTAGAATACAATGTAGTTTCTGGACTACATTTTTGGCACTAAGAGTTTACAGCGTACAGAGAATATTTTCAAAATTTTGCCAAAATCAGTCAACTATGGGTTAATTTGTGGTGCTGATCACGAATATGCCAGTGGTTTATCATAAAAACGATCATATCGGGTTCCGGAAAAATTGTTCTTCGTAAATCATGAAAGTGTTGAATTTAAAGTCGCTGATCACGAAAATAATGGTGAAAATAATCATTGAATTGTTATCAACGTCTTATACTTAGGCTCACTTATGTGCATTCACACTGATACCAGCATATGGGCTAAGCCTCAAGATAAATGGAGCGAAAATTGCGGAGTGAGAGAAGCGAGCGGAGCAATTTCTGCCCCATTTATGCCTTAGGCTAAGCCCATGTCTGGCACCAATCTGACTCCGCAAGCAATTGCTGTCGCCACAAATTGACAAAAAGTTAGCACGTAAATGGTTTATTAACAATTCCTTAGCTTCTTAAAATATTGGATCCTTGATGTATTGGATAATGTGTCTGTCTATAACACGAGAGGTCTCAGATTCGATCCCTGCTGAAAGAAACTTCCTAAAAACTTGTTCAGCGGCAATATTTAGGTTTCTGCTGGTGCTCCTCCTGATGGTTATAAAACCTAAAATCGCTGCTTAAAGAAGTTTTGAAACATCACAAATAGCGAAATTATTCCGGATTTCCGACTGATGCATAGGACAGGTACATAAATTATGTTGTACTTGTACCTACCTCGGTTTTTTCCTCTTGCTATTTAATCTAATTACAATAATTCTTATACGCTGTTATGTTGACATTGGTGTGGTTAGTTCACGCCACGCAACTGGTTCGAAATAAGTCAAGTCGAAAACAAATGAGGTAGTGCTCGGATTATTCCTATAGATTAATGTGACTGACCAAAATGTTGGTGCCAGCGCTTAAAATAAGCCCAAGCAATGGGATACGACTCACGCCGCTCACTTCACTCGCTCCGCTCGTCAGATCCCATTACTCAGGCTCATTTTAAACGCTGTACCAACATTTTGATTAGCCCAGGACACTGAGTCTGAGCCTAATAAGCAGGTAAACCAATGCAAAAGACTATGGCTAATAACCTTGTGCTTCTTTATCGAAACGAACCAGCGTTAGTCGCATTGGTTATGGTTCGAGCGCTTGAAGCAAGAAGTCCACGCTTCGAATCTGGTTGGCAGCGGCTTTCTTCCGCATCATCGGAAGCTACGGAGTGCATACATACGCCATTACAATATGACTATCTGGAGTAACTTAAGAATATGGTACTTTCTGAATACTAACAAATTAACTTCAGAAGAGCTGAATTTTTTTGCTCAGTACTTAGAACATGTTAAAAGAAAGCGCGGAAAAAAATTTCATCCGTCTACGATCAATATTACAAAAGCTATGGGTTTAACAACAACAACAACAACAAAGATTTTATTGCAAAACGTACAAGACATGGTAAAAATAAAGACACAGCGTACGATACAAAGATATGATAAAACGATATATGACTAAAACGTCAGCAACGGGACACGCAGTCACGAACGTGAAAACTTACACGTGCCCCTTCAGATGAACAGAAAAATCAAAAGCATTTAGTTTGCGTTTAAAAATTTCTAAGCTAGGTGAATTTACAACATCAACTGGAAGTGAATTCCACAGATTCACATATCTATGACTGAACTGAACGAGCTACTGGAACAGTCAGTTTAAGGTTATTGACAGAGCGAGTATAGTTGCGATTAAATGCGAAAAACTCGTCACAGAGAATGTGTGATTTTCCATTAATAATCTGATAATAAAAGGATAAAGCAAAACGAATACGGCGTATTTCGAGACGTTCTAATGACAGACTTTTTAAACGATCATTATATGACAAACCACTGCTAAAACCAAAAATACAACGGGTAAACTTGCGCTGAACTCGCTCGATACGATCAATATCTCAAATACGATAAGGACTCCAAACGGTACAGCAGTACTCTAAAAGCGGACGAACATATACAACAAAAGCACGAGACAAAATTTTATGATCACGAGAGAAGAATAACTTCAGTATCAGACTGGATTGCTGAGAAGCTTTTTTAATCACTTCATGATAGTGCTGCTGAAATTTCAAATTTTGAGACATTAGAACACCTAAATCGCGGACACAGTCAGAATCAGAAGGTAAAAGTTGATTTCCAATAAAATATTGATGTTTAGGATTATTATAACCCATGTACAAAACTGAGCATTTATCAATAGATATCTGAAGCTGCCATTCACGCGACCATGTATAAAGCTTATTAAGGTCGTTTTGAAGTATAGTTTTAGAAGAGGACAAATTATACATTTTAACATCGTCAGCAAATAACCGAATACGACTACTCATATTATCACATAAATCATTAATGTAAATCAGAAAAAGGGTTGGCCCTATCACGCTCCCTTGCGGGACGCCGCTAGTTACATTAAAGCTATCTGAAAAAGAACTATTAACAACAACGCACTGAGATCGAGAGGATAAAAAAGATTTAAGCCAGTTGAAAAGAAAACCATTTAGACCATATGCAGAAAGTTTATGATGTAATTTTGTGTGCGATAAAGAATCGAAAGCTTTTTTAAAGTCGATAAAAATTACATCTACAGTAGATTTTCTATCAATAAATTTTGCCCATTCGTTTTTACACTTTAGCAATTGCATTTCACATGATCGACCTTTTAAAAATCCAAATTGGAGAGGAGAAAGTAAATTATTTATATTTAAGTAATCCAGAATCTTTTTATTAACAATTTTTTCCATAATTTTACAAGGAGAGCAACACAACGAAATCGGACGATAATTTTCTACACAAGCAGAATCACCTTTATTTTTGAAAACTGGAATTACGTTTGCTTGATACCACAATTTTGGAATTGAACCTGATCGAAAAGAAGTTTCAAAGATAGAAGCAAGAGGAGGAGAAAGCAAATAACCTAGTTTTTTTAATAAAAAATGAGCATAGGCCATCAGGGCCACATGCAGTACTTGGTTTAGATTCGCGAATAGCTCTGTAAACGGTGTCTACATCGAAATTCATTTCTGCTAACGAAGAAAAAGTACGAGCCTGAAAAACAGGAAGATTTTGATCATCAACAGTGAAAACAGAGGCAAAATATGAGTTAAAATGATTAGCTTTTACATGATCGTCATCTAATTCAATACCATTAGATAAAGTCAGGGGAAATGAACTTTTCCTGATTTTTAAACGAGAATTAACAAAATTGTAAAAGTTACGGATATCGCCTGATTTCAAAACTTCTAATTCTTCTTTAGCGTAAAAATTTTTGGTTTCTCTTTTTATAGATTTGCAGAAACTAGAATAGATAGTTCGATTTGTTCGAGTTTTGAACTTTTTGTAATTTTTCCATAATTTAAGTTTTTTTAAATATAACTTACGGATGTGTTTAGGAAATACTTTCTTAAAATTTCTATGTACTTTTTTAGGTATTAGATCAGAACTAATAGTTTGAAGAACTGAAACAAAAACATTATACATATCATCTGCCGAAGTACACTGATTAAATAAATCGGGCCAAGAAACAGTGGCTAATCGCATAGAAATTAACTCGTAATTGGCTTTTCGAAAATTTAAACAAGAGGGCATGTGATTTGTCTCTTCGTACCCTTGAATTTCGAAAGCAATAGAATTATGATCACTAACAGAAAAAGGAGGTGATATCTTCACGTTAATGGCTTGATTAAGTGAAAAAAGCAAATCTAATATATTATTATCGTGAGTTGGACTACGGATTAGTTGCTCCAAACCAGTTGTACAGAAGGTGTCATAAAATAAAGTATTGATGGGATCAGAAGGAAAGGTGTTGGAGACCCAATTAATTTTAGGAAGATTAAAATCACCAACAATTAATAAAGGATAAGGTACATTAGAAGCCCATTCAATAGAATTACAAAGACTTTCAGCATACATAATATCATAAGTAGGAGGACGATAAGCTAGAATAAATCTAGTTTTGAAATCAGTATTGCATAAATCAAAAATTAAAATTTCACAGGCAGGAAAATTGATAGGAATTTTGATGTGTTTAATATGTAGATTATTATTAGCAAAAACTATAAGTTCACCCCCACGTTTATTTAACCGATCACATCGAATAATTTGGTAATTATTTGAACTGCAAAGTAGACTATCTGGAATTTCAGGATAAAGCCAAGATTCACAACAAAGTATTATTTCAAACTGTTTGCTATTTAGTAACAGTTTTAAATCACCTAGCTTATTTAACAAACTTCTTGAATTGAAATACAGAACTTTTAAACGCAAAGTACGAGAAAGGGGCGCGAACTACCTAGGTGAAGAGTTGGTTATTAATATTACGGTTTGGTTTGCATTTAACACAATCGGCGCGAAAATCGATAAAAAGACCTTCTTCACCTCGAGATTTACGATCGTTGAGCTCGGAAACCAGTTCAGCGTTGACGTTTTCTTTGAAGGAATGATAAGTCAGGACGGCACCGCAAACGCGAAAGTTGGTCTTTGGATTTAACGCGGACTGTCTTATTGATCAAGGAAACGAAGCGATGCCTTGCCTGAACCGACGCTAGGCAAACTTTGACAAACTGGACGCGGTTTTCGTGAATGGGACCATCACGAAAGACGCGTGTAACATCAGATGATACTAGATCGTGACCATCAGAATGAGAATCGATTAGCCGTTTGACCTGATCAATGTCCTCAACACTGTTCGATAAATGCAAGTTAAACAGAACAGCATTACATTTCTTAGAATCTCTTTCGATAGCATCATTAATCAGAGCAGATAGTTCGTTTTTATCATAATTGGTAGGAGAATTTCGAGAATGTTCAAGACGATCAACTTTCTTTTCTAAATCGGCAAGCTTAGTAGCAAAATCATCTAAGCGACGTTCAATATGCAAATATTTTTTCACAATTGGTTTACAGTGGAAACAATAGAAAGTGGAATCGGGCTTTGAATAAGTTTCATAATCATGATCATTAACTTTCAAACAAGAAGTATGACCCCAACGGTCGCAAAAATCGCATAATAAGGCAGTGTCGTCATCAGAAACTAACTTGTAGCAAATGATACAATCACAAGAATTATCGTTCGTATCATCAAGTAAATCAAAGTTGGAGACTTAGAACGTAGGCTGGTATCCGTGATCTTCGGTACGCCATTTTTTTTACCCATGGTCGAAATATGTAGGTATGTAGAGTTGAAATATTGATCAAATTAATTAGAAGTAACGCATTGCGGCTCTTCAGCTCGATTAGTCGCCACGCTCCTTATATAATGAGGGTTAAAACCTTTTCTCGAATTAGCCTTTTCTCGACCTAAACAAGCATCTTCTCGACCTAAGTATTTGAAGATTCAAACAGCTGAATGCAGAATCACATGTAGATACCCAATTTACGTCGACCTAAGCATCTATGCATCGATCTGAGCATCTATACATCGACCTAAGCATCAATACATCGACCTGAGCGGGAGCGACCTCGACCTAAGCAGCTTGAAACACCTTTTAGATATACTAAGCCTAAGCCTGAGTATAATAGAAGCAAAAACTTAGATTTTCGAGTAAAAACCGAAAAAACATGCAAAAAAATATGAAAACTTTTTTAAGTTTTTTTAAAATTTCAAACGACTTTCCGCGCCTTTTTTCCTTTTTCTCCTTCATTGCTATGCTTCCTTCCGTTATTTCAGCCCATATTATTTATTTCTGACAAATGTGTAAGTCCTTGGATCGAGTCGATTAATCGTCCCACGCAACACTCAAATCGAGAGTTGCCTGCAACTTTGCAAATATGGCTCAGATTTTCACCAAATTTTCTTTCCGCGCTTCAATATATCATGTTCTATCATTTTGGCAAAAAATTTTAGCATTCCGTATTCGTTTTGCACCTTTTCCGAAAATACCATATTCTTAAGTTTAGCCTGACTATCTTAATACATAGGTATGTGAACCTGATACACGAATGCCCGTTCTGTTATGCGAAAATGATATAACTTTCTCAAGCTTAAAATCCTAAAAAACGGTCAAAAGTGGCTAAAATCCGTCACAAAAACCGTCAAAAATCTCTTCCCGTCACAAACCTGTCAGCGTACCCTAAAAACCGTCAATCTGACGGGAAAAAGGTCACACCTAGCAAGGCAACCATGCTCGTCGCCGCTTCGTTGCTGCTGTTGTCGGAATCAACTACAGTAATTTCGAATTTTATTTTATATGGACGATTGAACACCGTGTATGTCATGTGAGTATTTCAGAGATTCAAATCAAATAAAGTTGCCAAACACTTTCAAAGTTTCGAGCAAAAAACAAAACTTTTACAGATAATAATAATATCTTTTAAGTGTGCTACGTAATGTTCAGAACTAAAGGATTGTTTTTTAACCTTCATAGCATGTAGTTTACTTTACAGAAGTTTAGCTATATATTTATGAGTTTTTATTGGCGGTAAAACGATATATTGGGATAATTATTATCAGATCAATGTTAAAAGAGTAATCTGTCAGACTATTTTCGCTAAGATCGGTACCTATAGTCTGTTTCATTTATTCGAGAGCTTTTTCAATAAATTTTTCTGGGGGCAACAGTATGCCTAACTAGGGGATTTATTGTAATTTGGCAGAAAAAGTTGAGTGGGGGCGAGCGGCCGCCATTCTTTCATTTTTAATGCGCTAAACCGTCCATATAGACTCAATTCAAACATCAGCAGGAATCGACCACGTGTTTCTTCGACGACAATCAGACGCTCTACCACTACGCTAAGCAGAAATTTACGGTATTGTTTAAAACGCTAGTCTATTGTGTTTAACAGTCAATTTATGCCAAGCTGAATGCGCCAATTTTATCCGCATCTTGCATGATCTGCTGGAAGACGAGAACAAAACTTGTGATCTATAAATGACCTACAGTAAGTAGGGAAGATAGAGTTACTGTAGAGTTACTGTAGCCTTGGAAAAGATTTGCTGAAAAAGCTCGTGGTTAAATGAAACACTACTTTTGAAGATAATGCTCACAGGATATCCGTTCGAGGCTATGTTTTTTGTATTATCCGCAGTGTATGCAGGCAGACAATTATTTCGTTTAAATCTATTTCGTTTCAATATAACACGGTTTTTTATGAATTTCCGCTGATGTTAACTAATAGCTTAACGGTAAATATGAATAAAAGCAAAGAAAAATGCTCCGATGGAACAAAAAAGATGAATATACTTGGAATTGTGGACTATTAAGCATATAAAGGAGGGGACTAGGAAAAATTTACCTAAAGTCGCAAAATCTGCTAAAAATCAGACTTTCTCTAAGCAACGCAAAAAATCTAAGTATATTCTGCGGCCAACAGATTAAAATAAATATTTACCATAAAAATGATTGAAAAAACAGCACGTTAGCTATGCATTAGCTATGGGAAATGATATTGAGTAAACTAACAGTCTTTCTAAGCCAATTGACATCGAAGGCAATTGGAGACATGAGTTGGTTTAAAACAGTAGGAAACGCGTAAGTTGACTTGAAACAGACTAAATGTAGATACACTAGCATGCACGTAACGATTGTGTGCACTAATCAATCGGCCCCTGCTTTGCTTGCTATAATGCTCATAACAAAATAGAAAAACTTTAAATACAATACCTCTTAGTTTTCTATCAATCAGGTGACAGCAATTTAAAAAAGTAACCTTGATAGATTTCGTTTATACACTCTTATCTGAAACTCCGAGCATTATTTAAAAAAGACGCTCTTTTAGAGGCCGCAGAATTAGCGTTGGCAAAAGTCCGGGAAAAAAGACTTCCGGACTATAGTCCGACTACAAACCCAATTTTAAAGACTACCGGACTATGGTCCGGATTGTGATCCTTTAAAAAAAAGACTGGTCCGGACCACAGTCCTTCAATGCTATGTTACTATGTTGATTTTATTTCTTATCAAATTTTATTCAGTTTGCTACCTACAAACTTTATCAATGTATTTATTCAATTAACAAACAACAATCATATATCAATCGTATAACTGAAAAATAAATCGGAATCAAATTTAAAAAATTCCTTTTTATATTTGATTATCACTTAAATTGTGACGCTCCAAAATCGAATTCGCCCGGCTGAAAACGCGTCCACATGGAGCTGAGGGTTGGGATTGCCAAATGCGCGTTGCCACTTTATATAGCAAAGGAAATGTACTTTCTCTTTTCTTCCAGTATTTGAAAATCTCACTATCCCCCAGAATTGAATTTTTGGAAATTTTTTTGTTTTCTTTCACGTTTTTAATGCCAATGGATAGAGCTTGATGAGAAACACCGAAAATGATGTTTTTTTGCCATAACACCATTTTAAAGACCATTCTTTGACCTTTAAAAAATTTTACAGCCCCTCCCTTAGAATTTTGATATAGCTCACCTGAATACTACTACACATGACCTCCCAGAATTTTGATATTTCATTTGATAAATCGACAACTCAATAGCAAGATATTCAGAGGTGGCTCAGAGATAGCAAAAAACAAAAAATGTCTCGTTCAGGCCAGAAATAGCCAGTTTTACTGTACCTAGGACAAGTTCCTAGGAAAATGAGAAATTTTCAAATTTTTTGTTTTTTTGTGTGTTTTAAATTATGTAGAATGTCGCAATAAGCTTAAACTGACTTGAAGGTACCGCTCGAAACTCAATTAAAAGCGTTTGCAATAGTATTCATTGATTTTGGTTGGACAGCGCCGGTATTTTCCTTCGCATCTTGGGGAAAAGTAAAATCCGGAAATGGAAACAGCAATCATAAAAGCCGAAAATGGAAACAGAAACGGAAACGATGGGTAAAAGCTGGAACCGGAAATACAAACGATCCAAAGTGGCGAAACCGGGGTTCCCCAAGTAGGGCCCATTAGGGTCAACACCCAACCCCGTTTCCGTCAAAAATTCACTCATAGAAGGGGTTTCAGGGTACGCAAACGGGGTACACCATTATTCACATGCAAATCTGACTCCGGTTCCGTCGGGGTTTCTCCGCCCTGGGGGCAGTCCAAAGTGGCGGAACCGGCATTCCTCAAGTAGGGCTAATCAGGGTCAAAACCTTCAACCCCGGTTCCGCCACTTTTGACCACCCCCAAGGGAGAAATTCCCGACTGAACTGGGGTCAGATTCACATATGAATAATGGGGTACCCCGTTTCCGAGCCCTTAAACCCCCCTTCAGTTAGATAAATTTTGGCGGAAACGGGATTAGGGGTGTTGACCCTGATGGGCCCTACTTGTGGAACCCCAGTTCTGCGACTTTGGACTGCCTCCAGGGCGGAGAAACCCCCGACGGACCCGGGGTGATGCTTCACATATGAATAATGGGGTACCCCGTTTCCCAGCCCCTAAACCCACTCAGTTGTTGAGATTGTGGCGGAAACGGGGTTGAGGTGTTGACCCTGATGGGCCCTACTTGGGGAGCCCCGGTTCCGCAACTTTGGATCATTTCCGTTTCCGGTTCCGGCTTTTACCCATTGTTTCCGTTTCCGGCTTTTACCCATTATTTCCGTTTCCGGCTTTTACCCTTCGTTTCCGTCTCCGTTTCCGTTTCCGGATTTTGCCCACACTCTCGCATCTTGTCTCTGTGACGCCAAAGTTGTTCATGAAGCAGTGGGTGCTTTTGTTCCAAATGTCATTCAAGGTTGGTCGGTGGGTGACCCGTAGGTGGAAATGCGCATTCCTTGCAAACACTTTTGTTTTCATCTTTATTATATGCAAAATAGTCATGAATTTCGCCGAATTTTGAGTTTGATATATTCCAGGCATTACTGTTTAAAGCGCTACACAACAAAAAGCGCGTGAATAACTTTAGAGAAAAGTTAATCTACAGTAATTGCACTGAATAATAATTTGTGAATTAAAGATCAAGTTGAGGATCATAGTCCGTAGTCCGGACCATGCTCTAAAAAAGAGACTATGGTCCGGTAGTGCACTACGGTTTTGAAAAGGACCAGTCCTTACAGTCCGAGGATCATAAGGACTAGTTCTAGACCACGATCCAGCAGTCCTTAGTCCGGACTTTTGCCAACGCTACGCAGAATATACTTTGATTTTTTGCGTTGCTTAGAGAAAGTCTGATTTTTAGCAGATTTTGTGACTTTAGGTAAATTTTTACTAGTCCCCTCCTTTTGCATCCTTAATAATCCACAATTCCAAGTATATTCATCTTTTTTGTTCCATCGGAGCATTTTTTCTTTGCTAGTACCCTACTTTAAATTAGCATGATTTGAGTACATCAGTCAGTAAACACATACAGTAACATGCCACAATAATGACAGCAGTCCAAGAACACTTAAAACAATATTGTTCTTAACATCAGCATTATCCTTTTCAAACAAGACAACCTTACATTATTTTAACAGATCAAAGTTTTTCAGCATTAAGTGTACGCAAATATCAAGTGTAAGGAACACTAACGCTCAGATTTGGAAGTAAAATAAATTTGTAGTATAAACTACACTTTAACAACAAACGATTAGTGCAAACTTTACACAACTACTAGGCGTAGAGAAAACTAACAGTCCAATTCCCAATTCTGATTTTACGTTGGACATTTTGAAAGAAAAATTAAGCTTCCGCAAGGCTCTAGAACAAGAGTTAATATGCAGTGTTTACACAACCACAGAGTTTAAAGAAAATTTCAGTCGGATTCGTAATTCTGATATTACTCTGATATTACGATCAACATTTATGAAAAAATTATGTCTTTACAATGGCCCAAGGACAAATAAATATCATTTGTGTAAACGTAGACTCAAGCTACGTTCACTTCGCTTACTTAATCCGAATCTCAAGCTTATGCGCTCACACGGGGGTTCTCGCCCTTTTTAGGGGGTCGATCACCAGCCGGCGACTCGGGGGTAAGCGGCTCGACCTGTTCAAGGTAGTCCGGCCCTCTACGCACGCACCAAGTGAAACTTACTTACTTAACCCCTTTGAAATTAAGTAGGTACCTAATTAAAGTAAGTTCCCTGGAAACCTAATTGAGGGCTCAAAAAGATTTTTATTCAACTTGTTTTGGACCGAATACCGGTGCTTGAAAATATTGAGGGTTCCTAAGTATAGTGTAGCACAAGGACAGAATTCGACAGCACGGAAATTCAACCGAGCCCAGCATCGTTAATTAAATAATTAATTTTTACAATAATCTTTGGACAGGAAAATTATGAAGCAATTAAAAAGCGACAGCGTGGAGGATACATGCTGCCGACCGTCGTGTTACGCTAATCGGGTAAAATCAAACAATGTAATCAAATAAGGGCACAAAGCCCTGCCAAAGGCATACAACTGATGCCAATTGGCACAAACACGAATGATTAAAAACAAAGCGTATGGCGAAAAGAAGCGTGCACACTACGCTGGAAAACTAACAGACGAGTTCTGCAGCCAAGCAGATAAAAAGGCACGTACGGAGTCTGCTCACGTACGGCGACGAAAAGAGAAAAAGACACGCTCAGCGCGAAAGCTGGCGGAGAGGCTCTCAGGCTCAAAAACTAATTGTTAAATGAAAAATCTTAAACTGCCGTCAAAACTGCGCTCGCACGCAGTTTTAACTGACGCGGAAAAAGAGGCGTAACAACACGAACAAAGAGATATGAAAAAAGCTAAATATTTATGTAAACAAACGCAATTCGCTGTGACGCATACCCCTTAGAAAACACTTTATTTTTATCCTAATCCACCTCTCCCGACTTCTGAACAGAGAAAGTGGCGAACAAAAATATGGACAAACACGTATTTTTCACTGTCCACCACATTGTAAACTTTAAAAATCTGAAACCTAACGCCCCATTGAGTGTAAATAAAGTTGGTTCGGGCCAGTTTGTAGCCCTTTGATTGTAGTACGTTTGTATGTGCCAAACTTATGTTCCGCAAAATATTTGATTTGATTTACCAATTAAATACGAAAAAAACCTGTTTTTTGGCCTATTTTACACCTCAGATTTCGAACTTTGCACCCCCATAAACAACTCAATATTACGTTTTTTTAACGCGGTTTGCTTCGACGTGTAGCCCTTAAAAGTTACTTTATTTTTATGTATTAAATTTATCCCATCTCATAACCGAAAAAGTTGGCAAAGAAATCTTGGACAAAATCTGTTTTTTTACTTATCCACTAGAGTGTAAAGTTTAAACTCCTGGTACTGTGTATTGATTGTAAAAAATTTTAAAGGTCAGATTCGTTATTCTTACCTCACGGAGAACATTTTTAAAAAATCATCATCTACGACGCTCTGGGCGGAAAAAATTTTTCCAGTGTAAAGTTAACACCTGCACTTATAACGCAATATTGATTGTAAAGAAAAAAAATAAATTTTGACGTATAGCGCTTAGGACGAGGTACATTTTGAAGGTAGTTACCACATTCTGTCTACTAAGTGGAGAATATGGCAGGGAGAAAATATTTTTTTGTCCCAGACTCTCTACAATAAACCGCCTCTAAATTCGAAAATATTACTTAAAAAAAATAATAAAGACGTCTCCACTAGATTTTATAACCGTCTACCTTTTGAAAGCAATCAGACTGCATGGATTGCAAAACTGAGTTAGATATGCTCGTGCACATGAAAACAAAAAACGGTCTAATTTACACTCCTGTGCAACAACCAATGAGTGTAAAGAAACTTTAAAACCAGATTCGTAACCTACTAATTAGGGAAAACATTTTTTAAAAAATTCATAATCCACGACGCTCTGAGTGGAAAAGATTATTTCAGTGTAAAGTTTATACCTGCAGCAATAACGCAAAATTGATTGCAAAGAAACAAAATAAATTTTAACGTGTAGCGCTTAAGACGAGCCACATTTTAAAGGTACTTACCACGTTCTGTCTACTAAGTGGAGAATATGGCAGAGAAAAATTTTTTTTGTCCCAGACTCTTTACAATAAACCGCCTCTAAATTTGAAAATATTACTTTAAAAAAAATTAAAAAAAGTCTCCCCTAGATTTTATAACCGTCTACCTTTTGGTACCAATCAGATTGCATGAAATATAAAACTGAGTTAGATATGCTCGGGCACATGAAAAAAGTAAAAAAACCGTCGAATTTACACTCCTGTGCAACAACCAATGAGTGTAAAGAAATTTTAAGATCAGATTTGTAACCTACTAATTATGGAAAACATTTTAAAAAAGGCCCTCCGCAAATCAATTGAATTTTGGTGTAATTTTTACACGCTCACGACGCGCTCGGTATTGAGTGTAAACAAGAAAAAATGGGGGCCCTAAGTTTTTTTATTATCTTCCTTAAAAAAACCGCATCTCTCAGATGTGTGCCGTTATAGCTGTGAGGAGGGGACATATGTTGGGGGTACCCAAGTATATTATAAGTACGCGCTAACGCGCTACCTATGATTCAACATGTTTTAGCAAAAACATAGTTGTTTTACAACAGCGAAACGTCGAAGAAGCGAAGGACTTATGTTAAACAGTCAACGGATATCTTGTTTTAAGTTGGTAGTTCAGGTAGGCTTGCGTGCGAAATTTTCCATGTCCAAAAAACAAACAGAAGTACTCTACACTTTTCGCGTTAATATGTATTGGTTTGCACTTTCCTAAAATAAATATAGGTACCTCTACCTACTACAAAAAAGCGCTTGAAAAATGAAAAATAGGATAAATAAAATTTAAAAAATATAATAAAATTAAAAATAAGTGTCAATAACAACATTAAATTTTATCCTCTGAGCGTATAATAAATCTAGACTACTATTGAAAATACCCAGGAACACCGACAGGCCTCAAAAACAGAAAACCTGTTTCGTCCTGTCCAGAATTTAATTTTTGTTTAACTTTGAATTAATGTCTCTATTTATGTATGCACATATGTACAAGAGCTTTCACTATAAAAAAATCACGTTTTCCACACAAGCCGCTTCCCATCCATTTCACATTTTTTTCAGTAAGTTTCTTCAATCTTCATTTTAGAAAGTTTTTCGAGTTTTAGGTCTTGTACAGTAGCAAAACTTTTTGAATTTGGATTTCCATCCGTCTGTCGGGTACCTCTGCTTGACTTTATTTTGCTGCTTATTCGCCCGTTGATGTTAAATTTATAAATTGCATTATTACCCTAAGGTGGGAAATCGGCTCAAGCCGAGCCTGATTTCTAAGATCGGCTTTTTAAGCCATGAGCAATTGATATCGGAACCAGTTTAAAAAACATTTGAAAAATTCAAAATCTGCATTCAAGCTCTCGTCATTAACATTGTGGAAAGTAAGAACTCAGGCATGGGTTCCTTAGTTAGAGTGCAAAGATTATTGAGAATGATGGAAACTTATGTCATAGCGTGAAAGGGAATAGCGCATCAATATTAATAAAATGTACAAAACTACAATTTCATACGAAAATGGGTTATTTAAAACGTCAATATTCTGAAACCTGAAGTCGATTTTAAAGAAATAGAATCAATATTCGATGAAAAACTTTCCTTGCGAGTTTTAACTAATAAATACAGTACTGATAAAGGTCAATTAACCGGCTTCAACACGACACTCTGATAATAAGGATTCATTATTACGGCAAAAAAAAGAAAAGACAAAGGAATGGAAGAATTTGTAAAAAGAATTTGAGAGAAAAAATCAGTAAATAAATAGAATAAAATATGCCAATTAGTAAATGAAACAAAGAATAAAACTCAGATAAACTTAAGTGTTAACTAATCACGCCACGCATGGTTAAAGCACGGCCTGAGAATTTAGACCCTGTAACTGCTGTCAGTAGTTACACGCCTTTTGAACTCCGGTTCAAACGCCTATGACGGGAAGGTAATACCCCAACAGCACACATGGGCGTGGGGGAGGGGGTTTGGGGGGTATGCACATCCCAGAAGTTAGAATACCCCCCAGAAATCAAAATACCTCCCCAGGAAAAATTTTTTGCTTTTTTAGCAATTCTTTGATGCCATTGGATAGTGCTCGATGAGAAACGTCGAAAAATGGTGTTTTTTCGCCATACAACCACTTTTAAGACCATTTTTTAACCTTTGAATATTTTTTCACCCCCCCCCCAGAAATTTTTTAACTGCCCCCAGAATTCCGGTGCTGCCCACCTATGCCCAACAGGCATTAAAGCCGATGACCAGCTAAGACGGGCTATAGTGGTATGCCAACCACGCTCACCAGGCAATTATGCACCAATCGATAGAGCCCCATGTGTTTGCTCTGTTGGTTGCATTATGCTCACCAATCGATCGAGCCTAAAGTGCTCTCTTGGTGTTGCATTCGATCGGTATTTCACGCCGCCTTTTCAACGGCGCTGCAGTGGGGTGTTAACCCGTGAGTTTATGCTTTAGGTGGGCATAAACTGAGCCGATATCCTTTTTCTTCAGAACTGGTTCGGCTCGCGAAATCGACCGAACACTGATCATTGGCGGACCTTAGGGTCCGCCAATGATTTGTGAGACTCTTACAACCCGAACTATATGTAGCAGGTCAATCTGTGGAGGGAAGGAGGGTGCAGCCAGAGTTTTATTTTCGCTAAAATGGCCTCAACAACTAAATAAATAATAAACTAGTGTATTCAATTTCAAGTACTTCTGGAGAATTTCAATTCTCAATCATTTTTAACCTTCATTTTGCCGTGATAATTTCCTGTGGTCTACACCGCCAAACCGCCTTTCACATGTTGGTGTCTGGTCTGGGCTGGACTGGACCCAATTTTTTGAATATTTGTAGATTCTTGAAAAAATAGCGAGAGGCTGTCAAAAACAATAGATCATATCTTTTGATTTTCGGCGTCAAATCTGTCGCGTGCTGAAAAGTAAATGGGGAAAATAAAACAAGATCAGTTTTGGTTTGTCAAAAAAAGGTTTGTTAATTCAGCCGGATTACAGACGTTTGTCTTTTCGTCACATAGGATGAATTGAAGAAAAATGCGAGTAAATTACAATTATTCGACATCCGCACATAAGATTTCATTGCGTAATTTAAGGAAAAATTGAGATCAAGTAGTGTTGATGTATTAGATGTTCTCGTTGTCAAATTATTAGAGCGTAGTTTCAGGACTAGACCAAATTAATACTTGTTTCCGGAAGCGTGAAACAGGACCGAATTTCTCGCGCTGAATTCCAGAAAAAAGACGGTATCCCAAGTACGACGCTAAAATCTAGATTTCGTTTTCTCCGAAAATCGCATCAGCGATGAACCGATTCGAAAATTTCGTATATATTGACTGGCTTCGTACGAATTGAGATTTGAACTCGGTTTATTCTAGCTCAATTTCGGATTAACGGCTTGATACGCCCCATTGCCAAATTATGCAGCTAGTCGCACTCTTACTCTTCGGCTTCAGTATCGCTGTGGTAAGCTGATCTTGTAAAAAACTTTTCAGATCCGTTCTTATCGATAAGTGAACTTTAAGTTCTTGGGTTAAAGATATCAAAAAATCAAGGGTGTAGAAACCCTATTTTCATTCTTTTCCATAAACCACAGATTAATTGTCACACTTAAATTGTCGCAAAAATGGACAAATTTTGTCAAAAAAAGTCATTATTCTTGGTTTTCGAGTATCTTCAAGATAATGCACCGATGTCGTCCAAGGTCTGACAACATCAAAAATTGATTACTGTTTTACTCATTCGAGCTTACACATGCAGGGCCGAAATTTCGAGAATTCGTCTGACCCAAAATTTTGAAAAGTCGAAAAGAGGCTTGAAAATTGATGAAATGGGAAGCAACATATCTATTGTTTTTAATCAAGCTTTATCGATTACCATAAAAAAATCGGGAGACACACGAAATTTTGAACACGAAATTTCAGGGGTCTGCGAGGCTTTCTTTGGTTGGGGAATCGATAACCCCATGTTCACATCCACATTTTATTTTACTTTAATCATTTTAAATTCTAGAGTAAAGTGTTCGACTTCAATTCACATATGAACGTGAGGGGTTAGTACCCCCAGAAGTTGAAAAACCCCCGGCAAAAACCCCCAAAAACTTCAATTCTATTTTTAGTAAGATTTTTGACGACTTGGCTCATCCTGACCCTCCACCCAAGAATTTTAGTGATGTCCATATATGCTTCAAATACTTCACTCGGATCTCTTTGAAATTGTTTTACTGCGCTGAATGTTCGGAGGAAATTCTATTTAAATGTTGAAAAATGAAGTTGCTTTTATTCGTCCATTATTTTGACTATGTATATTTTAGCAAAAATTTATTGCGAATGCAAAATTAACTTAATACAAAGCTATGTTTCGAAATTATTTTCAATTGACCTTAAGATTACCTTAAGTCAGCAAATAAAAATTATTTTGAAGTTTCATGAAACGCTGATTGATGTAAAAAGTCAAATTTTTCATTAATTTAAGTAAAATTAACAAAAATGAATAAAATATTAATTAAAAACCAAGGAATAATTAGCAGAATAATTAAACAAATAAGACCTATATAAGAATTGAATAACTCTTATAAACAATGAATAGTTTTATATGCACCAAGGACGTGGGGATTGGGTTGGAGGGAGTAAGATTGTACCTCCACATTACCACAAACCCAGAATTTAATTTTAGGTGTTTTTTGTGATTTTAACAACTTTTGCTCGATCGAACCCCATTATTCGGTGGCTGCTTGTTGTCGCAGAAAAATGAACACTAACAAATAAAAAAGTCGAACAAATTGAACAAAATATAGTCGAAACAAGAGAATACGGCGGTAAGCGCCGAAAATCTGATACTTTTGAGCAAATAGATAGCTAAAAACGCTTAAAAAGCACCTTTTCTGCGAACTTTTAGAAAATTTTGGGGTACTTTCGAAAAATCGCGTATTTTGGGGAAGGGGGGACAAATTTCTCGGGGTGAAAATTTTTCTGCCCTCTTCCAAACCCGCCTCCCGAGATCATATATGATAGTCACATGCAGAAAGAGGGAAGGGTTTGGAGGTCTAGAACTCTCTGGACTAAAAAATGAAAAATTTTATGAGGAAAATTAGGCAAAATGAAGGCCGAAAATGGGTGGAAATCGAAAATGTTCCCCAAAAGTGCTTAAAATTAACCAGAAACAGTGGGATAATGTAATTTGAACGCTATTTTACCATTTATACCAGTTTTTGACGTCATTTCGCCCAACTTACTAACTGACCTCCAGACCGGCTGACTCTCAATCGGCCATGCTGTGCACGTATTAATATTATGAAGAATGAGAAAAATCATTTTAGGTTTTAGCCACCGATCTACGCAAGCAGGAATTGGCAACCCTCAGAGATGACGAATTGAAAAGACAGGCCGTCCAGCAGGCCGAGGATGACAAAGCGCGCCAATTAAGGGTGCTAAAAGCTAGGGAAGACAGAGCCAGAGGCGAGCCGAATCGGCAACAGGCCCTCAAGGAACGCCACGATTCGCTTCTGGAGTTCGCCAAGCAGGATGAGCAGAATTTCCTGAGAGCCAATGGCAAAGTGCCAAAGGTGCAACAGACTAAGCAGACATGAGAATTTTGTGCTCGTTCATTCAAATATTTACTCCGTCTGCCCACAGAATCTTGCTTGACATTAAATTGAATTATTCATGAAAAGTTTCCAAGAAAGAAACAAACAATTTCATTTTGTTCGGCTTAAACCCAGTATTAAGATATATAGCTAGAGCACTGTGAGGTAGACTAAATTATTTTTGTATGCTTCGTCCTGTCATATTTTTTCATGGACTTTTGTATGCTCGTGTTTGTATAAGTACAAATCGTTTTGTTCATATTATTAATATTAGACCATAACACACAGAAGAATTAACATGATTAGTACACAAAATTTAATAAGAAATATTGAACTCAACTGAATGAGCTTTTTGATAAATCAAAGCCAAACATTAACAAAATTGGTAAAAGCTTTGAAAAATATCACATCACAACTATAACTTTCGATAATCTATTCCTAAATATTTCTTATAAAATCATACACAGAGAGCAAAATTTTTTATGGCCTGCAACAGATCATTGATTTCAGTCAAAGTAATGATGACGTAAATTCTAGATAGGCATCTATCGATAATAATTAAATATTTTTATTATTATTTACCTAATTTTTTTATAGAATTGCTTACTGAATTCTTATTAAAGCATAAAAATCTAAATGACTCGTTACAAGTTTTCTGATGTGCTTCATCAGCCAATTAGAATACAACAGTGGATATGGACTTCCTTCAGAGCAGTCAGATACAAAAGAATGAAAAGTACAAAACACTAAATAAGGAAACTACGCATAAACAGATTCATAGAAAACATGAACGGATTAGCGGATTGAATTTAAAAAATGATTTGCCATATTTCTTAATTTGACAAATAGTCAAAATCTGTTACCAAACATATGAAGTGGCTTTTAATTACTAAACGCGTGGTATATTTCATTTAAACTCATTTGGCCGTACAAAGAGTTTTCAGATTGCATCGAACTTTCTGGAAAAGAATGGAGAAGGATTTAGACAGTCCAAATTTCTATGTCATTCAAAAGCGTCAATTTCTCTCAATAAAAAATTATTTTATTATGCTTTTAAGTAGTTTTGAAATGTATGCCAATTTATTTCGGATATATGTGAAGACTACTGTAAATGCAGGCATAACCGGTTTGGGGTCAACCGGAGAGGTTTGTTTGCTAAATCTCATTAGAAATGAAATAAATGCTGAAATACTATAAAAACTACCCTAGCTTACAGTTACTTGTCAATTTAAGGCACATTTGCTGAAAATTTTAATTTGTCTCCATTTTAATTTAAATGTATTTTTTTTATTTTCGCTAGACAATTTTTTCCGCTTCTGGAGTCTAGATTCCTCCAAACCCGAAGTGCAATTCTAGAAATCACTTCGTCGATCCGCCACTTTTTGAATCAGTGGGTCGGTTAACTGATGTTTACTTGTTATTATTTGCAGTTTGAGCTCAAGAGGATAGACAAACATGACTGATATCTTGCGTAAGCCAATTTGAAAATCGAATAGGTAGAAAAATTCGAAAAATTGTAAGTTTAGTGGAAGTGCAGTCATTACCAAAAATTTTTGAGAATATTTTGTTCTTTCGATAAGCTAGTTGATTTTCATTGACTTTCCGTACATTTTCATGAGAATTTTTAATTAAATAATTTAAATTAGATTCGATTTTTGAATGATTTTTATCTTTAATTTCCATTTATTGATTTTCCATAGATTTATTATTTTATTATTTTACTCTTTATTACTCTTTTAAAAATTTTTTAGACAGCTTTCTGAAATAATTATTTGGTCAACTTTCGATAAATTACGAAAAGTGTCTATAATTTTCTAATTTACCGGCTTCCTCAAACAATTTCAATTTCAATCGAACAGTGAATTTTCACAGGAAACCTGCAAGTCTATATATCTTATGTTTTTAAATGTTTGTTAATCTATTTAAATAAATCTATATTATTATAATTTATAATCTAGACCGCGCGCACAACAAATGTTTTTCATTGATGCCTAAATAGTTTTCCTGCTGGCTTCGGTACATATAGTATCCCATATATCACTTTAAAATTAATAAGTCTGTTAGACTCAGATCTAAGTTTTTATGTCCTCTTAATAAAAGTGGTATGGCACAAATTATTTGTCAATATGACTTTTAATGCCATACATAGCACACGTGCATTTCGAACGATATACTAATTGCTGAATTGTTAATTTTGTATTTTATGTTTTTATTTTGATTGATTTATTTATTACGCAAGTGCGCAGACAAGTGGTCAAAAATGTTGTCTTTGATGTAGGATCAGCAACTTATTAATCGCACGATAAGCTTGCAACAAAACAACAGCTAACATATTGGATGAGTAACCGCGATCTCACGCAAACAAGCGTCGTCGGGGTTATTCTTATCGAAAATGAAACACCAGGAATTACACGATCATCGCATCCACATCAAATAATCCCTTTTTTTATCATCCGCAACGAACCCATCTTTATCAGCCGATGGACCTTGTTCTCCCCAGCTACGCAATCAGTTTATCAATATCATGAGCGAATTGTTTGTTATTAGTAAAGAAACTTTTCCAATATGCAACATTTCTTAATGAAACCCTGTCGCCGACCGACCGAATGACCGACCGCTCTTATCACCTTGATCGGCGGGGAAACAAAAAAATTAAGTTTTTAATTTAATCAACAAAGTTTATCTGTCTTTTTTTTAATCGAAACGTCATCGCGCCCGCTCTACCGAATCCAATTAACCAATCGAAACGAGGCGGCTTAGGCGATTGGTCGGTGGGCGTGGCCTCGTCTAGAGGTTCTCGAAACGAAAAGTCTTGTAGCGCGGATGACGGGCGGGCTCCGCCCCCGGGCTATACTACACGTCGTCTCAAATTTGATAGATTTTATTGACGTTTCGTTGAAAAGCAGTACACTCGCATAGGTAGCTTAAGAGCTCGACAAAAGCGCAGCGTTATTAATGCGCGTGTTCGGGCGGGTAATCTAACGGATGTCAATCAACGTCCTCCTATGGAATAACTCACCATAAAACATTATATTGATTGACGTGCGCCTGCTTTGCATAGAACTCCCAACAACCAGAGATGAACGATTAGCCAAAAGTACTAGTATTCGATTTTGGCTGTCATTCTTATTCTCATCATTACATTATTATTATTATTGCGCTAGATTTTTTCCATCCGGTCACTTATCCATCTCTGTGATTCGGAAGTATCGGATTGCCTCGCCGTTAGGTCGTTTGCGTCGGATCGCATTCCCTTCTTCTTCCTCGCCCTCTTGATCGGCTAAAATAATTATAATGACATCTCAAAGGGTAGGCGAAAATTACCTATGTATGCGCATTTAGTATGACAGTATGATGCGCGTTTTAAAGGCGGGAAAAAAGACAAGAAATTAGTCGATGTCGAGTTCAATCAAAAATTGTGTGTCACTTACAGGGAAATGGATATTTGCGTTGAGTTCCCCTGTGTGTGAGTGAACGCTTCATTTGAAAAATCACTACCATATATGTGCATACTAAGTGCGTATTGTGTTTTATATATTACGTATTACATGCGAGTGAGTGAACGAAAGAGGGGAGTAGGTAATGAAAATTGAAGGATGATTGATGACCGGGCTGCCGCCCCGATTGATAGGGCCACGAAATGAATGGCCGATTTCGATGCCGATGAACCGAATGGCGCGCGGGACTTGTCAAAATGATTTCTTCTCACCGTCGCCGTTTTCTTTTCATTTTTGGCATAGGTACATGTACAAAATGCCCTTTAATCAATTTCATTACTCACTCTCGTTGTGGTCGTTTTGGCGTATCGGACGCCGCGATGGCCGAGTTTTGATTTTCTTTCAAAATATCACCCCAGGTTTTAAAAATATTAGACTAATGAGAGCTTATTCCCATTTTGAGTTATATTTTTGAGCGTTGGCTTCGGCGACGCGATTTAATCAATCACGGTGATTGATTGGGATCGTTTGATAATTTATTAGTAGGCGGCGCAATTGGCATTTGACATTGCGCCTGCTCAACAAAGGAATCTTTTCGTTATAGTCAGTTAAAATGGCTGGATTGCGTATCAGGCTGTGACCTACTTTGTATATTTATGCTGTTTTTGTTAACAGCTTATGCGATTAAGTCAGTCGAGCAAGTAAGCGAGAGGCAGATTAAGCTAAACTTGTATGATTCTGTGGTTTCGACTGCTCTGCTGTTGGACAACTTAGCAAGCTTCACTGAAAGTTAGTGGGAACGAATGTTGCGCAGGTTTATAACGTGTGCATGCGTTTTGTCTATTATTTCATCAGGAATAAAAAGTTCCTCAATTTTCTAGTTTTTATGTGTGAATATTTTCAGGGGCGCAGCTGGCCTTATGAATTTGGGGGGACTAAAATTTTAAAGTCGAATATCTCAAAAGCTATTTGTAGATAGGCAAAAATAATTACGTTTTTGAGCTTTTCACAGCGATATCTACGCACTGAAAATTTTTTAGAAAATCGTACTTTATTCAAATTATATCAAAAAATTTGCTGTATGTAAATAAACAGACGCGAAACGCTATGAGGTATTGGGTTTATTAGTTCAAAATTGTACTAAAATCTAGTCAAACGGACTTTCAGATGCGCTTTCAGAATTTTTCATTTTTTTCCTCTGGGGGACCCTTATAAAAAGTACTCGTAATTCCGAAGTTTTGGGGGCCTAGTTCACCCCCCCCCCGATCACCTCATAGCTATGCCACTGAATATTTTTGCGTCGTTCTAGCTTAGGCAGAAAATTCTTACTAGCTGATTTGTGAAAGCTATAATATCTTACGGATGCTGAATCCTTCATCAAATATAGAGATAACCGAATAAGCGACTTGTTCTTATAGTTTGATAATAATGGAACGAATCACTTTGGTCTGTACGGCCAAACGCCCGATTTTCTTTCCATTCCGTACATCGCAGCGGCTCATGGCCAGGCGGGTCTGCCTCCCAAGCCCACTCCCACCGGTGGGCTCCCTATCGATCTTGCGGCCTATTACCAGCAGCAGTCGATCCAGCAGCAACCGTTCGCACCTCCGTCCTTTCAACGACCACCAGTTCAGCCTCAATCCGACCTTACAACGATTACATGTACCAAAAGAGATAAAGAAGTCATATACAGGTATAATCATGCAAGGACCACTGTAAAGTATAAATCTTGTTTCTTTTTTCATTTTTTAGATTTAATTATTTATTTATCTTTCCGTTTATATTTTTTCATTCCTCTTCCTTTTTTCGTCTCATTTTCATCACATTGATCTCTTTTTACTATTAAGAATTTGATATATCGACAATACTTTGCAATTTTATTTCAAAATTAAAGCTATTCATTTACCTTCCAAATAATTTACGCGAGCAACTTAATATTGAGAACTTTCTAGAAAAAAATATGTATATTCCCAGAAAACATAAAAAGATATAATAATATTATCGAACATGCTCATTTTTTCAAATACGCTTTTAGACACAAATTCATATAAAATAAATTTTAGTCGATTGCAGAAATAAAATATCGAGTATTTTCTTCAAATGTCGGCGGGAAAAATCGAATGCATAGCATGCGATACCATATAATTTTTGTATGCATTTGCAACGATTCGAAGAATTAACGTTGACATAACATTATTCCTTTTAGTTCATCCAAAGTATCTGAATTCAAATATTTTTCATATAAATGCAATTACAGCCATAGATGTGCTTAGGGGTGCTAGCCGGGCGGTCGCCCAGAGCCGCTAAAACTAAGGGCCGCTGAAAAAATTTCAGAGAATATGGAAAGTATCTGCCTTAGCGGCCCTAATGCGGCAAATCATTTGAGCTACATATTATTTATGATTTAGATTTCAGATTTGGGGTTTTATTGCTTGAGTAGTAAGATCTTACAGTCAGATGCGCGTACCCAGAATGCATGTAAAGTAGATATGACTGTTTCATTCGAGAAATCATGAATTTATTTATGCATTTTTCAGATTAAATTTATAATTACCTGTATCTATCACATACCTACCTCTTATCTTTCAGATTTTCTCGAAATTTGCTATATTTTTTAGAAAAAACTTTTTGGAAATTTTCTGGAAATCCACAGCTGCGCAGAAGTTGCGCACTTAATTATTTTTTACGATTTTATGGGGCGAAAATGCAACGAGTTGGCACATTTTTTAGCACGAATTCCGAAAACATTTTCGTTGTCTTGAGATTTTTGAAGGCCGCTAAAAGTAGCTAAGCCTAGGCCCACTAAAACCCTAAGCACGTCTCTGACATCGAAACATAGTTTTAAGAATTCTTAATGCGATCGATCAGGAGGGTTATGCGGGTTAAGAAACTCTGTTTCTGCCAGTGTGTTTTGCATATAAATAAGAAAAATAATATTATAATGCTTATTTCAGAAGTTAAAAAAGTCACGATGTGAAGTTTCAGTCTTTTTGTAATTATTAACGCGAAAGAAGGAAACCAGGATGATTTGTCGCACCTGTGTAAATACCGAGAGACGTAACTTTTTGAAGTGAATTCCATCCAGCCTACGCACTGATGCTGGATGCTCTTTAAATGAAATGTTTAAAAGAGAGTTTTTATCAGGGCAGTAACCAAATTCTGGGGAGGGGTCTGATGGAGCGAAATAAGATCACAAAGGCCGTCAAAAATTTAATTTTGATGGTTCTGCCGGATTCTATGCAGCCTAAACCCTCCAAATCCCCACGTTAATGCGTGGCATTTGCCAATTTTTAATAATTTTGCCCTAAAAATTTTTCGATCCCATTTTTTATGATTATGCATTCTCACTGTCTAAACTCGATTTTGACTTTTCAGTCATCCTTTGTTTCCACTGCTGGCGCTTATATTTGAGAAATGTGAATTAGCCACTTCAACGCCGAGAGACTGTTGCACCAGTTCAGGCGACGTTGTTTGTTCATCGGAGAGTTTTAACGAAGACGCCGCCATATTCAACAGACAAGTAAATATTCAAACTGCAATTCGTGGAATTTCACTGATTTTTGATACAAGGAAGAAAAGCTAAGGTTGTTCAATGTTCACTAAAATAAAAATGATTCTCTATGTATATGTAATACCAAATCCAGTCTCCACTTCCAGCTCGGAAAATAAATAAAGAACATGAACAAAATCAGAAAATAATAAGTCAATAATATTATTGCAAAATACCTAAAAATGGAATGGGAAACAAGGCTACACAAATTTAGTATTAAAATCAGTATTTTTTGTATATATCGATAATCGCGTGGCATATCTCCTCAGGACAGTGCACTTTAAGGATGCAGTTAGATTGGAAAGGAGCTAATAGCGAATGTTTTTATATGCAATTCTTAAATATGTTTTTGATGGCTTTTCTTTCAGTTGTTTTTGATGCATCATTCAGCTGTAATTCCTTATGTAATTTTATTATTAAATTTATCAATGAATTATCGATGAATCCAAAATTATCTTATAGATAAATCCTATTTTTTGTTTTGATCTATTCTTTTATAACATTTTCTGGTCGCAAATATGACTTGCTGAGAACTTGACGACTTATACGCATACATGGGCAGCAAGAAAATCCTGGAGGGGGTGAAATCACCAAAAATTGCCTAAAATCGCCAAAAAAATTACTAAAAATATTCTGGAGGGGGTATACAATAATCTACGGGGCGGGGGGTCTCAACTTCTGGTGTGTGTGTGTGTGTGTGTGTGTGTGTGTGTGTGTGTGTGTGTGTGTGTGTGTGTGTGTGTGTGTGTGTGTGTGTGTGTGTGTGTGTGTGTGTGTGTGTGCTGTGTGTGCTGTGCCCATGTGTGCTTATACGTTTTTTTCACTCTTAAGGTTGAAGTTATAAATATTTCCTAAAATATTCTTGCCTGGATGATTATGATGGAAATGTTCAAAATAATTCAAATATAAAAGTTTTATGTTTCAAATTTGTTTAAGCTAAGTAAAAACTCGACATGACGCTTGATGCGCTTTTGACAGCCTATGCCCCTTAAAAAAATCTTAAAATGAAATATTTAGCTGTTTTTCGCATAATTTTTTCTACAAAGAAAAAGCTTACTTTTTAAAGTTGTATAACATATTAATATACACATGTTTTGAAGCTTAAAAATTATAAACTCAAGCAAATTGCGTCATTTCTATTATTTGAGATAATAGTACTTATATGGGGCCTTTAAATCAAAAAATTTCTTCTTAGTGAGAAAATCCAGCTTTTTCGTTTCCAACTTCAAGAGGCTCAAAATTTATCAGGAACTATAATTAGCGTGTTTGATCACAACATCATAAGTTCATGGCGTTAGATTAGCATATAGCATCCCTCCTACTCTAGATTAGCATATTATCATACTTGATCAAATTCGGCCCAATCTTCGTTTTCTTTATTTTTAGCTGCGGGCTCGAAAACCCTACTACGCTTGCGATCCAGAATTAGACGCTTTGATGAGCTGGATTTCGATTAAGTTGCCCAAATAAGCGTGAAATTAATGTATTATCTTCTTATTTCTGCTTCATCCTTCTTTTATCCCAACGTGTTTACGGTAAGACGTTTCATTTTTTCTCCTTTTTCAGATGATCCAATCTATTCAAGTGCTGCGATTCCATTTACTCGAATTGGAAAAAGTAAGCAACTCGTTGTTTACTCTATCTATATGAAATTAGTTTCAGTTCGTTATGATGAAGGGGAATCTAGCTTGGCATTATATCAAGACAATTGGATAAATAGGTCCAAGAGCACGAGAATAAGACACATGAAATGGATTAAGACTAAAACCAGTTATAAACTTCGCAAACGTTAAACTTATACGAATAAAATAAACACATTTTTGAAATTACAAAAATCGCACATTAAAAACTTTATTTAAGAGAAATTAAAGCATAAATATGTACGTTCTCATCATTCACTAGAATGATTATTTATCGATAAAATAGTATTATTTTTAGTTCATTAGTAGTTCATATAGATCCGTTTAAAATTTTCAGTGACATAGTTTTGCTTTGGATCACTTTATGTCATCCTTTTTGGAGCTTAGCGACTATGGGCATAGTTTAAGGCCTCACTTTAACGCTAAAGATGAGAAAAATCTCACTTATTCATAAATTTCTATTATTTATTTCAGTTGCTCTTCGAGAAGACAGCCAAGTTCTTAATCGAGTAATTCAAATCCAAAAAAATATAAAATAATTTTATTAACGGAAAAAAATAAATCATCTATGATTAATAAAAGGTAAGGGCGCCGAAAGCATTAAACGAACGAAATGTAGGAAAAATGATACGAATCGAATGTCGAAATTATGACCGAAAATTACAAATTAGCAGAATCGTTTCTTCAGTTTCACGAATTATGTTCAAAAATCGATGAAAAAAGACCAAAGAATTTATTGAAAAAACGAACGAAATGTTAGAAAAATAATGCGAATTATACCTACATATGATCGAAAATTTAAATTTATCAAAATCGTTCCTTTAGGTTCACGAATTATGCGACAACTTCTGCCAACGTTACATTAATTGCCTCAAAGGCAAAATGCCCGTCGATTTGATCAACGAAAGCGGCGTCGGCAGCGGCGACGATCAGCCGAACACCGACGACAACGCCGGCGGCGTCGCCGAAGCGACGCCGCCGTCGACCAGCAACGTCGGCGAAAGCGTCGCCGACGATCCAACAGCCGACAGCGTTGCGTCGTCGTCGTCGCCGTCGACTCCGAGCGTCGTTAGGACGTCGTCAAGATGTGACGCGGGCATCGCGGCGACGACCGTCGCCGTCGTCGGCGACCCGACGACGACGTCGTCTACGACGGCGACCTTGTCGACGGATCACAGATTCTTGTTTGACCCAGCACATCTGCATCAATCGATAGCAATAGATAGTATAATGGTGAGCGATTGGATGAAAAGAGGATGGAAAGTACTATGTTATGATTACATGGGCAGCAAACAAAATCCTGGGGGGTCCGTTCATACGTGTTCTTGGGGGGTCGGTTAGTTGACTTGATCCCCAACCCCAACCCCCCCTTCTTCGCAAAAATGGCTGCGACCCCCTTAGATTTGTCGATTTTTCGTAAAAATTATAGAAAGTGTTTTTAAGCGTTTTTAGCTCATTTTTGGCTCAAAAGTGTCAAATGTTTGGCGCTCCGCGTCGCGTACTCCTTTTTGACTATACTTTGTTCAGTTAAATTGATTTTTTTCAAATTTTATCGAGTCTTTTTACAAATGTTTTTATATTCTATAAAGAAGGAGCTTTGTCCGAAACGAGTGTGTTTGACGTGTACCAATCGTGTTTTAGGCTAATGGGCCCGACCCCCCAAGAATTCCCAATCTGTTTATGTATGGTAAGAAATGAAAAGCGGATGAAAAGAAGGCATCAAATTCTGGGTGGGGATCCGATGGGGCGAAATCGCCCAAAAATATCACCGAAATTCGATTCTGGTGGTCTATCGATTTTTAAGAGTGGGGGTCTTTCAGATTCTATGGGGATTTTACCCCACCCCCGATCTCCCATGGCCAAGCGTGTATGTAACTGTGTGAAAAAATGGAAGGGGTGAAATGAGGGAAAAAGGATAACATATAATAAATAATATAAAAAAGGTAGAAAAAAACAAAATAATCGGGGATGAAAATTTATCGGTACAGTGCATACTAGATACCCACTTAAAGACTGAACTCTCATTGTCAAAAATAACCAGAACTCTGAACGGAAATTTCTTGGCATTTGTCTGATAATATTCGTACCACCTTCTGTATAATAGGCCGTTTTGAAATCTCTGCACTTTCTTAGATGAATCGCACAATTTTGAATTATGATCTATCTAGTAAAGGAAGAATAAGGAAAATCGCTTGAAAATAAGGCGTCACCTCGATTGTTCGCTTATTTTTCATCTTACCTTACTTTATAATTAATTTCAATTTTATGTTAATTAATTTAACGCTTTTTAAAATTACTTTCTATAATTTTGTCCCTATTTTTTTACTCAATAGGCATATGTAGCTTATGCATTCGCTGAGAGAGTCTAAACGGCACGAAAAAGAATAGAAATTTTTTCCTTGCTCGCTGTTGTACGTTTCAGACAGATCTTAAAAACTAATTATTCCACTAATACCAAAGGATGACTCGCGCTGTTCCTCAACTTTTCCCGCTTAAATTAGAATTTTGCTGCTCGATTTGCACGTCGACTAAAGAGCATGCATGTGTTAAAGATTCGCCAAAGCTTATTTAGTGCAAAAATGCGTATTTATCGTCCCAATTCGACCAATGGGCAATTTTAATGAGGTTTTAATATTAATGAAAACGCGCTGGGGCTGACTTATGCATACCAAATCAGCCATTATACCCTACAGCTGACCGACCCGGCGTCTATTGATGATCGGTGGTCCGGCAATTAGTCCGGGTTACGGACCGCCGATACGTACAGTATACGATTTTTCTATATTTTGGCGTATCACATAACCCTATAATTTTCAATGAATAAACACGCACTTCGATGCGTATACAATCTGGCCCACCTACAGTAATATTCGGCTATTGTAATCGATCAAATGAAGAGTGTTCAATCGGACGATCGTTCACGGTTCGAGTAACTCGCTGGAATTAACTAATCATCTCGTAATTTTGCGGCCGAAAATACAGTATACTGTTGGCCCGGTCCGACGCAAAATTTCGGCAATCGCGCCCGCGCGACTAAATCGAAATACAATGGGTTAGGAGGGCAGGGTATCATTATTACTTATACGATAATAATTATCCGCCCGAAACGCGCACTGAACATTTATCCTAACGCAAAAATGAGTTTAATGGGATCGATGCTGCGCCCGCTCCTTAATTCGTAAAATTTGGTGAAAAATTATCGCACCGGATAAACTCGATCATTTTTATTGAACGATTGGGCTGTTAGCCAGAAATTTTGAACTGGACTTTTGGCAGGAATTTTTGAATGAAATTTCCGTTTGATATTTTTGGTTTTTATTTCGTTTTTTTAGGCTGCATTTTAATCGGGGCATTTTTCCAGAAGTACCTACCACGTATAAATAACCAGAAAGAAAATAATGCAGGATATTTATTAGCATGGAAAAGTGCAAAAGGCATGTCGAAAGTACACAATTATGGTTCAAAACGACAAGTGGGATTGAGGGGAGATAGGGGTTTCGATCTCCGAGAATACGGTGGACCCCCAGAATTGAATTTTAGACATTTTTTGGGGTTCCTGCCAGTTTTACATAACCCAGACCCCCAAAACTTGGCTGTTGCCCATGCACTTAAAATTATCGATTTTAGCGACTTTTTACAACAAAAGAACAATAGTTGGAGTAAGACTGCATTCGAAACACTTTCTTATATTCTCTATCATAAAAATGGTAGATAGCATGAGTCAAGATTCAGAAAGCGCCTGTATAAGCCGAATATGGCATAATCATTTACTCTTTTTCAGCTCTTGAGTAATTCTATTTCTTCTAAAAATTCTCATTTAAAATATTTTTGAGCGCTAAAAAATTGATACCAAGTAGTTTGTTCTATGGCATTCAGATTAGCGCAAAATAAGGATTTCAATGGATGATTTTGGACAGTAGAACTAGAATCATTTTAAAAATATTAATAAATCTAGTCGAAACCACACTGTGGGCGCGATTAAGGGTATATATGCACCCCCAGAAAGCCGAATACCCCCCAGAAAGCAAAACCCCAGAATTTATTTTTGAAAATTTTTTCCATTTTTACGGAAATTTTTGGTGCCAGTGGATAGTGCTCGATGAGAAACGTTGAAAAATGGTGTTATTTTGCCATATCACCATTTTAGAGACCATTTTGACCTTTGAAAAATCTTGCACCCACCCCTAGAATTTCGAAGCTGCCCACCTAAGGTCGACACTTAGTACTTCTAATTTTTAAAGTAAAGCTAAATCGCAAAACAAAGCTTAATTAGTAGATAATGTCTAATACGCCGCACAATTAATAACACTGTCATGAAAAAGTATGACAAAGGTGGATAATTCGCGACGACGAACATTTTATTTTGTTTTACATTTATGTTCAATATATTATTTGTTTTGTCTTATTTTATTTCATCTTATTTTACTTGTTCTTAGCTGTAGATTGAAAACGGCTGTCTCATGCTAGGGAGTCATTTATTCTAATTTTAAGTCATGCTGGATCGCACTTTTCATTTTAGGATTCACCTAATTGTTTTCAGACGACAAGGCCAACATCAGCACAGCTTTTTCACAGTCATAAAGCCTCGTCTCCTCCGAAACCAAGCTCTAATTCATGTATAACGAGTTTGTCTGTGGGTCCGTACCGTCTGGGCGCCGATATTGTTTCTGAATGTGGTAAGCTATCTTTGTAATCATATGCAACATCATTTTTGAGGAGTGGGGATTCTGGGGAGTTGGAGGGGATTTTCACCCCTCGGAAATCTTTTCAAAGTATGAAATGTGCTATTTATTTTGAAGGTTTTTAGCAATTTATTTGCTCAAAAGTGTCAAATTTTCGGCACTTCGCGCCATATACTCATTTTTGAAGTATTTTTGTTCAATTTTGTCGAACTTCTTTATTGTTTCGATATTTCTTATATTTTCGCATTCTAGAGCATCGTCAGAAACGATAAAAAAATGATGTATTTGTCGCATTCCCACCTTTTTCGGGACCATAAAACGGCACTGAGAAAAACTTTTGGTTTCTTAACCCCCCCCAATTTCTAAGCACATTGCATGTCTGGTGAACACATACGGGCATGATGAAGGAGTCTAGACCATAGATGCACAGCATTGCCAATCTTGAAGGGGGTCAGCCGGTCTGGGGAGATCAAGAATTGAGCTTTTTTGGGCCAAAATGACCCTAAAAATTGGATATAAGCGTCAAAATAGTGTTAAAACTATGTTATTACACAGTTTCTGGTCAATTTGGAGCACTTCTGAAGAAATTTTCGATTTTCATCCATTTTTTACCTTCGCTTTGCCTCATTTTTATCTCAAAAATTTTACATTTTGCCATTCTGGGGGTCTAACACCCCGAATCCCCACGTGCATCTAGACATTTAGAATATAAAAAGAATAGACTCCAAAAAGTTGGCAGACCCCTAGAATTAAATTATCATAATTTCTCGGGTTTTTCGCGAGTTTTTGATGATACGTCGAAAAATTACAATTTTTGCTCCTACCCAATCATTCGGCCATTTGTAATCGTTAAAAATTTTTTAACCCGTAAGAGAATTTCGGCATTACCCTCGCATGGTGGTTTTCCTCTAAGCCGCAAAAAGTATTTCCACCTCAAGAAATCGTCAGATTTTTAAAAAATTTATCAAATTTATCTAATTTGTCAAAATGTTGACGCATTATTTACTCCCGGATGGGTCGCGCCTGTGCATGCCTACCTTTGTATTCAATATATATAAATACGATAAGTAAAAACAATGCACGTCAAGAGCGTTTATATAGTGAAGAATATTATCCAGGATTTAGACTATAAATTTTCTCATAATTTTATATTTTCGGCATCAATTTTCATTTATTGGACTTTCTAAGATTATTTTCGAATGTGCAAATGGCTTAGAAGGGCTTGGCTGCAGAACTAATAGTAATGACAGGCAAATGCTGCGTTCGTTCATTTGCGTTTAGCGCGGAGAAAATTGCTTCAACGGGTTTTCAACAATTAACTTGATTACTAAACTCGATATTTTATTAATAAATTTATATTTATTAATTAGAAAATGAATCTTTAAGAATCAAATTTTCTAAATATAGGAATTGATACACCATACACGTACATATAAGTGCTAAACTAGTCTTCTTGATGCTTGACATCGTATACTTACTCTCGTTGTTTTACTTCACTATAAAACTTGGAAAAATTCTACGAATGTAAAGAGCACTGTAGGAAATATAGAAAGATTCATCCTTTGATAATGTAAGCTCAAGAAGTCGTACTGAGGCAAAAATTTAAAAATTTTGCTAAAAAATTTTGTAATTTTTTCATGATTCGCCCGCCCTTAATTACTTAGTTTTGAGTAAGATTTGAGAATTTTTCATACGTATTGATCTTTTCACCATGAATCAGTCATCGCGCAAAAACAGAACTACTTGATTTAAAATTTTGGCAGCCAGTAAAATACCTCTAAAATCTGAAAAATAGAACTTTCCAAAGAGTAAGCTATAAGAACGAAATTTTGTTGCATTATTTCGCTTTTCCCAGAATTCAGTCTTATTCTCGAATGCAATCCTCCGGATAGCAATCCTCAATCCATTCCTCAATCCTCCAGTTCTACTACATTATTAATGGCAAATTTAATGTGATATCTAAAACTCTTCTTAAAACTCATTCTGGGCCACGTCGCGTCTTTTCCTGCGGCGTTTTATAACCGAACAGATATAGCTGCTACTCTCGAATTATTGCCAAAATCCCATTAAAGTAATTATCGGCGCCATTACATAAAAAGCTGCTCTTTTGCTGCTCTCGCAAATGACTGCTGCTGCTTCTGTTGGGAGTCATCGGGCTAATCCAATTACGGATCCCCGCGGTCCTGGACCAGATCCGGCTTCGTTGCATGGATTTTACGGTTTTTCAGAAAAACCTACAGTAATCCACCATGTGGGATAAAATTGATCCTTAATACTGTAGATACGGTGCATTGATTTTCCCTGTCCGGTTCTTAAGCGGCTAGAGTGTAGGTACATTAAAGCTTATTGATCCGCTCCCTGGGCTTAAGCTAAGCAAAGCTTGGTAAGTTCGAATTTGGCTTATTAGCTGTCGTGCTTTCGTCCGGCATCCTGTTATTATATATATCATATTAATACTAATGGCCGCTACAGTAGGCCGGATATCTTTGCGTAAATAACGTGTGTACGTGATAATGATGCAGGTGATACGTGTTCGTATCGCAGAAAAAAGTAATTATTCGAAGGAATATCGATTTCTTCGACACCAAATAGGAGTGCTCTATTCTATAATGCAAATTTTAATTTTTTCCGTATCGTATACACACAAGTCTCGCGTTTTTTGTAATAAGACAAATTTTTATTGACTATTACTGAAACGAATTATTTGAGTTAATTATATTTTATCTTTTCAGTGTTAATGAGAACTTTGCCTTAAAAAGCTTAAATTCGCTTCTATTTTTTCCTAAACATTTTGCTAGACTGTCAACAGTTGAAAAATAATTCTGAAATACACTGCAGTTTGACCGTCCAAAGTAATTTTCAGTGGTCCTAATGACGTCACATGCAAATGTCTATTTTATTAAAGTACTTGTTTTAATTATTTACTAGTTTATATGTTATCATAAATTATGGGCATTCTACAAATTGGTAAAAATAAACATAGAAGCATTCAACTATACTTAGGTATAAGAATAAAAGTAATGATTTCTATATTATGACATCACATTTTTGTAAGTTGAATTTATCATTGTTTTTTGACTTAAATTAGTTGATTTATTCCGTCAATCTTCAAAAAGTGTGCTGCAAGTCGATAAAACGGGATATAGAAGTTTTGAGGCATACTTTAATTTTAATAAAAATGAGCATAAACTCATAACTATAATAAATACAATTACAGCGCCAGCGTCCAAAAATCGATACATTTAATAGCAGTAAGAAATAAAAGAAGAATATTACATAAATACGTTGATTATTATTGCTTTGATAGAAGTATAAATTACAACTTTAAACTTTTTAGGCGACATAAGCGTTGGTGGCTCGATGGATGACGAAGATGATGTGGAAGAAGCAGCATCCTGCTCTTCTGACCCTGACCGGAGACTGCCCAAAAAGCGGGGTATATTCCCAAAAGTTGCGACGAACATAATGAGAGCCTGGCTCTTTCAGCACCTAACCGTAAGCTAATACTAAACTCGATTTTATTCTAAAAATTAAGATTCTGAATTTCGAGTCAAAAATGTAATACTTATCAGAAAGATAAAAAAGAACGACAATAGACGCTATGCAAGGCAACAGTAAGCTACATATTTAACATACATACGCGCGATAAAGAATTAGTCCTCGAATTTAAAATTTTAGTTAGTAAAACGGCTTGTTTTATGATAATTTTATTGCCAATTACATTCTTCGAACAGATCAATTCGTAATTCTTCTTAGACAGCGGATCGGCATAATTAGCGTTTTTAGGTTCTTAAAACTTTACAAAGTATTTTTGCAGAAAAAATTTTTGTATTACCAATCTTTTTGCCCGTATTTTACCTCATTTTCACTCGAAATTTCCGATTTCTCCATTTTGGGGTCTATTCTAAACCTCCCACCCACCTAAACCTCCGCGTACTGGTATGGGGTTCACTATAGTACTGACCTGAATCTATTTTTGTATTTAGTAAAAAACCACATGTTTATCACGTTTCCTAAAGAAATACTACTTCAAGCTTGCTTCAAAATTTTTTGTTCTATCTGAAATTGGCGCAGCTTGATCTTACGATAATTTTTTATTGCATGATTTGTCGATAAATCATATTATGTAATATTTTGATAATTATTCTGATAATTTTCTGTTGGCTTAAAGATAAAATCAATTTGGCACTTGCCGGTTTCTTATTTTAGTTCATAATCCAAAACTTTAAGCTGCCTTCTTTTTCCTACGCCGGATTCATTAGTTAGGCGTCAAGCTTCGCCCCGTGGCCCATTTATCAAGCTTAATCATAAACCTCCTTTATTTCCTTGTTGTTTTCTCTTTCTCCCAGCCGTCGTGATAAAGTACTTTTGCGCGCTCTTTTAGAATAACGATTGCGCGTACTCTCGGATAAACCCATAAAAAAGATGTTGCTAAAAACGATATATATCTATATACATCAGAATTCATACCCCTTACCTCCATTTCGGAGCGTCATGTGTTAGTTTCTGTTGTTCCTACTGTAGTCGTAAATAATGGAATGATTGCTTCAGCATCCGTACCCTTCGGAAGAGCAGAAGAAGCAGTTGGCCCAGGATACCGGTTTGACCATTCTTCAAGTGAACAATTGGTGAGCTTGCTATGCATATAAAAAGTGGAAATATTTAGTCAAAGCACGAAAAATGAGCGTGTCTGAAAAGGGCACATCGACGACGAATGATCGTTCGGAGTCAGCTGATAACGCGAACAGATGACACGCAAAACTTTTGACGTTTATTTCGTCGTCGTTTCTCTGACTTCGTCATTATCGAGAATCGATAAAAATTTAGGACCGCCGGGCAAATAAATCGTAAAATTTGATGGTCGTCAGATTCGCGCGATGTTTTGGCCATTTTTCATACTTTAGCTTCAATTATTCCATTTTTTCCGACGTAGCTGGCCTAATTATCATTGAAAAGTTAGGCATTTGCGCCTTAAATGAAAAGTGTAGTTACCTATTAAACGCTACTATTATGCAGAACGAGGTATTGATACCCGCTTTTGACAGAAGAAAAGCGAGAAAAACACGCTTTCTATCAATCCAGACACAAATTAAAGACATATGATACATATTAGACTTATACTTTAAAGGTAGTTTCGACTTTTCCTTCTTTTAATAATTTTCATGTGTTATTAGCTCATAGCATACCATAGTTTCTCTTTTCCGCTTAATTTAAATAGGTTATAAAAAATTAAAGAAGAAACAAACGAAAAATAAAGTTCTTAGATGGCCAAACGCTGTGAAATTTAAAATTGAAAAAATTTTCAATTAGAAAATGGAATTGGAAAATGGTCAAATTCGATTCTGAAAACAGATACGCTCGGATGCTCGATGGGCATATCGGGTCTTAAATTGAGCTTTTGTCACTTTATTCTCGAAAATGCCTCGAGAGTATACATATAAACGAGAAAATTTGCAAAAATTTGAAAAGATCAAATATGCAACATTAAAAAATTGAGAAAAGAAAAATATATCTGAGGAAATAAAGGAATTGTTGGAAATATGACATAACTATATGCTATATTAAAGCCACGTTGCCATGTACTCAATTTACAAATAACTGGATGCTGCCGCCATGTTTTCTTCTTATTTATTATGCATTTATTTCTTAGATTTTTATTTATTGTTTATTATTTATTTATTATCTATTAATGCATCCGTATTTTTTTCATTTATTTCTTCTTTCCTGAATTTACTTATTAAATTTCCGAATGTTTCTTCTTCATTTCACAGCAAATAAATAGATTAAATAACTCGAGCCTGGCTGAAGTCAGAGAACTTGGAAACTAGGAATCAGCCAACAGCAAACATGGATAGGTCAAAATTATATAATCCGAAAATTTTTGAAAATAAACTTCGATTTAAAAATTGATGTATGCAAAAGACATCTCTTTTCGACGATTCTCATTAGAATCAACGCCAGGGTCTGGCTGATTAGGATAAAATTACTAGATTCGGGGGGCCCAAATCTCCTAGCCCCACCCCCGCACACATGTAGTCAAACATACGGTTTGAAATTTAGGTTGGGAGGAGTCCCCGGCCATTTTAACGGGGTGGGGGGTTAATAAATGACCTCCAATTTTTTGCCAAAACACGGCCAAAAAACACCCTAAAAACATTCAAAAAAGCAAATTTTTTCAGAAATCGAGGGAGGACCAAAAGTCTTCTGGTTAGGGAGGGGACGACCAACTTTGGGAGGGGATCCTCCAACCCCAGTGTTAAATGTATGCGTAGAGCTAATTTTAACGTTCACTTTCAATGTTAAACATTATGCAGAAATTCATGGTTTAGTTTTGAAAGTTTTTAGGTTCATCAACGCCAGACGACGAATCGTTCAGCCGATGATCGACCAAAGTAATAGAGCTGGCAGGTCGCCAGTTGCTGCTTCAGCATTCAAGACAAGAAGACGAAAATCGTCGGACCCGATTCCAATTTCTATGAATGAAGGTTTAACACTCTAATATGCGTGAGGATTTGGAAGGGAATGACCCACACGTTGGCGTGGGGGGCGGAATGGGACGTTTTGGCGTCACACTCGTTGTAATATTATTAATTATTTACATTTCATTTATTATTGGAGTATAATACGGATTCTGAAAGCCCATTCAATTCTCTAAGTAATGGTATAATTACTTTTAGAGATATCTTTGAATTTAGTGAGATAATTAAATGCATCTAAAAATACACTGTATTTTCTACAGTTTTTCAGTCGTGCACAAATGAATACTCATCGAATCGAAAAGAACAATATGCTATTTTGTAGCTTGCAGAACCTGCTTTCTGAGTACCTATATAATCTATTTTGAAATTGCTTCAAAACTGATTTAATTAGAATAATTTATAAGTTGCTGGCGCCAAAATGGTGGCGCCAAAACATCGTAGACCGGGGGAGAATTTGCACCCACAGAAGTTGAAAACACCCCGCCAATTACTGTAGACCCCGAAAATTCTATTTTTAGTAACATTTTTGGTGATTTCACTTATTTCACTTAAACAGACCCCCACAATATTTTCTTGCTGCGCATGTACATGTGGTCCGATTTTATCCTACTGAATTTGAAATACCCCCAGAATGAAATTTTTGACATTTTTTCGCGATTTTTTGACCATAGACTCCCCAGAATATAGGTTGGGTTAATGCTTAGTCCAGTTTCTTAATGACCTTTGCATGGTCGACGTTCACTTTTTGAAATACTCATTCTCGCCACCTAAAACTTTTACAAAACTACTGTCGCCCGACAACATTTTTGCTAAAATTAATTGGGTATTCGGAAAAGGATTTAAAAATACAACTTTATTTTCAATATTTATTTTTTGGTATTGAATAATAAATCGATTTTGACTGTAATTAAATCGTACGTTTTTTATGCAAGACTGAATGATTATCCCAGCTTTAGGCTGTTTCAAGAGGCGGAATATGCTGTGGAAGTACAATTTAACCATAAAAGCTTTCTAAAACAAAATTTCAACTTTATGCATGACTGTTGTTCTAGATTATATCATTTTTCTTACTCGTTTGTGTTTTTTACTTTTCCTCTTAATTTTTTAATTTGATTTCTATTGCTTTATCATTATCTGTTTCAACTATCTGTTTTGTTTAGCGTTCTGTGGCCTCGATTTGACCATTTATTGATTTCTTTTTCCGTTTACCTGATCAACAATCATTTTTTTATAAATGCCATTTATTATCGTAATTTGACTGATTTGAATTTTCGTGTTGTGGCTCGTCTTGACATTTAACATTCATTTTAGGACTTCCACACACTGTATCGTATAACGGTCATTGTTTGGACCCGACGAGTCAAGATGTTCAATCTGTGTTACAATGTAGTCAGAGCAATAATGTCACTAATAATAATAATGCATACCACACAGGGTAAGGCAGAAATAGTAGTAAGGATTATGCTGATTTTTTTCTGATAGGAAAAAGAGATTTCAATTATCTGACAAATCTTGTATTAAATGTTAAAACATGTATAAAAGCGGACTAGTATACCTACTTACGTACATCTCAATATGGAGAAATGGAAAATTCTCTGGAGAAAATAATAAAAAATTATTGCCGAAAATGAATAAAAGTCAAAATTTTTCTGAAAAGTACAGAAAATTTCTCTACGGAATTTTCTGCACGTGGTGGGGTCGAAAGCATAGGTGCACAGCATGGCCAATCTGGGGGATCAGCCGGTCTGGGTCAGAAGTGGGTCAAAAATGAAGCTTTTTTGGGTCAAAATGAGCTCAAAAACTGCTATTAGCGCTGAAATAGTGTTAAAAATATGTTATTAACAGTTTCTGGTCAATTTAAGGCACTTTTGACGAGAATTTTCATTTTTCATCCATTTTTGGCCTTCGTTTTGCCTCATTTTGTCAAATAAATTTCCGATTTTTCCATTTTGGGGGTGTCAGGTCAGGACCGCCTAACCCTCCACATGCATGTCTGATCAGGCAAAGTGAAGGTGAAAAATATCAGGAGAATAAAAACTTTCCTGAAAAATTGCTCCAAGACGATTAGTAATTGAGAATTAACATAGTTTTTATGCCATTTTAGCGTTTACACCAGATTTTAGGGCCACTCAAAAAACTCTGTAGTCGAACCCTCCAGACCGGCCACACTGTGCAATGCATATACACTAGAGACTGTGGATTAGTGTAGTTTTCATGCTATTTTAGCATTTGCTATTTTGTGGACCTGTTCAACTCGAAAAAGCTGTCTGATCGAATCCTAGACTGGCTGATTCCATATGTCGACTATGTTGGGCACCTATGAGCGATGCGACCATACAAGAGAATTAACAAAATTCTGGGGATCCGATGGGGCTAAATTGCTGAAAAAAATTCAATTTTTATGGGCTTTATAAGGTTTTCGGGGGTCCATACCACACGTTAGCATGGGGATGAGGGTTTAGGGAGAGGGTTTACGACCCCCCTAAGGCATTGAAAACCCTCGTAGATTACGGTAGACCCTCAGAATTCTATTTGCAGCAATATTGCTGGTGATTTTTGGCAATTTTACTTAACCACACCCCCAAAAGTTTTTTGCTTATCATGTATGGTCCTCCAGACCCCTACGCTTATGTGGATGCGATGCGACTGTTTAGTCAATTTTATTTGCGTGCATGAAATGCTTGCAAAAATCTACGGTGATTAATCGACAACTTTTCATAATCAGCATAATTAAACGTAGTTTTATGCTATAAGAATTGCTTTAATTCGTCTTCTTTTTCAAGTTACTCAGCAAACAGACCGAGTTAGCCGGCTTATTTCTGATTTTTAGCAGCCAATTGTTTTCCTTAGCAATCACAGTCACTTCTTGATACAAAAATAACGGCTTCTTAGTCTAAGCGACATGTAGATTTTCTGGGAGTTCCAAAACATTGCTTTACTCGACAAATCAATGTTTGATTCAAAATTTGCGTCTGGGGAAAATTATTTCACGTTCTCGTTTTTTAGAACTAATGAAAAGTAATTTTAATTCAGAAACGACGTAAATATTATATTTTTGCCAATAAGACATTTTCGAAAATTTTTAGGTCTCCAAATTTCGGCTTTGTTCACATGCTAGTCTCTGATATCACGTTTTTATACTTGCTTTGAAGAAATTAAGTTGTTTTGCGGTGCTAAAAAGATTATAATTCTAAATTTTACCTTTATTCTTGCTTTATATATATTTCAAAGCAGCCTTATTCAGGTCTATACCGTTCAATCAAGTGGCTGGGATGTCAGCCATGGAGCAGCAGGGTCCGAACATGCTTTGGGGAAATTTGGACCCTTTGCACAACGAACGCATGTGATACCTCAATTATAAAAGAGATTTCTAATTTTTCAAAACGTGTTTATTATGAAGGCTCATCTTGGGCTATCATTCCCGATGCTTATTTAGGAAATAGAACACAAGTATTTGTATGTATGTACAGTGTATATACGCATGTTCAAATAAGCTATTTTAGAGTAAACTGGCGGAAATTATTTACAACGTGCTGTGCGAACCAGTATAGTCTGTTTCGCTCAGCTTTGAGGTTTTTAAAAAATTTGAAATGCGTACAAATGTGTTTACAAAATAGTTGTAATATTCTACAGTAAACCGAGTTACAGGGAAACTTGTGCTACTCTTAAGCCGCTTTACTGCATCAAGATTTTAAACCACTTTTGTAGCCTGATTCATGCGGTTTAAATTGAAGAGAAGACTCTAAATTTAATTGAAACAGACTCTAGGTACCCCAACACAACTCCCCCTACAGGGATAACGACTTGTGGCTGAAAGGTGCGGTTTTTGAGGAAATTGTTATAAAGAGCAGTCTGCATCTCTTTTTTATATTTTTTATCTCTGTGCTAAAAATGAGCGTATACTCTTCACACCAGAAAAAATTATATTGCGAGAAACTACATTTTTTAAATATGGTTGTCATGATATAATTTTTTAAATTTTGAGTTCTACATTTCTTTACACTCAACGGTCAATAAGCCGATGAGCATGAAATAAGCCTTTTATTACTGTCTTTATCACCACAACACGTGGGCGTATAAGGGGGTTTTAGACCACCGGAAATCCGGGCAGACCCCTTATGAAGGTATTTTTGGCGTTTTGAAAGTTTCACACCGCCTGTTTATTTTAATTTTGTTAGGGAATTCGAAAATTTTAAAATAATTGTACTTTAAAGGCCCGTGCTCTCAAACCTCAAAGAGCAGTTCAATTTTGTTGCAAAAAATGATGAAAACTTTACACTCATAACCATAGATGCAATGGCCGGCCTATGGAGTCTACTGGTTAGAAGACTAGCTAGTGAGCATTTGTGGGGTCAAAATGACCTGAAAACCTGTATAAAGCGTGAAAACTACATCGATCCACGGTTGCTGTTCAATTTTGAGCAATTATTAACAAAATTTTCGATTTTTGTTGATTTTTTGGCGGTTATTTTGTGTCGTTTTTCACTGAAAAATTCCCATTTTTCCATTATTCTAAAGGCCTGGACACCCCCACTCTATAAGTGCATGTCTGCACCTAGCTGTATTTGTTACAAGTTTTCATTCGCATGAAGTGCTAAAAAATCGCGAAATTCTAGCATTTTAAAAATTAAAAATTATTTTATAAACAAATCTCGTGCTATTTAGCCGTCATTTGTTCGTTCGATATCTACCTTTGTAAATTTGTTTACATTGAATAACGAAGTTTCGTGAGAAAGTTACGTACTTGAGCTTTCTGTTAAATGGACTTCTACAAGGAAAAGTAGATTTCAGTCATTTGTTCAATTGCTCTCATTTCGAAATTTGTCAAGGCTAATGGATAGAGCGCAATTCAAAACAAATGAGAAATCAATTTTTCGGCACTTTTTTGGTTCTAACATTGTCACCACGTCCCGACCAGACAAGCAAATGGGGAAAGGTTGAGGTTTTGATCCCCAAGATGGAAAAATGGATATTTTATAGGGATAATGAGACAAAATGAGGGCCAAAAATGGTGGAAAATTGAAAATTTTCTTCAAAAATGTTCGAAATTGAACAGAAACTGTGAAATAACATAGATTTAACGCTATTTTAGCATATATGTCAGTTTTTGAGGTTATCCTGACCCAAAAAAGCTTAATTTTTGACCATCTTCAGATCGGTTGACCCTCCCCCAGATCGGTCATGCTGTGCATCTATGGTCCCACCGAACATCGCCACCATGAATCCTGCAGAATTGCCACCGCGTGTCTTGATATACCTATTACTAGCGTGCGCACATCATTTAAAAAATATCGTGTTTCACTTTCAGAGACGATAATTATCTTTCTTTCACTGATAAGAAAAATCGCACAAAATCTTCTAATATTGATAAATGCAGTCCCGTTACATTATTATTTTGATTTTTTTATTTCATACCTATTGTAAAAATTTAATGTTGAAAACAATTTTTTCCCATTCTTGATGATGTGATATAAGCAAGTTGGTTTTTAACACCTAAACGAAAATCTCAAAAATTTGCAAGAAAATATAGGATTCGTATGTAGCTTTTTAAATGTCTTGTTTGTTTTCATCTCAAGGAAGCCTCGTGGTACCTATTCTTTTTTAATTTTGCGATTATAATGCCTTTGTATTCAATTGAAATTTTCCATTTTGCAATCTCTGCAGACAAAAAATTATTTGTCATTTCATGTATGAATAACACGGCCGAATATTTATTTTTCCTGCAGCTGATCAATGTTTTTCGATTCAAACTGCTTTATAATGGGCAAGATAAAAGGGCGTAACAGTAGAGCCTTGATCGTATTCGTTACATTGAGCTATCATAAACCCCGTTGCCTTTTCGTACAAACACAGTGACAAGATGAATTCCAAGCTATTGGTTATATTCCTAATATTTTCCGTTGCTTTTGCCATTCAATTTGCAAAATGCGAGTCAACCAACTTACAAACATATGTATGAATGGATGCCATTTTCACTATTTTCATACATATCCTTAGATTCAGTATAGGAGGCGTAAAAGATCTCTTGGCAAGCATGAGTTGCTCTGATCAGTAGACTTTGAAGCTAAATGGTGCAGAAAACAGAAAATTGAAATTTAGTAGGACTACAAATTTAACAGATGTAGATGCACAACATGGTCGGGACTGTGTAGTCAAACAGAGATTATAGCCAAAATGGTCTCAATAACTCGTATAAATGCTAAAAGAGCGCAAAAACTATGTCATTCATAGTTTCTGAACTTTTTGAAGCTCATTTAGACTATTTTCGATCTTTATAATTTTGTTGGTCTTTGTTTTGCCTTATTTCTGATTATTTGTGATTACTTATATTTATTTTATACAGGTCTGTGCTATTTATATTTTCATTTCGCCTTCCCTACACAACATACTCCCAGCCTGCATGTCTGCTTGCTTACACATTCATGTATGTATACGCCAAACTTTACACGCTCATTACAAGCTGAGTATTGAGTGTAAAGAAAACAAAAAACACCGGTAGCGAATTTTTTATCATCTTTTTAAAAAAACTACACCTCTCAGATGTGTCAGATTATAGCTGTAAGGAGGGTAGACGTATATTTGGGGTACTCAAGTATATTATAGCTACCTAGGATATATGAGTAGGTATATGCAACTCACACCTGGGCGTGGGGGTTTGGGGGGTATGCACCCCCCCAGAAACCAAAATACCCCCCCCCAAAATCAAAATACCCCCCCAGAATTCAATTTTTGAAAATTTTTTCGTTTTTTACGCAATTTTTTGATGCCAATGGATAGTGCTTGATGAGAAACGTCGAAAAATGGTGTTTTTATCGCCATACCACCATTTTTAAGGCCATTTTTCGACCTTCAAAAAAATCTTGCACCCCTCCCAGAATTTTCTTGCTGCCCACGTATGTATGCAACTTATCTACAATGCTATTCTGAGTCAAAATTTAAAAAATCTGTTAACGTGTCAGATTACGCAGATATACATACGTACATGTACATACACGTTCACAATTTTTGTACCAGGTACACCTATTCGAGAATTGTCCAACAAATTTTGGAAGTAAAATTGAACTAACAAATTGAATCTACCCAAAATTGTGGATGTACGAGTATTTTTATCGAGGGTCCTCCAAAGAAAACATTGAAAATTAGATTCCAGCACACTTTTGAGCTAAAGCTTTAAACATTCGGCCAGTTTTATTGCCTTTTGTCTTCCAAACAGTCCAAATCTGAACCTGTAAACCGTAAACTCAACCCGTAAATCCTACTAATGAAAAAGATAGGGAGAATGAAATAGTATTATAAGCATAGGTAACCACACACGGAGCCTGGACCATGATAAGCATAAGTAACCATACCCGGAGCCTGGGAGAAGCGGGAGAAATGGAGAAACCATGATAAGCATAGGTAACCACACCCGGAACTTGGGAGAAACGGGAGAAACGGCGAAACCATGATAAGCATAGGTAACCGCACCGGGAGCCTGGGAGAAACGGGAGAAACGGCGAAACCATGATAAGCATAGGTAACCGCACCCGGAACTTGGGAGAAACGGCGAAACCATGATATGTAAAGCATAGGTAACCACCTCCGGAGCCTGGAAGAAACGGGAGAAACGGCGAAACCATGATAAGCATAGGTAACCACACCCGGAACTTGGGAGAAACAGAAACGGCGAAACCATGATAAGCATAGGTAACACACCCGGAACTTGGGAGAAACGGCGAAACCATGATATGTAAAGCATAGGTAACCACCTCCGGAGCCTGGAAGAAACGGGAGAAACGGCGAAACCGTGATAAGCATAGGTAACCACACCCGTAACTTGGGAGAAACGGGAGAAACGGCGAAACCATGATAAGCATAGGTAACCGCACCCGGAACTTGGGAGAAACGGCGAAACCATGATATGTAAAGCATAGGTAACCACCTCCGGAGCCTGGAAGAAACGGGAGAAACGGCGAAACCATGATAAGCATAGGTAACCACACGCGGAACTTTGGAGAAACGGCGATACCATGATATATAAGCACAGGTCCGCACCGGGAGCCTGTGAGAAACGGAAGAAACGGCGATACCATGATAAGCATAGGTAACCACACCCGGAGCCTGGGAGAAACTGAGAGAAACGGCGAAACCATAATAAGCATAGGTAACCACAACCGGAGAAACGTTTCTCCCATCGGGGGAAATTTTGATGGGATAAAGGTTTCTCCCACCGGGGAAACACTAGTAGGATTTACGGGTTGGCCCAATTATGTCTTCATTTTCTTTTCTATATTGTTTTTTGCGATGCATCCGAATTCAGAATAGAACAAGCTTAAAAATTTTCATCCGAATCGAGCTTGAATTGAATATTAAGAAACGACTCATGCGAATATTCTGAGCGACATATCTTTTGTAAACATACCACTAAAATAAAGCGGAATTTTTTTATTTTTCAAAATTTTTCTTGTGAGAGCTGTCTAAGAAACGCTAAGAAGTACCATTAGTCTTGCCTATTTCCTTTTCCGTTGTCGAGGCACCTGATTTCAAAATTTTCGTGCTTCCAATTTCAGAATGTCAAACTCAATCCTGTGCCTGCTCACAAATTTGCGAAACATCGTTCGCGTATGTTCTTATTTTATTTCTTATTTTATTTCTTATTTTTCTTTTCTTTTTTTGCATTTTTTCTTATTTTTTCTTGTTCTTTAAATTCTTATTTTCTCTGTTTGTCAGGCGAAGCGGTCGACATCGGAGAAGTCGAAAACATGGCAATGAAGCGAGGAGCGAGAGCCGCCATGGAGAATGTTGTTGGTATGGATGGAATGGATCCGATGGCTCCCATGGATCCTATGGCTCCCATGGCTCCCATGGATCCTATGACTCGCATGGCTCGCATGGCTCCCATGGATCCTATGGCTCCCATGGCTCCCATGGATCCTATGACTCGCATGGCTCGCATGGCTCCCATGGATCCTATGGCTCCCATGGCTCCCATGGATCCTATGACTCGCATGGCTCGCATGGCTCCCATGGATCCTATGGCTCCCATGGCTCCCATGGATCCTATGGCTCCCATGGCTCCCTGAGATGGTAGTCGATTGATCTGAAATAGAGAATCGATTTATTATTCTGTCGTCTTTTTTAAACACAAATTTCGTATTTGCACGAGTTATTATTACCGATATATACTATTTTATACTTTTTGAGAAAAGCAAAATTATAACCAAATGTCACAGGTATACATGGGCGTGGAAGAGGTCTGGGATTCCCAGAATCTGAGGGACTCCCCAAAAATCGATAGACCCCCAGAATTCAAGTTTTGGTGCTATTTTTAGTGGTTTTGCTTCATCGCATCCCATTCCCCCTCAGAATTCGGCTGCTGCCCATCTAGAGGTCATAGGGCGTAATATCGTCTTTACTGACGTCTTATTGGAACAGGAAAGACGGTCGGGTAAGTGGTGCAGAATAAGGAATTTTCCATGCTGTGCAAGTGAATTTGAAAATAATTAACAACCTTCACCTTGCTTTGAGTTGCGGGCTCATTCCCAAAGTATGGCTTCCTTGCCAAATAATCAGGGAAGCCCGCGTTTCCAGTCTAAAAACTAAATATGCAGGACACTGTGGTGAATGCTTTTGGCCATGTGGACGCCCTAAGTACAGAGTAGTGGAAGCGTTGGCTAAGTTAGTAAAATGTAATAGAGTTAGACTTAGGGTTCACTCCATTCCGAAAAATTAATAGGGTTAGAGTTAACTCTAACCCCATTACTAAAAGAGTGGTTGACCTAACCTGTTCGAAAGAGTTATTTATATGATGAACAAAGCATACTTCTTAGTACTCGGAAAATAGTCTTTAAATAGACTATGCCTTTAAATCGTGCATTTTTATCAAGTTTCTTCATTGACAAATCCCGATATGAAGTCAGCATACTTTAACTTGCAACTACAAGAATCATACGATGCTAACTTGTCTGCTTGCATTCGGTTACACGCACGTTGTGTGACCTAGCAGGGTCTACAAATTGCATGTAATATCAGGCACGTAGCTCTGGGGGGAACAGGGGTCCGGACCCCCAAAATTCAGAAAAATCAGAAAAATAGTACTTTTTACACCTTATTTTGTGCTATTTTTGGCCCTTTTGAGCTTAGTCCCCCAAAATAGGACGGCCAGCTACGCGCCTATGTGGTATTCAAACACTTCAGCGTACTTGCTAAACATACCTATGCAAACGATAATCTGCGAGAAAAGTTGAAAATGTATAATTACTTTGCTAGTCGCACTGTGTCTACTGATTCAACACAGATACGGACATGGCTTAGTAATACCTTCGGGACTTACTTAGGTAGATAAACTGCTCTCAGCGCTGGTCAGGTTCGTCGAATCTCGGGACGATTCTGAACCCGTTGACCCTTGTAGACCTACGGCCTCAACTCCCTCAGTCCTAATATTGCTGACCGCTTCTCGTCGGGAGTTTCAGCAGCTACGCCCTAAATCCTAACACTCGTACCTACCTAAATCCCGGAATGCTCGCAAGGTCAGTTGACCTATCTCAACCCACTCAAGTTGATAATTTAACTTGTTTTCTAGGATTAGGCTGGCTTTAAATGTTTTTTAGTTCCTAATCAGTGTAGCACTCTGAATTTCGAATACAACAACAACGAGCTCTCATCTGGACAGTCATCATAAATATTAAATATAATTTTAGCTATTTTTGGGTTGAGAAAAGATAAGAGAATTTCCATAAATCAAATAAAGATAACATCCAAAAATATTTACCCCTCTACTCAATCGTCGTAAAATCCAAATTAAAATAATATAATCGTCGTTGTCGCCCGACCAACCCACGATATACTTTATCACTGGGTGGTGAATTTTCCAATTTTATTCGACGATAATATACAAGGCACGGCTATAAGCCGGCACACACCATAATGTGTAAAGACGCAACGAAAGCAAAAACCAAACGACAAATCGTCACAACTCCGACTTCGATTAACACTGACTATTCTACTGACTGACTAATACGAACCTATTGAACACCAATTCATTCAACATTAATAACAAATTTACATGTATCACTTGGCGTCAGTCGACGCGCACATAAAATAAAATGAACGATATTAGTGGTTATGCAAATATTAATATGGAACAGGAACGTGAATAATACAACACACGCGTTTTACCAGGATGATTACAATAAAGCAACGAAATCGAATGTTCGAGAACTTTTACATAAGTAAATTACTGATGTTAGCATATACGCAACTCTGGTTTACCGGACAAGTACCTAATAGAATTTTAAGTTGAAAAGTAAGGGTAGGATGAGGATTGAAGGCATAACCTCGAGCTAACACATCGCAAGGAAGGATACTCGAATCTCGAATAGTTATGTAAATCCGGTACAGTAAAACGATGTCATCTGCTGGCCTTGGCGAACTAATGGCGAAGTGTTCGTATAAAGTTCATGGCGTGTAACGGTCGTAGTTACAAATGTATTATTAACTTCACCTAGCTGCGGGTTGCCGGATTTCCAAAGTAGGGCTCCCTTGCCAAGTAAGGGGGATACCCGCGTTACCAGTATGAAGATAATAAAACGCTGGACACAATGTAGCTTATACGCGTGGGCGAGGGATATCGCGAGTCTGGGGCGATTTCGCTCTTAGGACGAGCTTGGGTACCTACGCCCTTGTTTATTTCTACAGGTTGGACTTTCCCATAAAGCTCAGCGTTTCGGGCCTGTAGCCCTTTTTCCCTGGCATACGAATTTTGATAAGAGGATTATAAGTAGGTAACTAGTTGGATAAATGGTTCCTAAATTGAGTACTGCTTGGCATGAATTTGCAACACGGAAAGTTCGGGGCGAGTGACCCAGAATAAGCGTTAACTACCGGTGATGACGATACGTCGAAATAAAATCAACAAAATAAAACAATAAATGTGCTCGGCTAGTGCGGCGAAGACAAGTGCGGAATGAGACCGTCGCATGGGCTATGTATTACAGATAAAAGCAGAATAATGCCAAGAATGGCCCTCACTCTCTTGATCCACACGTATTTACACTCGCGTTACATTAATATCAAAAGGTACGTTTCCGACGCCATTGCGATTGAACACCTGCTAATCATGGCGGCCAAGGGATTATAATAGTAGAATCAACTAAATGTTGAAATCCTGACCAAATGAATAAGTAAACGCCGTTAACTGATCCGGCAAAGGGCTACTCCTATAGTCTGTTTCTCGTGCACTAATGAATACTTACTCACCTTTTTTTAATCCTTTTGATTTATGTATGATTGATCTCGATGGTCACTAACTCACACCAAAGAGGGCTAACTCTATTGGGAAAGCCATGAGTTTACCCTATTTCGGGTTGAGTTAGGGTTAACTCTGCCAACACTAAGTACAGGTTTTATCGCTGCTGGGACGTGTTCACTATCAGATTGGACCTAACCCCCGTGAGACTCAGCCTTTCTGGCAATTCACCCTTTTTTCCGAATCCATAGATTAAAAGACTGAATTGTGAGTACCTGCCTAGTGAATTATTTGGTTCCTAAACTTGTGGACTTGAAACAACGAACAACGCGTAGGAATGTAGGCAACATTAAGCTGCTGTGTACCGATTTTTGAATTTTAATACTCATGTATCAAACCAGGAATGAGATTTCGGGCAATAACAACATGAATAATGATTAACTCTCGTTCTGATTCTGACTCTGATTACCAATGAGTACGTTGATATGTACGTCGGTCCAAATAATAAAAACAAAATAAAACAATAATTGCACTGCCGGTTAGTGCGACAGCCGAATGACGAGTTGGCGTGAAGACGTGCACGTGTTACGTGACAAAGGAAAAATAAGAATGCCAAATTATATCTTATATCATGTGCATTCATAGGACTAGATACAGTCAGTGCTATTAATTAGCAAACATGATAGGTACCTTTAAGTATAACATAGTTTTTACATCATTTTAGTGTTTATACCAGTTGTTTAGGCCACTCGAAAAACTCCGTGGCCGAACTCTCCAGACGGGCCATGCTGTGTAATGCATTTATACTAGACTGTGGATTAGTGTTCACACTATTTTAGTATTGGTTATTTTTTGAACCTGTTCAACTGAAAAACTGTCTGATTGAACCCAGACAGGCTGATTTCACATACCGACTATGTGGGTAGCTGTGAGCGATGCGACCATACATGGGAAGCAATAAACTTCTGGGGGTCCAATGGGGTTAAAAGCTGAAAAATAACTTTTTATTCGGTTTTTCAGGTTCTAGGAGGCTTCCCACACGTTAGCGTAGGGAAGGGGGTTGTGGAAGGTTTACGACTCCTCCTAAGACATTAAAAACCCCGCAGATTACTGTAGACCCTCATAAATATATTTTTAGTAGCATTGCTGGCGATTTTTGGCAATTTCATCCAACCAGACCCAAAAATTTTTTGCTATTCATGGTCCGCCACGCTTATGTGTGGATGCGACTGTTTAGTCAATTTTATTTGCGATGCATGAAATGCTTGGAAAAATCTACGGTGATAAATCGACAACCTTTCATAATCAGCATAATTAAACGTAGTTTTATGCTATAAGAATTGCTTTAATTAGTCTTCTTTTTTAAGTTACTCAGCAAACAGACCGAGTTAGCCGGCTTATTTCTGATTTTCAGCAGGCAATTGTTTTCCTTAGCAATCACAGTCACTTCTTGATACAAAAATAACGGCTTCTTAGTCTAAACGACATGTAGATTTTCTGGGAGTTCCAAAAAATTGTTTTACTCGACAAATCAATGTTTGATTCGGAAATTTGCGTCTGGGGAAAATTGTTTCACGTTCTCCTTTTTTTAAACCAATGAAAAGTAATTTTAATTCGAAACGACGAAAAATTATATTTTTGCCAATAAGACATTTTCGAAAATTTTTGGGTCTCCAAATTTCAGCTTTGCTCACATGCTAGTCTCGGTATCACGTTTGCAAACTTGCTTTGAAGAAATTAAGTTGTTTGCGGTGCTAAAAAGATTATAATTCTAAATTTTACCTTTATTCTTGCTTTATATATATTTCAAAGCAGCCTTATTCAGGTCTATACCGTTCAATCAAGCGGCTGGAATGACAGCCATGGAGCAGCAGGGTCCGAACATGCTTTGGGGAAATTTGGACCCTTTGCACAACGAACGCATGTGATACCTCAATTATAAAAGAGATTTCTAATTTTTCAAAACGTGTTTATTATGAAGGCTCATCTTGGGCTATCATTCCCGATGCTTATTTAGGAAATAGAACACAACTATTTGTATGTATGTGCAGTGTATATACGCATGTTCAAATAAGCTATTTTAGAGTAAACCGGCGGAAATTATTTACAACGTGCTGTGCGAACCTATAGTCTGTTTCATTAAGGTTTGAGGTTTTCAAAAAATTTGAAATGCGTACAAAAGTGTTTACAAAATAGTTGTAATATTCTACAGTAAACCGAGTTACAGTGAAACTTGTGATACTCTTAAGCCGCTTTAATGCATCAAGATTTTAAACCACTTTTGTAGCCTAATTCATGCGGATTAAATTGAAGAGAAAACCTCAAAGTTAAATGAAACAGACTATAGGTACCCCAACATAACATATCTCCACCTTAAAGGGATAACGACTAGTGGCTGAAAGGTGCAGTTTTTGAGAAGAAATTGTTATAAAAAGCAACCTACATTCTTTTTTATATTTTTTATCTCTGTGCTAAAAATGAGCGTTTACTTTTTACACTAGAAAAAATTCTATTGCGAAAAACCGCATTTTTTAAATATGGTTGCCATGATATAATTTTTTAAATCTTGAGTTTTACATTTCTTTACACTCAACGGTCGATAAGCCAACGAGCATGAAACAAGCCGTTTATTACTGTCTTTATTACTGTCGACAGACCCCTTATGATGGAATTTTTGGCGTTTTGCCAGTTTCACACCGCCTGTTTATTTTATTTTGTTGAGGGATTCGAAAATTGTTTAGGTAATTGTACTTTAAAGGCCCGTGCTCTCAAACCTCAAAAATCAGTTCAATTTTGTTGCAAAAAATGATAAAAAATTTACATACATGAATGTACAATTAAATAAACCTGCTTACTAGGACGAAATCGGATCGCAATTGCATAAAAATATCGAATATTCATCGTTCATTGACGAAGAATGATATGAATTATTCTAGATAAAGACAGTAGCGTGAGACTCGTGCCTGTATTTCCAAGTCGAAAAACTTCAAAGCATTATCTCATTATTAGAATAAAAGGAGATCTATTGACACTAGCGCTCATCTGCTTCTTTTGACGAAAATAATAAACTATAAACTTTCTCTATTGCACATTATGTAGATTTGTTTTTAATTTTTTCATCTTTAACTCAGTTTTAGCCAGAAATGGATATAGCCACTACTGTCACGGTAGCGACGGGTTATTTCCATTTCCAATATGGTACTGATAAGCCAATTCATCAAATTTATCTCAGCTTCTTTTTCATAAGCAAACTGAGTGCTCATATGGATACGAATGAAAAATTGATGAATTGATGGCCAGTGAACTTTGCGCACATGAGCGAATAGCAATAGGTTCTTATCACGGAGTTCTTCAATGGAAGGGTGGATCAAAAATGGGGGAACGGCAAAAGCCAATGCCCATCAGCTATAATTTGAAAAAGGGCGCATTAGGTTTCATCTCATTTTTCGGCACCATGGGCTAGAGCAGGCAGTCTGGGTACAGGGTTGCCAACTTGGGGGTTTTCTCCCATTTGGGGGAGGGGTTCCGCGCCTATGCTAAATCATTGGTTGGAGATTTTTTAGGCAGTTCTAGGTAAAGATTGGGTTTTTTGACAAGAGCACTTGGCAAATGGCAGCCCTACCTGGGTATGGCGAGCGGGAATATACTAATGCATGCGCTCATCAGACCATTAGCCAAAAACGACGTATGTACATAGTCTTTCTCATATTCCGTCGCCTGGCTAATGGGCTATAACAGGCTAATGCCAGAACAGACATACGATTTCTATAAAAATAAACACTCATAGCCATAGGTGCAATGGCCAGCCTATGGAGTCAACTGGTTAGAAGACTAGCTAGTGAGCATTTGTGGGGTCAAAATGACCTGAAGACCTGTATAAAGCATGAAAACTACATCAATCCACGGTTGCTATTCAATTTTGAGCAGTTATGAACAAAATTTTCGATTTTCGTTGATTTTTGGCGGTTATTTTGTGTCGTTTTTCACAGAAAATTTCCCATTTTTCCATTATTCTAAAGGCCTGGACCCCCTAACTCTCCCAGTACATGTCTGCACCTGACTGTATTTGTTACAAGTTTGCGTTCGCCTGAAGTGCTTAAAAAATCGCGAAATTCTAACATTTTAAAAATTAAAAATTATTTCATGAAAAAATCTCGTGCTATTTAGCCGTCATTTTTTCATTCGGAATCCACTTTTGTAAATTTGTTTACATTGAATAGCGAAGTCTCTTGAGAAAGTTATGTACTTGAGCTTTCTGCTAAATGGACTTCTACAAGGAAAAGTAGATTTCGGTCATTTGTTCATTTGCTCTCGTTTCGAAATTTTTCAAGGCTAAGGGATAGAACTCAATTGAAAAGAACGAGAAATTAATTTTTCGGCACTTTTTGGTTCTAACATTGTCACCACGTCCCGACCAGACAAGCACACGGGGGAGGTTGAGGTTTTGATCCCCAAAATGGAAATATTGATAATTATTAGGGATAATGAGACAAACTGAAGGCCAAAAAATAGGAAATTGAAGATTTTCTTCAAAAATGTTTGAAATTGACCAGAAACTGTGAACTAACAGAGGTTTAACGCTATTTTAGCATGCATGCCAGTTTTTGAGGTTATCTTGACCCAAAAAGCTCAATTTTTGGCCATCCCAGATCGGCTGACCATCCCCCAGATCGGTCATGTTGTGCATCTATGGTCCCACCGAACATCGCCACCATGAGTCCATACAGAATTGCCACCGCGTGTCTTGATATACTACTAGGGTGCGCACATCATTTAAAAATATCGTGTTTCACTTTTACAGACGATAATTATTTTTCTTTCACTGATAAGAAAAATCGCACAGAATCTTCTAATATTGATAAATATCGTCCCGTTACGTTATTATTTTGATTTTTTATTTCATACCTATTGTCAAAATTTAATGTTGAAAACAATTTTTTCCCTCTCTTGATGATGTGATATGTATATGTATGCAATTTGGTTTTTTACACCTATACGAAATCTCAAAAATTTGCAAGAAAATATCGGAATCGTGTTATAAAAATCATAGATGAGCAACATGTAGCTTTTTTAATGTCTTGTTTACTTTCATCTCAAGAAAGCCTAGTGGTACCTATTCTTTTTTTCATTTTGCGATTATAATGCCTTTGTATTCGATTGAAATTTTCTATTTTGCAATCTCTGCAGACAAAAAATTATTTTTCATTTCATATTTGAATTACACGGCCGAATATTTACTTTTCCTGCAGCTGATCAATGTTTTTTGATCCAAACTCCTTTATGATGGGCAAGATAAAAGAACACAACAGTAGAGCCTCGATCGTATTTGTTACATTGAGCTATCATTAATCCCGTTACCTTCTCGTACACACAGAGTGACAAGATGAATTCCAAGCTATTGGTTATATTCCTGATATTTTCCGTTGCTTTTGCTATTCAATTTGCAAAATGTAAGTCAACCAACTTACACATTTGTATGAATGGATGCCATTTTCACTATTTTCATACATATCCTTAGATTCAGTATAGGAGGCGTAAAACATCTCTTGGCAAGCATGAGTTGCTCTGATCAGTAGACTTTGAAGCTAGACGGTGCAGAAAACAGAAAATTGAAATTTAGTAGGACTACAAATGTTTCAGATGCAGATGCACATGGCCGGGATTGGGTAGTCATACAGAGAGATTCTAGCAAAAATGGCCTCAAAAACTCGTTTAAATGCTAAAATAGCGCAAAAACTATGTTAATTCATAGTTTCTGAACATTTTCAAGCACATTCAGGCAATTTCCGATCTTCATAATTTTTTTGGTCTTTGTTTTGCCTTATTTTTGATTATTTGTAATTACTTATATTTTATACAGATCTGTGCTATTTATATTTTCATTTTGCCATCCCTACACAACCCCCTCCTAGCCTGCATGTCTGCTTGCTTACACAATCATGTATATATTATGCTAAAACTTTACACGCTCATTACAAGCTAAGTATTGCGTGTAAAGTTAAACAAAAACACCGGTAGCGAATTCTTTATTATCTTTCTTTTTAAAAAACCATAACTCCCAGATGTGTCCAATTATAGCTGTAGGGAGGGTAGACGTATGTTTGAGGTACCCAAATATAGTATAGGTACGCACTGATGCTAACGCGCTACCTATGATATCTAGGTATGTATATGCAACTAATCTTCAATGCTATTTTAAGTCAAAATTTAAAAAATCTGTCAACTTGCTAGATTACGCAGATATACATACGTGCATGTACATACACGTGCACAATTTTGTACCAGGTAAACCTATTCTAAAAATGACTAACAAATTGTGGAAGCGCAATTGAAGTAGCAAATTAAATCTATCCGAAAATTGTGGATGTACGAATAATTTTATCAAGGGTCCCCCAAAGAAAAAAAATTGAAAATTAGATTTAAGCACACTTTTGAGATAAAGCTCTGAATATTCTGCCAGTTTTATTGCTTTTTGTCTTCCAAACAGAATAAATTTGTATAAGAAATTAATGAATGTCAAAATTTTCTGGCCTTACACGCAGAATTATGTCTTCAATTCCTTTCTGTATTGTTTTTTCCGATGCATCCGAATTTAGAATAGAACAAGCTAAAAAATTTTCATCAGAATCCAGCTTGAATTGAATATTAAGAAATGACTCATGTGAATACTCTGAGCGACATGTCCTTTGTAAACATTCCATTACAATAAAGCGGAATTTTTTTATTTTTCTAAATTTTTTCTTGAGAGAGCTGTCTGAGAAACGCTAAGAAATACCATTAGTCTTGTATATGTATCTATAATTCGTTGTCGAGGCACCTGATTTCAAGATTTTCGTGCTTCAAAATTCAGAAGGCCAATTCTGTGCTTGCTCACAAATTCGCGAAACATCGTTCGCTTTACGTTCTTATTTTATTTCTTATTTTAATTATTATTTTTCTTTTCTTTTTTCTAATTTTTCTTATTATTTTCTTATTCTTTATATTCTTATTTTCTTTGTCTGTCAGGCGAAGCGGTCGACATCGGAGAAGTCGAAAACATGGCTATGAAGCGAGGAGCGAGAGCAGCCATGGAGAAACTTGTTGATTTGGATGTAATGAATCAAATGGCTCCCAAGGCACCCATAGCTCCCATGGCACCCATTGCTCGTATGGCTCCGATGGCTCCTATGGCTCCCTGAGATGGTAGTCGATTGATCTGAAATAGAGAATCGATTTATTATGCTGTCGTCTTTTTAAAACACAAATTTCGTATTTACACGATAATTATTACCGATATATACTATTTTATACTTTTTGAGAAAAGTAAAATCATAGCTAAAGGTCACAGCATACATTGGCGTGGAAGAGGTCTGGGATTCCCAGAATCTGAGGGACTCCTCAAAAATCTATGGACCCCCAGAATTCAAGTTTTGGTGCTATTTTTAGTGGTTTTGCTTCATCGGCTCCAATTCCCCCTCAGGGTTCGGTTGCTGCCCATCTAGTGGTCATAGGGCGTAAAATCGTCTTTACTGAAGTCTAATTGGAACAAAAAGACGCTCGGGTAAGTGGTGCAGAATAAGGAATTTTCCACGCTGTGCAAGTGTATTTGAAAATAATTTAGAGCCTTCACCTAGCTTTGGGTTGTGGGCTCATTCACAAAGTATGGCTTCCTTGCCAAATAATCAGGAAAGCTCGCGTTTCCAGTTTGAAAACTAAATATGCAGGACACTGTGTTGAATGCTTTTGGCCATGTGGACGCCCTAAGTACAGAGTAGTGGTAGCGTTGGCTAAGTTAGTAAAATGTAACAGAGCTAGACTTCGGGTTCACTCCATTCCAAAAAATTAGTAGGATTATAATTAACTCTGACCCCATTACTAAAAGAGGGGTTAACCTAACCCGTTCAAAAGAGTTATTTCTATGATGAACAAAGCATACTTTTTAGTACTCGAAAAATAGTCTTTAAATAGACTATGCCTTTAAATCGTACATTTTTATCAAGTTTCTTCATTGACAAATCCCCATATGAAGTCAGCATACTTTAACTTGCAACTACAAAAATCATACGATGCTAACTTGTCTGCTTGCATTCGGCTACACGCACGTTGTGTGACCTAGCAGGATCTACACATTGCATGTGGTATCAGGCACGTAGCTCTGGGGGAACGGGGGTCCGGCCGGACCCCCAAAATTCAGAAAAATCGGAAAAATAGTACTTTTTACACGTTATTTTGTAATATTTTTAGCCCTTTTGAGCTTCAGTCCCCCAAAATTAGTGTTGGTCCCCAAAATAGGACGGTTAGCTACGCGCCTGTGTGGTATTCAGACACTTCAGCGTAGTTGCTAACATACCTATGCAAACGATAATCTGCGAGAACAGTTGAAAATGTATTATTACTTTCACCCAGGTGCGAGTTGCCGGATTTCCAAAGTAGGGCTCCCTTGCCAAGTAAGGGGGATACCCGCCTTACCAGTATGAAGATAATAAAACGCTGGACAAAATGTAGCTTATATGCGTGGGCGAGGGATATCGCGAGTCTGGGGCGATTTCGCTCTTAGGACGAGCTTGGTTACCTACGCCCGTGTTTATTTGTGCAGGTTGGACTTAACTCCCATAAAGCTCAGCGTTTCGGGCCCGTAGCCCTTTTTCCCTTGGCATACGAATTTTGAAAAGTAGTTGGATAAATGGTTCCTAAATTGAGTACTGCTTGGCATGAATTTGCAACACGGAAAGTTCGGGGCGAGTGACAGCTGTGTCCTGAATTTCGGGTGATTTAAATATTCCAGACTAATTCAAAAAAGTGGTTTTTTTTATGACAACAACAAGTTTCAACTCACCTTTTAATTCCAGAAAAGTATTAACCTACCGGTGATGACGATACGTCAAAATAAAATCAACAAAATAAAACAATAAGTGTGCTCGGCTAGCGCTGCGAAGACAAGTGCGGAATGAGACTGTCGCATGGGCATGTATTACAGATAAAAGCTGAGTAATGCCAAGAATGGCCCTCACTATCTTGATCCATACGTATTTACACTCGCGTTACAGTAATATTAAAAGGTACGTTTCCGACACCATTGCGATTGAACACCTGCTAATCATGGCGGCCAAGGGATTATAATAGTAGAATCACCAAATGTTGAAATCCTGACCAAATGAATAAGTAAACGCCGTTAACTGATCCGGAAAAGGGCTACTCCTATAGTCTGTTTCTCGTGCACTAATGAATACTTACTCACCTTTTTTTAATCCTTTCGATTTATGTATGATTAATCTCGATGGTCACTAACTCAACCTAAAGAGGGCTAACTCTATTGAAAAAGCCATGAGTTAAGCCTATTTCGGGTTGAGTTAGGGTTAACACTGCCAACTCTATAGTCTGTTTCATTTATTCGATAGCTTTTTAGTCAATTCTTTTAAGGGCTACAATAAGCGAAACAAGACGAATTACTGTAATTCGGCAGATCAGCTCAGTGAGGGCGAGTGGCTGGAATTCTTCCATTTTTAATGCACTAATCCGCCTATATAAATTTAATTTAGGCATTTAATCAGTACTGGAACATACTACAGTAAGTGCGCTAAATAAAAAGCTATGGGGTGGAATCGAACCCAGTTGCTTCGACACGACAAGCAGACGTTTTACCACTGAGCTATGAGGGAGTTCGCGGCGTTTCTTAACATTTTAGTCTACTGTGTTTAAAGTGTCAACTTAGGATAAGCTGAATGCGCGATTTTTATCTGTAAGTTGATTAATTTGCTGGAAGACAAGAATAAATTATGTCGCAAAAATGTTATTGAAAAACCCTTCTCTGCTACGTAACTATACAGTGAGATCTAGCGAACTACAGTAAATAACAAAGAGGGGTTACTGTAGCCTCCGAAAACATTTACTGAAAAAGCTCTCGGATAAATGAAACAGACTATAAGTAGTACAGGTTTTATCGCTGCTGGGGCGTGTTCATTATCAGATTGGACCTAACCCCCGTGAGACTCATGTCTGGTGAATTTGAATCTATTTAAAATAAATAGTAAGTATGTACCTGCCTAATGAATTAATTGCTTCCTAAACTTGTGGACTTGAAACAACGAACAATGCATAGGAATGTAGGCAACACCAAGCTGCTGTGTACCGATTTTTGAATTTTGAAACTCATGTACCAAATCAGGAACGAGATTTTGGGCAATGACAACCTGAATAATGATTAACTCCCGTTTTGATCCTGACTCTGGTTACCAATGAGTACGTTGATATGTACGTCGGTCCAAATAATAAAAACAAAATAAACAATAATTGCACTGCCGGTTAGTGCGACAGACGAATGACGAGTTGGCGTGAAGACGTGCACGTGTTACGTGACAAAGGAAAAGTAAGAATGCCAAATTATATCTTATATCATGTGCATTCATAGGACTAGATACAGTCAGTGCTATTAATTAGCAAACATGATACCTTTAAGTATAACATAATTCTTACATCATTTCACTGTTTATACCAGTTTTTTAGGCCACTCGAAAAACTCCGTGGCCGAACTCTCCAGACCGGCCATGCTGTGTAATGCATTTATACTATAGTCTGTTTCATTTGACTTTGCGGTTTTCTTTGAAATTTTTCCACAAGAATTAGGCTACAAAAGCGGTTTAAACTTTTGATACAGTAATGCGGCTTAACACTGGCGTGCGTCTTTAAGTGACTCGAAATACTGTAGAATATCATATTAATTGTATTAGTTTAAAACACTTTTGTCGTCACTTTAAATTTTTTCAAAAACCTCAAAGCTAAATGAAACAGGCTATAGACTGTGGATTAGTTAGTGATCGCGCTATTTTAGTATTTGTTATTTCTTGAACCTGTTCAACTGAAAAAAAACTGCCTGATTGAACCCAGACAGGCTGATTCCACATACCGACTATGTGGGTAAATGTGAGCGATGCGACCATTCATAGGAAGCAACAAAATTCTGGGGCCAATGGGGCTAAAAGCTGAAAAAATAACTTTTTATAGGGTTTTTCAGGTACTAGGGGGTCCATCCCACACGTTAGCGTGGGGATGGGGGGTTGTGGAAAGTTTATGACTCCTCCTAAGACATTAAAAACCCCGCAGATTACTGTAGACCCTCATAATTCTATTTTTAGTAGCATTACTGGCGATTTTGGGCGATTTTTGGCAATTTCACCCTACCAGACACAAAAATTTTTTGCTATTCATGGTCCGCCACGCTTATAAGTGGATGCGACTGTTAAATCAATTTTATTTGCGATGCATGAAATGCTTGGAAAAATCTACGGTGATTAATCGACAACTTTTCATAATCAGCATAATTAAACGTAGTTTTATGCTATAAGAATTGCTTTAATTCGTCTTATTTTTCAAGTTACTCAGTAAACATACCGAGTTAGCCGGCTTATTTCTGATTTTTAGCAGCCAATTGTTTTCTTTAGCAATCACGATCACTTCTTGATACAAAAATAACGGCTTCTTAGTCTAAGCGACATGTAGATTTTCTGGGAGTTCCAAAAATTGTTTTACTCGGCAAATCAATGTTTGATTCGGAAATTTGCGTCTGGGGAAGATAATTTCACGTTCTCGTTTTTAAACCAATGAAAAGTAATTTTAATTAGAAACGACGAAAAATTATATTTTTGCCAATAAGACATTTTCGAAAATTTTTGGGTCTCCTAATTTCGGCTTTGTTCACATGCTAGTCTCAGTATCACGTTTGTAAACTTGCTTTAAAGAAATTAAGTTGTTTGTGGTGCTAAAAAGATTATAATTCTAAATTTTAGCTTAATTCTTGCTTTGCATATATTTCAAAGCGCCTTATTCAGGTCTATACCGTTCAATCAAGCGGCTGGAATGACAGCCATGGAGCAGCAGGGTCCAAACATGCTTTGGGAAAATTTGGAACCTTTGCACAACGAACGCATGTGGCACCTCAATTATAAAAGAGATTTCTAATTTTTCAAACGTGTTTATTTTGAAGGCTTATCTTGGGCTATCATTC
>JAVLUZ010000145.1:1203539-1303537 GCA_036768485.1 Mermis nigrescens
AGCTCTATGCTACCGGACAAGTATCTAAATGCTTTTATTATTGAAAACTTGGGGAAATAATGGGAAGACCGAAGGCATAGCCCACAGTGCACTATCATAGATAGCTACTAGTATTGGCTATGTTATGGATATTGCGAACTGCTAAGGCAGGTTCGCCTACACGTAAGTAACCTCGCAGTTACATATTTGAAATATTGTTAGACAAGCGACTTTTCAAGGGCAATCACTCCGGTAATGGCATTAACAGTCTGTGTGAGTTTCAATTAGCTCAGCTGACTATGCTTCAGCGATTATCTGCCGAAGTTCAGTAGCTGAAAACAACGAGTTAATTGAACCACGCGATTCGCATCCCACTGATTAGCCTTACGGTATGTCTGGCATTCTTGTACATCTAACTAATCAATCTTGCGTAAATATAGTCTAGCTAAAGTCTAAACAGCTACGCAGATTTGTAAAAATTTCTGCTGATACTAGAATGCCAAACATGCACCGAAAAATTGATCGTAATACTAAAAGTTGTTCACTTTATTTGACTTATCAAATGGATAGCTCAGTGGTTAGATGGTCTGACTACCAATCGGATGGTCGTTGGTTTGAATCGCAGTCGCTCGAAAGAAAATTTAGGCAAAAGCGCGATCTTCAAGGAGGGAAATGCTCAAAATCTGGATGTTATATAATTTGTGAAATAGCGATTGTTGGAACAATGGTGCGACGCCCACTTGTAAAAAGTCTAAAATACGCCACAGATTAGAAAAGTGAAAAAGGAGATCGAGAATAGTGGTATAGATTATAATAAAACATCTATATAAAGCGTAGAATAAGCCCCTTTGCCGGCAAATATTTAAGCTAAAACCTCGAGACTGCATAAGGTTGACTAAAAGGAGCCTTCAAGATAATGCGTATTTACATAAATAATATGTTTTCGATGAATCCGATCGTACATGCGGAAATAACCATTCATTCTCTACATAATTTAACTGACTGCCTTTCCATTTATTACCAATCTGGTTCACAAAAAACAGCTAACATCATGGTAAATATTTTTTACAGTTGGTCATTCGCATTTTTAACATCAATTGAGCATAAATATAAATTTCCAGCGTGACCAATCACGAAGAACAGCGGGGCTGATGGGTCAGTCATCACCAGAAAAATGGGTCGAGATGACCTCAAAAACTGGCATAAAAAACGTTAATTGTTGTTGATTCACAGTTTTTGATTATTTTAACTCGCTTTTGTAGAAAATTTTAGACATTTATCATTCTTTAACATTCATTTTGATCTTCTAAAATCATTTTTTCTTTTCTAGGTGTCATGCCATGAATCACCACACGTGCATGTCTGGTCAAAGTCACGATGTGAAGACCTTAATAGAGGGGACGAACGAGCATTCACAAATAATGCTAATCGTAAACCTATCAAGATATTTTAAGTTGTAACATATTTATATATATATATATATATATATATATATATATATATATATATATATATATATATATATATATATATATATATATATATATATATATATATATATATATATATATATATATATATATATATATATATATATATATATATATATATATATATATATATATATATATATATATATATATATATATATATTATATATATATATTATATATATATATATATATATATATATATATATATATATATATATATATATATATATATATATATATATATATATATATATATATATATATATATATATATATATATATATATATATATATATATATATATATATATATATATATATATATATATATATATATATATATATATATATATATATATATATATATATATATATATATATATATATATATATATATATATATATATATATATATATATATATATATATATATATATATATATATATATATATATATATATATATATATATATATATATATATATATATATATATACAGGGTGGCCCATGAAAAAAGGCTACATTCCAATTTGACATGTCATAGCTTCGGCTCATGTAAACTTCAAACTTACAAATTGGCGCATTCGATGGCAAAAGTCTCTTCTTTCCAAATGTGTGAAAAATTTTAACCAAGTCCCAGTGCTACGGGCGCTAAGGCAATTTCTTTAAACCCTACTTTGATATTGTTTAAAAGCCGATAGCGTCATTGGTCCTGCCATCAATTTGCACCCTCTTTTGACGATATCCTGAAATTTTTGCAATCGGCAGAACGCGTGTTTATTCTGAAGATTTAAAAATGTGCTAATTTATTTTTGTGACTAATTCCGTTTTGCATTCCGACTCAACAGGTCATAACTTCGGCTGATGTGAACATGAGACGTTAGAACTGGCAACATTAGATAGATAAGAGTGTCCCCTTTAGAATCGTGTTAACAATTTTGGCCAGATATCAACGCTTCGGACACAACGACAATTAGTTTGCACCCTACTTTAATATTGTTTTAACGCCAATAGTGTCGCGTACCTACTCTAGAGGGTTAAAAAAATGTGCAGCTAAATTTTTGTGACGGCTTGTCAAAGAGCTCAGAAAAGGACACCTACATACGCAGTAATGTGATACAATGCAGAAACTCTGGGGTCAGAACAATATCAAAGTGAGGTGTAAACAAATAGCCGTAGTGCACGGAACGCTGGCATCTGGCCAAAATTTTTAACGTGGTTTAAACAAAGACATGCTTGTCTATATAGTGTAGCTGGTCCTAAAGTTTTATGTCCACATCAGCCAAAGTTATCACCTATCAAATCAAAATGTAGCCGTTTTTTATGGGCCGCGCGAAAGATTTGTTAACCGTTTTCGCGGGAGTATTTCAATTGCGAAAACGACTTCTTTTCTGGTTCCCAAGAGCACAGTGAACAATGAAAACAACCACAAAGAGCTCTCAATCGGACAGTCATCTTACATAAAAATCATGAAATAATTTTTATGATATTTTCGTTGAAAATTGGGTGATTGAATTTTCGATAGATGAAAATAATCTAAAAGGAGTCACCTGAATCATTTACGCCGAATAATAATAATTATATAGGAGCCGTCCACCGATGCCGAACTACCTGCAGTATAATGCACTTCTAGTTAGCTAAATTGCTAATTTATGTACACTAAAATGAATAAAACAAAAACGTCGATCGTGAAGACGTGAAAAGCAACTAAACAGCAAGAGACGGCACAAAAGAATAAACTAGCTATACGAATATTCTAGAAGACAAGAAAAAATGCTTATAACAGTAAAATTTTATAATAGTGAAATTTAAAATGGGCGTGAATTAAAAAATTAACCAATAAAATTTAGATAGTCGGCGTCTGTATACAATATTGATTTTTTCCAATCTCAACACAGGCTTAACCGGAATAACGGTCATGTCGCCTATGTTTTTGATATAAAAGAAAAAGGGGGATATTGATTGAATCCGCAGGATACCTCACGTTGCGCACTTCGAAGGTACGTATGTGACCAATGGCGGATCCAGGATTTTCCTAAGGGGGGGGGTGGTAACTCTAAGGGGGAACCATGACTTGGGCGGAAAAATTAGCCGTTTTAACACTAAAATCGCTAAAAATCGCTCAAAAATCCTTAATTTTGCGCACTCTTTTGGGCCAATAGGGAGAGGCGACCTCCCCCCGCTCCCCTCAAATCCGTCCCTGTATGCGACTCCGCCAGTGGGATCAATGACGGCGAAGTAGGTGAATCGCCACCGCTTTTCTTACGGCCGATATCGCAGTCCGATAACGAAAATTCGCCTGTTTTCGGCTAGCGAGCCGAATTCATAACTTGGCGAATATTTGGCCAATTCTGAAGCGGTAAAAAACGTTCCGCCTGAAATCACTGAACGCATGTAGATACACTATCTACAAATTTAAGTGTTAATCAGAAAAAATAAAACGGTTAAAATGTTTGTCCGTCGCATGACATTAACTTTTGGCTCTTTTCTGTCCAATGTGTTCGAATTTCCCTGGCTTTTTCTTAGAATTTTTACGTTTTGTTCTAAGAAAGAGCATAGCGAGAAAGACCAATTGAGTGTTCTTTAAGTTTAGCTAGACTTCGACCCACAATGCATTTCTTGCGCTTAGGTTCTGAAGGTCTGCTGCCGTACAAAACATGACCAATTTTCTCATTTCTGGCGATTTAGCAACTAAAATGTACTTATATAGGGTCAAAGTTCCACAGATTCCTGACGCTTGTGTGTGCGCTAGGGTGCTGAGGGAATTAGGCGTAGCGTACCCTCGGACAGTCCATTAATACATAATAAAGGTAATAAATAGATTACCTGAATTGTTACTTAGATGAAAATTCAGCGCTTCAATCGCACCCACACGAAATTTTTTTCAGTTTCTACAGTACAACGCTACTTAAGTTTTTTGCTTGGAAATAGAGAATGATGCCTGCCAGCCGTCATTTACAAAAACACTAGTATCATTTTACTTTGCCTTTTTTACTACGTTGCGGGTGAAATTTTGCGAGGAATTGGCGTTGGATTCTCACTCACATATGATTGTAAGGCAGCGATATACGCGAATCGCTTAAAAGTTTTTCAGAAGACCAATCCCTTTCCTTTATATTATATGCACTTCGTGTACTTCTAATATATAACATTTTTTCGATGATAAGCTTGTGCAATGTTAGTCTCCTATATTAGTATTTAGAACGTATATATGTATGTTTGATGAGGTATAAAACGATGCTATCTTTCACGCAAGGCTCTTTAAATAATGGAGGTTTTTCATGATACTAAATTTAATCTTCAGTGTAAAGTTTAAACAACGACCGATCGAAAAGAAGATTTTATCCAGATTCGTAACTCTTGTATTACGATCATCATTTAAAAAAAGATTAACTCCCCGCAATAGTCTAAAGCCAAATAAATGTTCGACGTAAACTATTTTACACTATTATTAAGTGTAAGGAAACGGGCCTGATTGACGTTTGACTGTTAACCCCTGAAACATTTTAAGACTTGTGATCATGTGCGGAGTCATAACCAAACATGGGCGTGGGAGGTTTGGGGGTATGCTGCCCCCAGAAGTTGAAATACCCCCCCAGAAAAATTTTTTTGCTTTTTTAGCAATTTTTTGATGCCATTGGATAGTGCTCGACGAGAAACGTCGAAAAATGGTGTTTTTTAACCACTTTTAAGACAATTTTTTGACCTTTAAAAATTTTTTCACCCCTCCCCCCACCCAGAATTTAGGTGCTGCCCACCTATGGTCTTAACTGAAGAAGTTAGCAGACAAAAGCAAGACAGAAACACGTTTAACGCCCTAATTTTCGAGTTTACACCTCCAGAACAAGCTTATTACTGCTATAAATGAACACACTTTGCTGAAGTGCTTCTCTTTGAACGTACTTTATTTTTATTTTATTCGACTTATTCTGACTTGTAACCAGAAAAATTGGTAAATTAAAAAAGATACAAAAACGTATTTTTAGCAAAATCCAACAGAATTTAAACTTAAAAATCTAAATTTGATTCCACATTGAGTGGAAAGAAATTCGCTTCGAGCCACTTATGCAGCCTTTAAGTCGTAGTAGTACGTCTGTTTGTGAGAAGCTTTTGTTCTATATCCTTTTGTGACTACTTGCTTGAGTGCTAAAAATTGATTTTCATTCACAAGCTTTCGTGAAATATAGTCCGTTTTATTTAGCTTTGAGGTTTTTAAAAAAATATGAATTGGCTACAGAAGTGCTTTAGATTAATATAGTAATTATGATATTCTACAGTACATTGAGTAATATGGAACGTATGCATTTGTTTTTTTAAAATTTTATTCGACTTATTCTGACTCATTATCATAGGAAGCGCGTTAGCGCGTACCTATAATATACTTGGGTACCCCTAACACCTGTGCACCCCCCTACAGCTATAACAGGACACATCTAGAAGGTGCGGTTTTTTTAAAAAGATAGATAATGAAAAAATTCGCTGCCCGTGTTTTTTTGTTTTTCTTGAAACTCAAAACTGGCTGTGTAAAGAAGGTGTAAAGTTTTTGTGTAACGTTATAACATAGGATGAATTTTGGGAGGTTTTTTAGACGGCATGTGGACAACTCAGTATTGACTCCTCAAATAAATTAATGACACAGATTTGTAGAGGAAGGGATGCTCCAAAATGACTTTTTTTGTTTGTTGAAATTCGCATTAGTTCTCGAATGGCAGTGTAAAGAGTGCGAAAATCTGGGGGTGAAAAAGCACATTTTGGTCGAGTTTTCAACCTGCTTATGTCTGATACTAACTCCGGTTTTGAGTTTTTTAATATGTTTTCTGACAGAAATGTAGAGCGGATCAAGGGCTACATTCTGCATATAAGCAAAGTCTTTTACGCTCTATGGTGAGTTAGATCCTCAGGTTTAAAGTTTACACTTTAGTTGATGGTGTAAAAAACGGATTTTGACTAAGATTTCTCTGCCAAATTTTTTCGCTTTTAAGTCAGGGTAAATTGAATACAGCAGTAATAAAGTGCCTTTCAGGGGCTACACATCGCAGCAAACCGCATTTAAAAAAACGCAATATTGAGTTATTTATGGGGGTGTAAAGTTCAAAATCAGAGGTAAAAAATGGGCGAAAAAACACGTTTTTTCCAAATTTTGATTAATAAATCATACCAAATAATTTTTGCAAGAGAATTTTGGCACACAGGAATGTACTACGATTTAAAAGCTACAAATTGTACCAAACCGAATTTCTTTAAACTCAATGGGGAGTTCGGTACGGAATTTTAAAGTTTACAGTGTTCTAAATGATGGAAAATACGTTTTTGTTGCGTTTTTTGTTCGCCACTTTCTCCGTCCAGAAGTCGGGATAAGTCCAATAGAATAAAAATAAAGTGCTTTTTATCGGGTGCATGTCAAAGCAAATTGTCTATACATTAATATTTAGCGAGTGTAAAGTCAAAAATTTGGTGTTTAAAATGCGTTTCTGTCTTGTTTTTTCCGCCTGCTTCTCCGGTTATGAGTCAGGGACACGATTATCAAGTCTAGAAATGGACCAGGAATCAAATTTGATATGCCAGTCTGGCGCATATGTTTACACTCTACGGTGTTGTAAAGTGGTTTACACCTATGGTTAGTTTGCCCATAGAACATTATGGAGACTTAATTTTTTTCATAAATATTAATCGTAATATCGGAACAATATCAAAATTACGAATCTGACCAAAATCTTCTTTACACTAGGTGTTTACATGAAGTTTACACTACATATGTATTTATCTTCGTTTTTGAACATTCCAGAAACCTAATTTTTTCCTGGAGTCTAGAAATTTTCAAAAAATCAAATGTGAGACGTCACGTAGGCGCGTTTGTTTACATCCAACAGTGATGTAAAGTAGTTTACACTCATTGTTTATTTGTCCTCAGACCATTGTAGACATGCAATTTTTTCATAAATGTTGATAATAATATCCGAGTAATATCAGATTTACAAATCGGAATGAAATACTCTTCACACTAGGCGGTTGAGTAAAGATTACACTGCTAATTAATCTTCGTTCTAGAACTTTGCGAAAACCTGAATTTTTTGCCGAAATCTGAAAATTTACATGGAATCAAATAAGGGACGTCAGCTGGGCGCGTTTGTTTACACTCAACAGTGATGTAAAGTGGTTTACATCTGTGTCTATTTGTCATTAAACCGTTATGGAGACGTAATTTTTTCAAGAATGTTGATCGTAATATGCGAGTAATATCGAATTTACAAATCCGACTAAAATCTTCTTTACACTCGTTGCTAGTGTAAAGTTTACACTATATAATAAGCTTCATTCTAGAGCCTCACAGTAACTTATGTTTTCCCTAAAGTCGTAAAATATATATGGAAACAGATGTGATACGTCTGCTAGGGGCGCATGAAGAGTAGTGTAAAGTGATTAACACCTAATGTTAATTTGTTCTTAGAACATTATAGAGGTTTCATTTCTTAATAAATGCTGATCGTTATATCAGAGCAATATCGAAATTAATAATCCCACTAAAATTCTTTACACTCTTGTGTAAAGTTTAAAATGTAAATTAAGTTTAGCTCTAGAAAGTTTTGGAAGCATATTTCTTTACACGATGTTCTACGTAACATAAGAATTACTAATCAGAATGTTTGTTTCTTCTACAACTAGTAGCTTTGTATAGTTTAAACCATTCAATTATTAGAAGAACCGCACAGTAAATGAAATCTAGTATTGTATTTCCAAATCTTTCTAATTAAAAGTAGGGTACTAGCAAAGAAAAATGCTCCGATGGAACAAAAAAGGGGAATATACTTGGGATTGTGAATTATCGAGCATGTAAAAGGAGGGGACTAGGAAAAATCTCCCTATGTTATATGCCAAAAATCGCAAAATATGTTAAAAATCAGACTTTCTCTAAACAATGCAAAAAATCGAAGTATATTCTGCGGCCTTTGAAAAATGTAAAAGTTTAGTAAACAATTGTTGTAGACATGTGTAAAAGAGTATCTACATAAGGTCTGTTGCACGTCAGCTTCCGTGTTTCCTACTGCTTTGAACCAACAATATCATCGATTGTCTTGAATGCATCGATATGTACTATTTCATTCAATTCGCTTAGCTACTGCATTGCAAATTCGCTGCTTTTTTCAATCAATTTTTTGGTAATTTGAATATTGCTTGCACTTTGACACTTAGAATGGCTGTATCTGCTAAGTGACATGCTTAGTAATAATGAAATACGAACAACTTAATTATGATTTGTTAACAGCATTTCACTTTCAGTCACATTATTAAGCAACTCAAAGTTGAATGAAGTCTGCAAAAAGTTGCATTACGTAATATGCTTTTAAGATATTATGTCAATGAGAGAAAATTATTTTAAAATAATACGTTTTTTCAGAGACCGCAGAATATACTTCGATTTTTTGCATTGTTTAGAGAAAGTCTGATTTTTAACATATTTTGCGATTTTTGGCATATAACATAGGGAGATTTTTCCTAGTCCCCTCCTTTTACATGCTCGATAATTCACAATCCCAAGTATATTCCCTTTTTTGTTCCATCGGAGCATTTTTCTTTGTATTATTCTTATTCCGCATTACTGCATAGAAATTTTAAACCACTTGCGTAGCCTGATTCTTGTGGAAAAATTTAAAAGAAAACTGCAGAGTTAAATGAACCAGACTATAGCTATTTATGGTGTTCATCGGAAAATTGGTCCTCTGAAATGCTTAAGTTTGTTCCCCAACATTTCGCACAAATTTAAAGTAAAACATGCAGAGACGTCCTTATTATGACGCCAGAAATGTACTTTTTGTGTGCAGCAGAATAGGCGTATACCTTTTACGTACATAGAATGTCAATTTGAATGCTTTTTCAATTGAGTATTTTCTTATTTCACTTTATTCAAAAAATTAGTCTGCAGTATTTGTCATCTTCAACTACTGAATTTTTAAGTTTTCCGGTGACGGTGTGTGTACTACACCTGGGCTTGGGGGTATGCACCCCCAGAACCAAAATAATTCCACCCCAGAAATCAAAATACCCCCAGTTTTTAAATCTTTTTTCACAATATTTTGATGCCAATGGATAGTGCTCGATAAGAAGCTTTGAAAAACGGTGTTTTTCCACCATACCACAATTTTTAAGGCCATTTTGTGACCTTTGAAAAATCTTGCATCCCCCAGCCAGAATTTTAGTGCTGCCCACGTACGGTGTGCACCAGATGCTATTTAAGGAATTGCGACAAGTACATATGCACGTTTTAAATTCAGACTTACAGAAATTTCTGGATTTTTTCTGGACCGGCAAAATGCTGTCCGAAAAAATGACACGAAAATGTAATAAATTTTTGAAAACGCCAGAGTCATCCACCTGACGCTAAATCCTGGATCAGCTACAGTACATAGATTATCGACTTCTAGCGCATACTATTCACTAGACTACGTTTTCGATAAAATTTTAGATATAAGAAAAATGACTGCCATGTTGTTTTTGGCGTATACGATTTACGGTTCATTTCGCCTCATTACGTGTGAAGACAAATGAAAAAATATCAGCTTAACCCGGCCACGACTTTCCTGGCCTAGTTAGCTACAGTCGAGTTTACGGAAAAATCCATTTTAATCGATGTGCTGGCGATTTGCTTGCCGAGACCTGATTTAGATTATTTCGGTGAATAGATGCAAGCGCAGCTGGCCTGGGAGAAGGCGTCAAAAATCGAGATTGTTGACGCCAAAATGAATCCCGAAAGCTGATATGAATGCTAAAAGTCTAGCTTCATGGTCAATTTGAAGCACTTTTGAATAAAATTGTCCTACCTTCTTCCATTTTCGGTCGTCACGTTCCAGGAATATCTCCCATTTTTTCAGTCTGGATGTCCAGACTAAACTCCAACGTGCATATCCCTGGTGAGGAACGGGGTGGGGACCATACGTGGGCAGCAAGAAAAATCTGGGGTGGGGGTGCAAGATTTTTTGAAGGTCAAAAAATGGCCTAAAAAATGGTGGTATGGCGATAAAAACACCGTTTTGCGACGTTTCTCATCAAGCACTATCCATTGGCATCAAAAAATTGCGAAAAAAACGAAAAAATTTCAAAAATTGAAATCTGGGGGGTATTTTGATTTCTGAGGGGGGGGTATTTTGGTTTCTGTGGGGGGGGTGCATACCCCCACACCCAGGTGTGGTGGGGACTATCACACATTGTACTGGAACATCCAGCGTTATTCTTCCAGTCTGCTTTTCCATGTAAGTTAGGTACACACACTCATACATGGGCAGCAATAAAATTCTGGGGGATCTCGTTGGATTAAATTGCAAAAAATGGGCAAAAATATGACCTTCTGAACCATTTTCCCGCCACCTTTTTTTGAGAGACGAAATAAAGATACAGTAATCAAATTTTAGGTATGAATGCAAACAACCTTTATTGACTTGTGCACAGCAAAAGGCAAATAGTTATAAGCTAGTTGTGTGTTAAGTTTCGTTATTGCAGCGATTATGGATCGGCTAAAAAACGGTAGCGGGGACTTTGTTCAAAGGTCACAAAAATCTCACTAGTAATAGAACTCTGCGGGGGGGTTTCAACTTCTGTGGGGTGTTAGCTACCACCCCTACCCCTCGCAAGCCCACTTGTGCATACACTACTTTGTACACCACGTGAAAAAACAGCTCTTTACTATTGTACGCTTTGTGATGTGCAAACGCGTCCAAACGACAAACAAAGATGAGCAAGCCACAAAAAAACTGTGACCAATGAGTGAGCCAAAACTAATTGTGAATAATGCGTACATTTGTGATGATGGCGATAAATAAATAAAAATCATAATAGGATGATTCAAGGCCACTGGCTGACGTAACGAAACTGAAATTATTTTTGCACCCGCACATACAAGCGACCTTCCCGAAACATGCTAGCGAAATTTCAGCTGAAAAACACATAAATTTGTATATGAAAATGGTCAAAAAATGTGCAACGCTGAAGTGCGAATTATTCACCCAGCGACAAGCAAATAATCCTAAGCGCCCTTTTTTGAGAAAGCAAATATTGAGCAACAATGAAAGCAAGCAAACCAGAGATGAATAATAGTAAGCGTTTAGAAAGCAGGCTTCTAAAATGAGAATGAAGTTTTCGATGCAAGCTATCAAGGACGTCGTAGTCATACATAGGCAGCGCCGAAATTCTGGGGGTACAAGACTTTTCAAGATCAAAAAATGGTGGTAAGGCGAAAAAACATCATTTTTCAACGTTTCTCATCGAGCACTATCCGTTGGCATTAAAAAATTGCAAAAAAATTTTAAAATTGAATTCTGAGGGGCGGTATTTTGGTTTCTGGGGGAGTGCATCCCCCTTACACCCACGTGTCGTCGTAGTATCTATGTAGGAATGTCTGATCATACGTGCACGTGAAAGTTGAAATTGAGGATTTGGACGCATAAGGATCACAAAACTTTCACAGACACCAAAACTTAGTTTTTGAAATACCCTTTGCTTTCTTGAAAAAATAAATTTCTTGCCAGAATGTTTTTGGGTCCTCTCCTAACTTTCAAAACTTGTTTTGGTTATTCTTATAAGGTATTTCCAGAACATTACCTAGAATTTTCGATTTTGTAAGAAAACCGTCAGAAAATGTTTTGTTTTAGGCGCTTTTAACCATTTTTTTGGCACAAATGTGTCGATGTAACTCACGGTTTTTGATAAAGTTATGTCAAATTTGATTTAAATTTTAAATTTTGAAATACTTTTGTTTTTTTATGAGAAAGCCTTGTCAGGAACTTAAAAACATAGTGCTTTTAAAGCGTACCCATCGCTTTCAAGCTCAAAAAAAGTAGGTACTTCAAAAAATGTTGAGCCTGATTGACCCACTAAATTGACATATTTTACTTGAATGTGAACCAGACAGACCTTAAAATTTTGACCATACCCGATTGTGACACTAACCGATTAAGCTGCTGATTTTTCAGGGGATCAATCTGAGGCGAGTGACTTCATATTTCTGTTTCATGACATCCAGTGGCGGATCCAGGATTTTACTAAGGGGGAGGGCGATACCCCTAAGGGGGGGTTAAATCCTGAATTGGGCGGAAAAATTAGCCGTTTCAACCCAAAAATCGCTCAAAAAATCCTTAATTTTGCGCACTACTTTAGGCCAATGGAGGGCGGCCGCCCCCCGCCCCTCCCCTAAATCCGCCCCCGATGACATCATAGCGCCCCAGAAAAACATCACACATCCTGTTATCCACATTTTTCCAACAAAATTATCATCTTGCTATCTAGGACTGAAGTGGGTCTCTAATGAGCCTTTTGCATTGCACGCATTGAAGAAAAGAATATGTTAAAGATTTCAAACTTTATCAACACGAAGTATTTACTAAAACAAGCAATCAACTATTAAAAACATATAAATATAATAAAATAAGAATAAAAATGAGAATTGATGTAATAAAAATGATATTTAGACAAAGGCTTTCCCATGACTTTTCCCGGCGCTCCTCGAATAATATTTATTGTTTTAAGCGTATACTTATTTTTATTTAATAAAATTTGATACTTCGTTTCATTCTACTTCAACAATTCCAGCGACTTATTTTTAAATAACGGTTTGGCAAAAAGAAATTATATTCAACTTATTTCCCACTTCTTTTCAATTTCGAGTTAAATAACTCACAGAAATAATATTGATCGATTATGAGAGAAAGCGTTGTAGATATGAGCATAGATGGGCGGCACCAATATCTTAATATTCTGGGAGGTGCAAGATTTTTCAAAGGTCAAAAAATGGCCTTAAAAATGGTGTTACGGCGAAAAAACACAACTTTTCGACGTTTCTCATCGAGCACCATCCATTAGCATCAAAAAATTGCGAAAAAACAGAAAAAATTTCAAAAATTGAATTCTGGGGGGATTTTGTTTTCTGGAGAGGATGGTATTTTGGTTTCTCGGGGGATGGTAGTGTGTGCACCCCTCAAATCCCCACCCTCACGCCTAGGTGTGGATATGAGGCTTATGAATTGCACTGCGTACACCTATAAGCTTTATTCTTCAGATATTTACTAGTGTAGCCTTGATAAATCCGTGAAATAATTGCATTTTCATCAAGCTCTCATTAAGTCATGCTGATTTACTGTCAATAAAACTTGTCACGCACCAATTCACCGCAGAAAAAAGAACAATTGAGGAGTATGCAAATATATGGATAAACCATCAAAATTAAATCGAGAATCGACAAGCGATACCGTTAAAACAATCCCTTCCATCAATAAATACGAGAACAATCGATAAAATCGCGCTCATTAAGTCGGAATGTGAATAATGTCGGTAAAATAAATAATTACTATTGTAAAGTATAACCATAAATGGCAAACGAGTGGAACATTTTCCAAATCATTCACAAAAAAATTATTATGAAAGAAGTTTGTTTTTTCCCATTCTTTTAGCCTGAAGCCGTTTTTTATACCTTATTTTAAAATTCTTTCCAGTTTAAGAACGAAATCGAATATTTTTTTAAAGAATGAGATAGGTAGGTCATCCTAACGTCCCGAAAATCGCACAGAACCATATTCTCGAGCTGTTACACGTTCAATTACATATATTAGGACACTAAATTGTAAACTTATTAATACCATAGATATGTGCAGACCAGATTCGATTTTAATGCGATATTGTACCATATAAATGTCATACGTGCACAATGAGGGCAGGGAGCTGGTCCCAAGCCCACGTAGACGTGGGGGTGGGGGTTTAGTTAGACCCCGCCCCCAAAAACCGGTAGAATATCAAGGATCAAATTTTCGGAATTTTTGCCAATTTCACACCACCCAGACCCTCAGAATTTGGCTGCTGCCCACAAAAATACTGGATAAAAAATACATTTCTCCTACACCACTTGCCAGTGGCGGATCTAGGATTTCCCTAAGGGGAAGGGGCGATATTCCAACTTTTCCGAAAACAGTCAAAAATACGTGTAAAAATTTGCCCTTACCGCGCGAAATAGCGTTTTTTCGGTGTTTTACATAAAATCATTTTTGACGCAATATTTCTTGTTAAAATTTTAAAATTTTCGACAATATTGCTCGAAAAAATTAAACTTCTTTGACTTTAACAAAAATCTGGCGCGAAGCATCGGAAAATTTGTGAAATTAAGGCGGATAGACGTCTAGAAGCACGATTTATTGCTTGATTTCCCGTATTAATAGCATTTGATGCGAAACATCGAAATTTTTAATTGAAAATAGAAGAAAACTATGCAAAAATAGCTGTTTCTGCTGTTAAAATTGTTTTGAAACCTACATGAACAGAAAATAGTATTCAGGTCGCCAAGAAAGTAAATAAATGTCATTAATAGGTATCATCCGGCGCGAAGCGCCGGAAAAATTTGAGAAATTATGGTCACTGACGGCCAAAAATCATTGCAAATTGCATATCCATTCTTTATCTCGCCAAATATTTTCGGCCAATGGGGGCGGCCGCCCCCGCCCCCGTTAAATCCGCCCCTGCCACTTGCCTACCGTCAAATTATAAAAAACTCTTTAAAGTCGGCTAAGATAAATGTCATTTTTTAGAACTTCAAACGATATTTGCCTGTTTTTCTAAAATTTGTAATGAAAACCTTTTCATTTAACCTTAGCTCAATTGATTTCATTCCATTTAAACGAAATCGATAAAGTTCGCCGTTGAAATCAAGAAAACCGATCGGCTTCGGATAGAAAAACAGCCGATGTAAAGTGATGTAAAGTAAAATTCAGAGTTTGTAACATTTACTACAACGTAGATCAGCTATAATTGTTTCCCACTCCAGGCAATTCATTTTAGCCGGTCAAGATCAGCTAAGCAAATTTTTATATGCAAACTATTCTTGAAACAAGTGGCTTTCTATCCTTAAAACTGGGCCTTGCACGAATATCAGCTTACTGTAACGAATAAAAAAATCTCGGCCGATTTTGCATCGCTTCACGCCTAAACTCTAATTAAAAATGAGTTTTTTAAAAGAAAAATTGAGGAAAAATTGTTTCCGGCCGGCTAATTATAAAACAAACGAGACGAAATAGTAGTAAAATTGAGAAATACAACGGATCAAACAATCGCTAACTTTGACGTAAAGGTTCTTTGGCCTACGAGAACTCAAGGTGCTTTTGTAAAGTAATTGACTGACATAAACTGAAGAGAAAACCGCAGTTTACACCGAAAGGTAAACATTATTTATTACACTCCGTTCAGAAATGGATCTTTGTGAAGTCCCTATCGAAGCTAGATCTTTTGGCCTTTCCATCAGGACCATGCCTGGGCGGGGGGTGGGGGGGTTTGGGGTATGCACCCCAGAAACCAAAATACCCTTCAGAATTCAATTTTTGAAAATTTTTTTCTGTTTTTTTCGCAATTTTTTGATGCCAACGGATAGTGATCGATGAGAAACGATGAAAAATGGTGTTTTTTTGTCATACCACCATACCTTGGGCGTGAAGGGAGGGTTTGGGGGTATGCAAACTCCCCCCCCCGAGAAACCAAAATATCCCCCCAGATTTCAATTTTTGAAAATTTTTTCGTTTTTTCCGCAACTTTTTGATGCCAATGGATAGTGCTCGATGAGAAACGTTGAAAAATGGCGTTTTCGCCATACCACCACTTTTAAGGACATTTTTTGACCTTTGAAAAAATCTTGCACTCCCCCCAGAACTTTAGTGCCGCCCACCTATGCATACCACCATTTTTAAGACCATTTTTTGATCTTTGAAAAATCTTGCACTGCTCCCCGCAGAATTTAGTTGCCGCCCACCTATGATCAGGACAACTGTCCTATGCCCGAATCAAATCATCTTCTGTAATTAACTAATACTGAATTAAAAACATAAGCATTGCTATAAAGTTATAAGGTGGAATATTCTTCGATGCGAAAACGCACTCCCCATATCAAGTGCACATATGACGCGGAGTCAATAAATAAAAATACTTTTAAAAATACCTGCCCGTCGATGCGCAAGGTCGGGGCGATCAGAGAGAAATAAAAAGGAAAGGGTCAGAGGCGGTGGCGGATCTAGGATTTTCTTAAGGGGGCGGTACCCCTAAGAGGGCGGAACCCTGACTTGGGCGAAAAAATTAGCCGTTTTAACCCGAAAATCGCTAAAAATCGCTCAAAAATGCTTAATTTTGCCGCACTATTCTGGGCCAATGGGGGGGGCGGCCGCCCCCTCCTAAATCCGCCCCTGGTCAGAGACGGTAAATAGTAGACAATGCAGTAAAACTTTAATTTTTTCACCTCTCGCTAAAATATTCTAATAAGCTAGCATTCGCGATTTAACAAAGTAAAATCCTGGGAAATGTCCTGGCTAAGCGTTTTTACCGATCATTTAGTTCAAAAGTGACCATACTTTGTTCAATTTTATTGAACTTCTCTTGATATTTTTCGATTTTATCGTTTAGAAAAGCAGCGCATCGTAAGAAACGCCCTAAAAAACGATGTTTTTGACAAGTTTCCACCGTTTTTAGACCAAAGAACGGCACTTTAGAAAAAATTTTTCGGATAAAGACCAGTCTTCCCAATGGTACAAGCAGCGCAAGCTGGTCGTTCTTTACAAAGTGGTTGACTGGTTGATTGACTGGTTGGCTATTGGTTGGGCGATTATTGATTGATTGATTACCGAAGGGCTGGTCGGTCATTGAATGACTGAATTACTGATTAACCCTCCGTTTACCATCATGTTTTTGCAGTCGAAGCGCGCCATCAAGGCATAAACTCCTAGTGCATATTAAGCTATGCCTTCTTAACATTCTCTGACAGCTATTACTTTCATTTAGTGCAATTTTTTATGCTCTTTTTGAATATGTACGTTATTTTCTGTGAAAATTATTTTTGAAAGAGGTATAATTAAAAAACTATCACAATGCATAAGAATAGGCACCTGTTGGACATTATGCAAAAACAAGAAAAAGTAGATTTCTGTTGTGTTAAACACATCCAGGGGATGCATTTAAAGAGCTGGAAAGGAATAAACCACTAAATTTTCTTATTAGAACCTTATTTTCCCATCTTGAGTTTTTGTGATATCACTGTAAATAGGCCAAAAAATGCCTATTTCTTACTACTCTATAACTCCTCTTCGAGCTAAACCATTAAAAACGATGTAACTGAAGCCAAAACGAGGCTAGACAAAGTTTTGGACACATGGATAAGGTAGAACAGAAAAAATGCCACGAAAGTGATTCATTATGCCTCCGGCATAGGACACGGTAAACGGAGGGTTAAGCTTCGGTTTCAAAATAATTTCAGCATGTAAACCTAGCTTGCTCTTCATTTTTCTACCATTTGTATGGCCGTTTGCGAGAAAGCCTGCGTTGATACTGATCACAAGCATACCTGAGAGTGGGCGAGGGGGGTTCGGGAGATATGCACCCCCAGAAACAAAAATATCCCACAAAAACCGAAATACCTCCCAGAAACAAAAAATACCCCTAGAAACTAAAATACCCCCCAGAAACCAGAATTCCCCAGAATTCAATTTTTGAAATTTTTTTTGTTTTTTCGCAATTTTTTGATGTTAATGAATAGTGCTCAATGAGAAACGTTGAAAAATAGTATTTTTTCGCTATACCACCATTTTTAAGGCCATTTTTGATCTTTAAAAAAATCTTGCACCCCCCAGAACAAGATAGACTTTGGAGCCAAATTTATAAAATAAAAGCTAAAAATCGCTTGAATGAATTTAGCTCCCAGGATCCAAACAAAATCCAACAATGTTGCCATTGAATTATAGTCGGAATTATTGATCGGTGCTTTACACTTTAAACTTTACACTTCCCCGCGCCCCTACCTACGCGCATGAGTTTAACCGATTCGTATTAAAACCACGAATCGACGGTGTAAACCGTTTCGCCGCTTATTTACACTCGTCGGCAATTGGTCGTCGAATGTAAATAGCCGGCTAAACGCTTTACACATCTATTAGACCTTATTCAATTTAACGTACGACCTGCAAAGCCTACGCCTACGCTTGAGCATAAAGGCGAAAAATGCAAATAGTACTACGAAGGAGGTGATGAGCCAGACGCCAAGGCACAGGCTGAAATCCAGATTGCTAAAAAACGACTGAGACGACGACGCCGGCGCCGCGACGTCCGCTCCGGCACCGGATCCGGCGCCGGACCGATCCTCCTGACTGTCGTAGTACTCGGGCACATCGTAATGCTTGATGTTACTGTAATAGTAGCCGACTAGGAACCTCAAAACCGCTTCTTCGTCCCATTCATTCGTGGTCGAATCGCGACATGTTGCGCACAGATTGGGCATCGGGAATTGCAGCTTGGGGTACAGAGGATCTTCGGACCTGGACCCTAGAGTAGTAAGAAGCATAGGTAAGCGGCACCGAAATTCTGGGGTTGCAGGATTTTTCAAAGATCAAAAAATAGCCTCAAAAAAGTGGTATGGCGAAAAACCCATTTTTAGACGTTAATTGCGAAAAAAACGAAAAATTTCAAAAATTGAATTTTGTGGGAGGGTCATCAGAAAGGAACCTGGTTTGCTACAGTTCCGTGCCTTTAATAAGGTAAAAATAGTAATACATCATAATAACAGATAATAAGAGATAAAAATAATAATAATAATAATAAATAAATAAATAAATAAAAATAAAAAGTAAAAATAAGTCCTCAATAACAGATCATACGTTTGATGCCTTTGATGAGCTCACATGGATGCACACAAGCATGCAAGTACATCGGCCCCGTAATCAGAATTTTATTTCTGGCGGGGGCAGACATGCACAGATTCGGGAATTCTGGGGCGGATAAAGTAAAAAAATTGTTCAAAAGTCGTTTTTTGACCCAAAAGATGCTGGACATACGCGTCAAGAGTATCATTTTATCGATGTTTCAGACGATGCTTTATCTTTCTAGAACGTAAAACATAAAAAGTTTGGAAGAAATATCAAAAAAATTCCAAAATTCGAATAAATGGAACAAAATATAGTCTTTTGACACTTTTCCACGATTGTTTTGGAAAAAATTGCGACCTTTTTACTTGACAAAAAACTTTAATCCTCAGATCATGTAAGGTGGGGGACAAGTCCCAAAATTTCGAAAAACCTGTATAACGTGTTGATCAGATGCGATATAACTTGAAAAACGACATTTTCGAAGTATTTCGTGTTTTTGGATCACTTGCGTAGCTTGTGATGAAAACATATAGAAACTCAGTGATTTGGAAAATTTTTGGCATTTTCACTAATTTTAACTCAATTTTGTAGCCTGTTCGAGGACCATCAATGTTATAACATAATATCCTATAAAATTTTCCGACATCTTCATCCTCTTAGGCTCAATTTCGCAGCTTTCTAATATATAAGAAGCAATGCAGGAATTATATCTGACGCTGAGCATCGGAAAATTTCGAAGTTTTTATCCTTCTGAGCCTTAAATTTGAACCTTTCGATGATACCAAATGTAGTGAATTTTATTTGGCGAAGCTTTTATTTGGAAAAGATTGAAACAGGTATTATTAAATAGTAATAGAATAAGAAGAGCATCCTAACTCAGCCGATACTCAGGCAGACTTCCATCAGAATTGAATTTTCAGTCTTTATTCCGCAATTCCATCCGTTCCAAATTCTCCCCCAGAATTCAGATGTTGCGCACGTATACATGAATTAATTTCACTTTGATCTCATTTAATTTGTATATAAATTTGATTGAATTTAATTTTTATTATGGCCCTCGTGTTTTATGGCCCTCGCATTTTAGCTTTCGTGCTAGGAAGGACCCAAGAAATTGTTACCGGCCAACTATGCATAAAAAAGTAATTTCGAATTTATAAAAATAAATATAAAAAAGTTAAATAAACTAAATACCGACAAATATCATTTTTTGCAAAAATACTGGAAAAAAGATTCAAAAGTATTATTGAAATAAATAATAAGCTGCATACACATAAAACAAAGCAAATAAATTGAAAAGTATGGTCGCAAGCAACACGAAGTATACACAGTGCCCAAAGTCGGCAGCCTCGTAAACACTAAAATTTGAATCCGTATTTTAATTAGCCTCCAAAGTTCTAAGCAAAGCTGTAACTTTTCGCTCTTTTTAGCATTTATTTATTTTTCTCTATAAACAAAAACAACATACAAACAATTTTCAATTCGACCATCTCATCAAAAACATCTAAAAATAACCAGTGAATTTGGGAGTTTAAAAAACCATAACTTTTTCAAGTAAGCAAGAGGAGATGGCCGATAATATTATACTCGTTGAAAGAACTATGCCGTTTACATCACAACTGAGGCCTGATCTCTTTTCGGATCCTTCAGAAACTTGAAATATGAATTTGCCTAAAAGTTCCAAAAAATTACTCTTTTGCGCATTTTTCATGCATTCCTAAGAGTCGGTAATTCTACCCGTGTTCATATTTGTAGTAATCTTTAAAGTTTTCACGTAAGACCCCAAAAAAAGTTTGTTAATATAGCTAGAGTATACCTTCAAAGTCAAACCCAATAAAAAACCACTTGTAACCTGAAAAAACCAGCGCCGAGTTTTATAGAACTTGACAAAAATGTTCCTAGTGAAGTTCCACGTGGTGCCTGATACTTATTTTCCCGAAAGTATAGGAAGTCCCACTAAAAATCCCAAAAAATTTCGATTGTGACCTGAAAAAAACAACTGTAACCTAAAAAACCAAGCTAAGTATATGTTTCCAAGGCAACAAAATTAATTATCGTTGAACTGCCTCAATTAATTTTTTTGAGGTTTGTTTTTACGTTTTTATGTTCTAGAAAGAGCGAGCATTGTCTGAAAGGTCAGAAAACAATGTTTTCGACGTGTACCCATCGTTAACCTTGAAAAAAGGCACTTTTTAAAAAGTTTATGGGCTTGAACCCCCAACCTTCTTCCCAGAATTCCCATGCTGTACATGTTTGGCCAGCATGTATGTATGTATGTAAAGAAATCAAAAGGCCATATACAGTCGAACTCGACTACAAGACACCCTGCTTATAATACGCATAAACCTCTGGTCCCAGTCAAGTCATCCATAATGCATTAAGATATATTAGAAACTCGCATATTAGACACTCGGCTATTAGACTATGAGACGCAGCTGACCTGTTCCCATTGCATAAAATTAAAACATATAACGCAAGGTCTATAAGACGCGACCGCTTCATCTAATCGATAAATGCCTGAAGACTAAGCTGATATTCTGAACAATTTTTTCTGCAAACAATGTTAAATTTGAAAGAAGTGTGGAAGAGTTGTGTGATGCAAAACATGAAAAATCATTAAAACAAGCTTTGATAACAGATTACTTCCACTCAACTCCCCAGTACGTTTTTCTACAAGCAAACCACCACCTGCTTACGAGACACACTCGGCTATAAGACGCATTTAAACCTGGTCCTAAGTGGTGTCTTATATCCGATTTCGACTGTATGTAGATATAACATGGCGGGTTCGTATGGGAGGGAAATCAGTAAGTGAGCTTATTCGAGCCAGAATGACCTAAAACTGGTATAAATGCTAAAATAGCGCAAAAACCATGTTAATCTACTGTTTCTGATTAATTTCAAGCACTTTTGAATAAAATTTTCCATTTTCATCCATTTTTCGCTTTCATTTTGAATCACTAACCCCAGAAAAGTTCCCATTTTTACATTATGGGCGTCTAGACCATTAATCACCACGCGCATGCCTGGCGAAGACTATAAAGCCTGCAAGTTTTTAGTACTTTATTACCAGACATGTAGCCCAGCATAGGAATGCCGGGAAAGGCGTGAAATCTTAGAGTCTTCTTTGGGCTTAAAAATGGCGGATACGCGTTAAAAACATCGTTTTTCGGCGTTTCTGACGATACTCTATCTTTCCAGAGCATAAAAACATAAAAATTCGAAAAATTTGAAGAAAACATAGTCAACAAATGAGTATATGGCGCAAAGCGCCGAAAATTTGACACTCTTGAGCGAACAGATAGCCGAAAACGCTTAAAACAGCACCTTCTCGTGTAACTTTTGGAATTTTTCGAAAAATCGCCAATTCTGGAGAAGTGTGAAAAAGTTTCTGGGCGGGAGCAAGACGGGGTGAAGCCCTCCAGATCATGTATATTTGTTACCATACATGATCTGTGTGGTTTTGGGGAGTATGTAGGTTTAACCCCCTGGAAAATTTTTCACCCCCGCAAAAATTGCTTCACCCCCCAGAATTAGCGATTATTTGAAAGCTCCCAAAAATTTTTTAGAAATTCGTAAAAGAGATGCTTTTTTAAATGCTTTTAGCTCATCTATTTGCTCAGAAGTGCCACATTTTCGGCGCTTCGCGCCATTATACTCAAGCTTGACTATATTTTGTCCAATTTGTTCCGACTTTTTTGATTTTTTTCGAAATTTTTATGTTTTTATGCTCTAGAAAGATTAGACATCGTCAGAAACGCTTAAAGACAATGTTTTTGACGCGTACCTACCATTTTTGGACTCAGAAAAGGCACTTTATAATTCCACCCCTCCCAGAATTCCCACGCTATGCACAAATATTTGTTACTGTACCATATCCTAAATCTCGCGACATTGTCGATCGTTTGAAACACTAAAAAAATAGATTAATTACACTTTTTTGGTGCCTGACGATAGGTAATGAGCAAAAAGCTATTTGCGTAAACAATTAGTAAGCCATTAGCTATTTGCCTGTGTGTAAGGGACATTCGCATTTTTATATTTCGCCATCTTATTTTCCTTGCGACGTCTTATCCTCGCGTCTATCCGAATAGAGTATTAGTATTAGTATATTATAATTTCGTTATTTGCGTAAATAACGAAAATTAATAATTTACCAGGCGTTGATATGCAAGCACGTATCTCTGGGGAAAATGGGGGGAGGTTTGGACCTCCCAAAATTCAGAAAAATCGAAAAATATGACTTTTTGTGCGATATTTTGCCTTTTTGGGCTTGGACCCCCAAAAATTGGTGTTGGTCCCCCCACCCCCCCCTAAAATAGGACGGCCAGCTACGCGGCTGTGGATTATTTATTCAATATAACTCGGGTAGTACAAATTAAATTATTATTCCCCAAATATCAACTTAAAACCAGTATTAAAAAGTCACAGTGTAAACGAGTAGAAGCCTCGTTTAAATATCATTATACGGTGATTCGACCGTTAATAATTAGCGGTCGGATCCTTTCATCACTTTCCACAACGCGCTCACTGGATAAAATATACCCGCTTTACACCACGTGGCAGCTTTACACCAGTGCTAACATTTAGCGCGAAAGTGTGCGGTTGCTATGTTCAACGGAATCTTTACGGGTTTCGAAATATTTTTTACCTTTTAACCGCTTATTGACGCTATTGTGCACTTTCCAAAGATACAACACCGTATCGCGAGCTGTTTTTACTTCGCCAAGATTAGCAGTTTCTTTCTGGAAATTTACGGCGCAGTCGGCGCAACCGAAAATTTCCCGAATAAAATCCCGCATGAGTATCACAATTTGATTAGGCGTGGGCGAGGACGTTTTTGCTGAAGTAAAGTTTTTAATTAAAAAACAAATTTTTTATGAAAAAAATCAAAATTGGTCGCATTTAATGCATTAGTTGCCACTTTACGCCCACACTGACATATTCATACATGTATATAACGGCTCGAAATTGGGGGGGGGGGTAATTGGCCTCCAATTTTCGGCCAAAAACTGCCAAAAAACGCCTAAAAAACGGCTAAAAATTCAAATTTTTCGAAAAATCGGGGGATACGGGTCAAAAATCTTGTGGCTTCGGGGGGAGATGAAGGGACGTTTGATTTGTTTGATTTTAAGTGGGGAATTCCCCCATCCCCCCGTTACATCCATGGACATATTGATGTGTAAAAAAACGATCCATCCATCCAATGTCGGTCGAACGCTGTCCACCCAAAATTGGGATATTCAACCCCCAGCACCAGTGCTTTTCCATTGTACAAGGTCGCTTTGTACGTGTAAAGAGGTGAGACGCAAATGTCTCTGTGCATTTTGTCATGTACATTTTAATGTGCGGTATACAGTATGGTACAGTAGCTCTTTCTGTACAGTAAAACTGGAGCTTTTCGGCCTTTAGTAGCGCAGTTTTGTCAAGTTATGGGATTTCGACGATGAAAAATACAAAAAAATTCAATACGGCAAAGCGCGCCGGTAAATTTGGAATTTTGCACGACTTCCGCCTAGAATTTGCGACCTCTTCAGTCATTTTACTATTCCAACTAATAATTTTAAAGCATGGTGACGGCTCACAAAACAGAAAATCGCCAAACTTGTACAAAAGAATTCTGAGATATTCAACATGAATTCGAGTCAAGTTTAAGCGTCTAACAGGCATATATTTGCAAGATAGCTAATTAGTATAAGGCACTAGAATATTCTGACCGACTTAACCTATTAAACTCAACGCCGAAGGTTCATAAACAGAAAAAAATACAAAAATGGGCGCGAACAGCCGAATAATATTGACAGTTTCTATCTTAAAACCCAATTTTCACTGTTTTAAAAGCACGCCGAACCAGTGGCGGATCTAGGATTTTCCTAAGGGGGGGGCGCCCAACTTTTTCAAAAACGGTAAAAAATAGGTCCAAAAATTTGCCCTTAACGCGCGAAATAGCGTTTTTCAGTGTTTTACATTGTATACTACTTTTACACAAAATCACTTTTGACGCAATATTCTTTCTGAAATTTAAAAATTTTAGACAATTGTGTGCGAAAAAATCATTAAATTTGTTCGACTTTAACAAAAATCTGGCGCGAAGCGACGGAAAATTTGCGAAATTAAGGCGGAAAGACGTCTAAAAGCATCATTTACTGCTTGATTTCCTGTATTTAGCATTCGATGCGAAACATCGAAAATTTTAATTGAAAATAAAAGAAAACTATGCAAAAATAGCTGTTTCTGCTGTTAAAATTGCTTTGAAACATACATGAACGAAAAATGGCCTCCAGGCAGTGTTTTTTGTACAAGGTCCGTTTGTACATGTACAAAGATGGTCCCTAAAAGTCTTTAAACATTTTCTACACACAAATTTTTGTGTACTGATATAGTACGACAGCGACTTGCGTGAGACAGAAAAAGAGTTGTTCGACCTTTGGTAGTGTATTTTGGCTAATTCCTGGTTTAATGAGGGCAAAAATTATTAAGAATCGTCTAGAAACGGCGCGAAGCGCCGACAAATTTGACATTTTTCCTTCCGAAATGCGATTTCTTTTATTATAAAGATATATATGTAGGACACACAATTACTCATTTATTTTTGTGAATTTCCGACTTTTTTTAGCAATTTTTGTCTTCCCAAAAATCTATGTTTATGTACAAAGACGGTCTTGTAAAGTCTTTGTACATCGAGAAAACTCTTTGCTGAATAAAAAAACCATGCTTCCAGGTCGCTAAGAAAGTAAATAAATGTAATTAATAGGTATCATCAGGCGCGTAGCGCCGGAAAAATTTGAGAAATTATGGTCACTGAGGGCCAAAAATCATTGCAAATTGCTTATCCAGTCTTAATCTCGCCACATATTTTTGGCCAACAGGGGGGCGGCCGCGCCCGCTCGCTTAAATTCGCCCTTGTGCCGAACAGATATCTAATTAGAAACTTTTATAAAGTTTAGAAGTAATTACAATTTAAAGTCCATGCATATCTTGTAAATGTACAAAGACGGCCACGAAAAGTGTTTGCGCATCTAAGCAACTCTTTTCCGAATGCAAAAACTATGCCCCGCTCTGACTTTTGTCAAACATCTTACTATCTGAGCCATTCGTAGATCGCCATTTCTGACCAAAATTAAGGGGTTATTCAGAGGACTATAAGTAAGAGATAAGGATAAGGCTCAATGAAATACGATCATTTTGGGACTTTATACCCATACATGCACATAGGGGGTGAGGGGGTATTACTCCCCTGAAGGGTTAGCCGGACAGGTACTGTCCGGCAATTGTCCGGCGATTTTGAGCTGATGGAACATTCTTTGCATCATTTTTGAGGTCAAAAGCAGTAAAAACGTCAAAATTTTTCAGGCGCTTCGCGCTAGATTAGTATTTTGAAGTATTTTTTTACTCAAAAAGCACCCAAAATTGATAAATTTTTGCATTTTTTAGTATTAAAAGTGATATAATGCAGTCAAAATGGACTAAAAATGCATTTGAAATGCGATATAGCCACGAAAAACGTTTTACAAGCTATATACTGACAATTTTGATCGTTAAAACAGCAAATCACATAACATGGGGGCTGGCGGATCTCCCATCCGCGGTTTTTTGGCGTTCAGCAAAGATTTTTCCGATTGACGAAAACTTTTCGGGACCGTCTTTGTACACGCACAAAGTTTTTCGGGAAGACAAAAGACGAAAGAAGATCTAGAATTCTCAAAAATTAAATGCCTAATTCTTTGTCCTATAAACCTATATAATTGCAGAATTCGCGTTTAGAATGAAAAAATGCCGAAATTTGACCGTTTTGAGACAATTTTTAGTAATTTTTGGCGTCAAAAACCCAGCTATCAATTAAATTACGCCACCAACCGCCGAAAAATCCTACTTTACCACACTAAAATCGCTACTGTACCATATGATGGTACCCAAAAATCTGAATGCACGAAATGTACAAAGACTTTCCGGGACCATCTTTGTTTTGCACATATACAAAGTGACCTTGTACAAAAGAGAAATTGCTCCCACCCAATGTCGTTCGCCTTAAAAGTTTGAGATTTTTACCCCCAGGCACGCAGCCGGCCATCCTATTTTGGGGGGACCAACACCAATTTGGGTGGGACTAAGCCCAAAAAAGGCCAAAAATAGCACAAAATAACGTTTAAAAAGTCCTATTTTTCCGATTTTTCTGAATTTAGGGGGTGCTGCGGACCCCTCCTCAATCCCCCAGGGCTACGTGCCTGTCTATCCCCCACCCGGTTGACAAAATTTTGCCTTTAAATGCAATTTTTAGCTGCTTTCTGCCATTTTTAGGTCAAAACTAATGGCCAGACCCTCCCTAACCAAAATTTCGAGATGATACACGTCTGCGTGCATTCATGTATGGGAAATCCATACTGAACGTAAGCCGTCCCCATCTCATGAAAAAATAAGATTTCTCTCACGTAATTTTGAGCAAAGCTGCTTTTTAGCCATTAAGTGTCGTATCGTAACCATTTTATATTGTCAAAAATACGCCTAAAACTTCACTCGCAAAGAATTCATTATATTTTTATAACCATTAATTGCATGTATGCTTATCATAACGAAAAATGAGATCTTAGCTGAATTTGTGGTTTTCTGGGGATCACTTTAACAAACCGAAATACATAAAAACCAAATAATAATAATAATTAATAAATACATTTAAAAATCGCATTCCTAAAATGTTTGGTGGTCATATTGCATTTTTATCCTTTTTTCTACATTCTTAACAAACAGCCGAAGCACATCTTCGATCTTTTTTCCTAAAAAAACAGACATTTTTCAATAAATTGACAAATGATACGAACCTGCCGTATCCTCCAAAACTAGTAACACTAATATTCAGGCATGCAACAACCAGATGTGGGCTTGGAGGAGGGAGGAGTTTGAGGGGTATGCATCCCCCTCCCAAGGCCGAATACCCCAACAGAATTCAGTTTTTGGATTTTTTGTTTTTAGCAATTTTTTGATACCAATGGATAGTGCTCGATGAGAAACGTTGAAAAATGGTGTTTTCTTCGCAATACCGCCATTTTAAAGACCATTTTTACCTTTGCCTCCCAGAATTTTGGTGCTCCTCGCCTATGGTAACAACCCAAAATTTTGGGAGGAGGTAGTCGGCCATTTTTAGGGGCATACTAAATGGGAACCGGAGAAGAAAACACCTAAAAATGGCCTAAAAACGCGAGTTTTCGGGGATCGGGGGGGGTTAAAATCTGTGAGAGGGATGGGGATGACCAACGTTGGGTGCGGGGGGATCTCCATCCCTCTGCTACACGATTGTATTTATAACACGGGATATGCAACTTGCAGTTTATTAATGCAGATGGCAAAAAAATAAAGTTATAAAAATTATAAATTATAAATCGGAAAATTGAGCATAATTCTAAAAAATTCATAAACGCGTGAAATATATGTTAGTTAAAATATTTACACGTATAAGAACGTGTCAAAAATGTTGACTCACGCCTAGGATCCATGTAATAGTGAACAGTGATGGTATGGAACAGTGTCCATAGTGAACAAGGGAAGCCTCTGAATCGAGGTAATGTACCGTTGCAAACAACCCACTGGTCACGCTCGGGCAACGGATTGCCAAATTTTGTCTGCGTAAGTTCACAAGTATTTAACCCCACGGAAATATAATTGTTGTTATAAAGATTAAAAAACAGGCACGTATCTCTATAGGGGTGGGGGGTTCGGACCCCCAAAAATTCAGAAAAATCGGACTTTTTAACCGTTATTTTGTGCCATTTTTGGCCTTTTTCGGCTTAGTACCCCCAAAATTGGTGTTGCCCCCCAAATAGGACGGCCAGCTACGTGCCCGTTGAAAAATAATAAAAGACTTAGAACATAAAGAGTACACAAATAAAATAACTAAATAGTAAATAAATAGATAAATAAAGCAAATCAGTAGAAAAATAAAACTGGAGAATATGGGTATGCATTAAAATTAATCAATATCGATCGAACGAACGAATTGTAATGCGATACAAGATTTATGTACATACATGATCTTGGGCGGTTTAGGGGGGTTCACCCCCCGCAGAATCATTTTTCACCCCCCGCGAAAAATTTTTCACCCCCCGCGAAAAATTTTTCACCCCCCGCGAAAAATTTTTCACCCCCCCCCAGAATTGGCGATTTTTCAAAAGTTTCCTAAACTTACCTGGAAATTGGTAGTAAAAGTGTCTTTTTAAGGGTTTTTGGCTATCTACTTGCTCAAAATCGCCGAATTTTCGGCGCTTCGCGCCATATATTCATGTTTTAAGCGATATATTGGTCAATTTATTCAACTTTTTTCGAAATTTTTTTCATGATTTTATGCTCTAGAAGTATAGAGTATCGTCAGAAACGCCAAAAAACGATGTTTTTTAACGCGTACCGGCCATTTTTGGGCCCAAAAAAGGCACTTTAGGTTTTCACCACCCCCCCCCCAGAATTCCCATGCTGTGCATGTATGTTTATGTATATATAAGGGTTGAAAGGGATAAGAAAACAGAAATATTAGTGGACTACTCAACTTTAAGGAATATGATTTGACAGATTTCTGCAACGCGCCACAGATTTTATCGGACAAAATTTTATGCTAATTAAAATTTTTTAACTTTTTTGAAGAAAATTTGGAAAAAAAAACAATTTAACGTTTTTCCAAATAATTGTCGCATGCCAAATTTCCAATCCTCTCTACTGCATTTTTTCACTTATAAAAAGCCTGGAACAAATTCTTCATTCAGGAAATGTGGATAACAGCCACACATGGATTTAACAAGGATTAAACAATTAATATACAGAGAGTTACATCCATACGTGATCTTGGGGGTTCAACCCCTACAGAAAAATTTTCACCCCATCCCGCAAAAATTTATTCACCCACCCCCAGAACTGGCGATTTTTTGAAAGTTATCAGAAATCTTCGAAAAATTCGTAGAAAAGAAGCTTTTTAAGCGCGTTCAGCTGTCTATTTGCTCAAAAGTGCCAAATTTTTGGCGCCTCGCGCCATTATGCTCATGTTTTTACTACATTTTGTTCAATTTGTTCCGACTTTTTTGGATTTTTCTCGGAATTTTTTTCTATTCCTATGCTCTAGAAAAATGGAGCATCGTCAGAAACGAAACGCTGAAAAACGATGTTTTTGACGCGTACCTACCATTTTTGGACCCAAAAACGCACTTTAAAATCTATCTCAACCCCCAGAATTCCAATACGGCGCATGTATGGTTACATTGTGATATTAATAACCACTTGACGCGAGGTTTTTAAAATTTAAAAAAACCAGTGTTGTACAGGTTGTTATAGCTATAAAAACAAATGCAGTAGTGCTTGAGCTAAGTATTGAAAATTAAATTAAACAAAGAAATCCGAAAATTCAACAAAATACGCACATACACACACACACACACATAGGCGTAGGCAGGGGGCGGGGGGCGGCCTCCCCCCCCTTAGCCCAAAAATAATTTTGGAAAGGTAAGGAAATGCATTAAAATTGGCATCATTTTATCGGAAATTCTCAAAATTTATGGCGCTTCGCGCCATAGAATCATTATTTTCGTTAACTTAGGCCCAAGCGCAGCCAAAAAAATGTCATTTTTTATAGCTTATCAGGAGAAAATAAAATTTTTTCGAAAAGTTTGAATTTTATGAGCTTAACGGATAGAGCATGTTCGCAAACGTCAGAAAATGCACTTTATTTGGCGCCACGGCGAACATATCCCTAAATATAGGGTCACCAAGTTTGGACCGCCCCCTCCCTTAGAAAAATCCTGCCTACGCCCCCTGCATACAGGGGCGGATTTAGGGGGGAGCGGCGGAGCAGCCGCCCCCCCCCCCCATTGGCCCAAAATAGTGCGCAAAATCAAGCATTTTTGAGCGATTTTCAGCGATTTTCGGGTTAAAACGGCTAATTTTTCAGCTCAAGTTAGGGTTCCGCCCCCCCCTTAGGGGTTCCGCCCCCCCCTTAGGCAGATCCTGGATCCGCCACTGCCTGCATACACATATTATAGTTCACAAAAATTTGCATGTACAAAATGTACAAATACTTTTGTGGACCATCGTTGTACAAGTACAAGCGGACCTTGTACAAAAAAAAACACTGATCTTGATGCAATTTCTGCCATAATAAAGATATATAGAACACACAATTACTCATTTCGGCGCAAAGCGTCGAAAATTTTTGGGGATTTTAGACTTTTTTCTACAGTTTTTGCCTTCCCAAAAATCTTTGCACACGTACAAAGACGGTCGCGAAAAATCTTTGCCGAATACAACAAACCGTGTGGTGAGCAGCACCTAATTTCTGGGAGTTTTTAGGGTTCAAAAATTTCAAAAGTTGACGAAAAAGCCCTTTGTCGACGCTTTTCATCGAGCACTATCCAGTGCATTGGCGTAAAAAATGGGGAAAACAATTTTGGAAATTTAATTCAGAAGTCTTTTTGATCCTGAAATTCTGACAGTCTTTAGGATTCTGGAGGTTCAGATCACGGGACCTCCGCCCGTTTGTTCTCCTGACCATACAAACTTGAAATCTATCAGTAACTATCGTACATGTACAGCATAGGAATTCTAAGGGGGAGGGTCAGGGCCAGAAATTGTTTTAAAAGTGTCTTTTTTGGGCTAAAAAACGATGGGTACACGTCAAAACCACTGTATTTTGACGTTTCAGACAATGCTCGCTCTTTCTAAAACATAAAAACCTTAGAGAAATCCCGAAAAAAATTTGAAAAAAAATTGAGAAAATTGCACAAAATTTGGTCAACAAATGTGCATATGGGGCGAAGCGCCGAAATTTTGAGATTTTTGAGCCAAAAACGAGCCAAAAACGCCTAAAAAGGCACACTTTTACAACTTTTACCATCTTATGCGAAAAATCGACAATTCTCGGGGGTCGCAGCCATTCTGAGGGGTCAAACCCCCCCCCCCCCGAAACATGTCTGGTAACTATTCCAATCAGGCAGCGACTAGGATTTACGACCCCGACAATTTGTTATCATTAATTAAGCAGGTTAATATATAAAATTATTCCGTTCTAGCCAAAACTGCCAAATTCAATATGCATCGAATGACAGGTGCGATTCAAAATATGCATATATACAAAAGACAAAAGTAGTAAACAGTTGTCCAACGAAATGCAAGTGGTAAATTTAAATTTTTTCGATTTAAATACCTTTTTAGGATCGTTTGGACCTGTTTCAACCGGAAATTTTAAGATTTTCTAGAAAAAACTCGCCTTTGTCCAGTGAAACGTAAAACATAAGTCAGTATTTTAATTCATCCAGCACTTAAGACACCTGTTTGGACCGAAGAAATACATTCCTGACGAAAACTCGAGCCGGGAGATAGGAAGGTCGATAAAATTGAAGAGGAACGAAAAATGAAGTAAGTGCAACACGACGTTGAAATCAGTCAATCCAGGCCCGTAGCCAGGATTTTATTTCGGGGGAGGGGCCGAAAGTTTTTGAGGCCAGATATCTTGAGAACCATAAGGAGATGGGCGGAAATAAAGGCAGTTTTGAGGGTACCTCGGCGAGCTCAATACCATGGTGAAGAAAATTTTCAGATTTTTAGAAATTTTTTACTTCATTTCATACTGATATACAACAAATTTATCATTTAAGCCGATTTCTCATCACTTAATCGACGAATTGTTTCTAATCTCTAGCCTTTGTACTAAATCATTGCGCTTTACACAAAAAAAAACAATACAGATAATAAATAATTCAGCGCCAAGCGCCGGGAAAAATTGACATATTCTGCATGTCAAGCTCAAATTTGAGCGGTTTTCAGCGGACTAGAAGATAAGAAAGCATACACAAACGATAAATACGGCGCGAAGCGCCGGAAAAATTTCATTGTTCCCATGTCATAACTCAAATTTGAGCTGTTTTGAGTGCGCTAGAAGGCAAAAACTATAGCTGAACATGAATCCGGCGCACAGCGCCGGAAAAAATGAAATGCTCTCTATGTCTAACTCAAATCTGAGTGATTTTTAGCGATTTAGAAGACAAAACTATACATGAAGAATAAATCCGGTGCGAAGCGCCGGAAAATTTCGAATTTACTAGGTCAAAAGTACGGTAAAAGCTTGTTTTGACGGCGTTTCTGGTGCACTTGCCAATTTCCCATTTTTCCTTCGGGAGACCCTACCGAGAAACAAAAATTTTTTTTTATTTCGGGGGGGGGGCCGCCCCCTTCCTGTTACGGGCGTGAGTCAATCCTCAAACTACAGTATAAACATTCGTACATGCAACAGGTGGGATGGGGGAACTGTTGTCCCCACCTCATTCCACGGTGTAAGATATTTTTGACTCCCTCCACCATACATGATCCTAAAGGGGATTTTGGGGGGTTTTAACCCCCTTCCCTACAAAAACATTTTCAACCCAACAAAAAATTTTTCAGCCGCTCAGAATTGGCGATTTTTTGAAAGTTCCCAAAATTCTCTAAAAATTTGTAGAAAAGATGCTTTTTAAGCGATTTTAGCTATCTATTTACTCGAAAGTGCCATATTTTCAGCGCTTCGCACCATTATAATCATGTTTTTACTAAATTTTGTTCAATTTGTTCCGACTTTTTTGATTTTTTTCGATTTTTTTTGTTTTTATACTACAGAAAGACAGAGCATCGTCAGAAACGCCGAAAAGCGATGTTTGTGAAGCATACCTACCATTTTTAAACTCAAAAAAGCACTTTATAATCTGACTCACCCAGAATCGCCATACTGTGCATGTACGTCCCCCACCATTTTTGGCACAAAAAATGCGTTTTTGGCCATCTTTTTGTGCATTTTTTGCCATTTTGGCCAAAAAATCAAGGTCATTTAAACCACCCGCCCCCCCTTAGAATGACCGACTACCCACACCCGAAATTTCGAGCTGTTGTACGTCTGACTACAGGATACGAACCATATTGACCTACCTGCGTTAGTCGTAGTCGACTGAGCCAAACGTCGGATGACAACTCCAGCTTAAACCCATTAGCCCACGATGTAAGATCTATTAAAAATTGGCGCTCGTTGTGGGTTTGTGGGAAATACTGAAAAAGAACCCATTGGCAACAAATAATACAACAAATAACTAATGAACAACCAGTAGAATAAATAAACATAATAAATAATATAAAATGATATAAAAATAATGAACTACTTATAGGAAAAATAACACATAACACGGAATGATATGCGTGCAATTGACTACCGACCTATACTGATCGGAAATAACGAGATAAAAACCTGTTGTTACGCAAATTCAGGTCAGAATTTTGGAGCTTGGGCTAGAAATTGACAATTTCTTATAATAGTATAATGTAGGATATAAAGTGATCAAAACGTGTAATAAGGAGGGCAAACACATAACAGGTGAATGGGGAATTCCCAACCAGTTTAGGCTGTCTCCCGTTAAAAAAAGTCCGGATTCTTTTACCTCCCCCGAAAAAGCTATTTTTTATATTTTTGAGGTGTTTTTTGTTATTTTTGGCAATAAATAGAAAGCCAACAAGTCTTGTTCCCCCGGAAAGCGGCCGACTACCCCAACTCAACCTAAATTTTTGAGCCGTTAATTACATGTATAAACGAGGGCCGCTTTTAGAATAGATTATCCTTATCAATCAAAAACGCAGTATATCCCCAATCTTGAGCTAAAGCTTGTATATCGAATCTTTCTACAGTGTTTTTCTGTTTTAGGTCGATTAAAATAATTATCAGGCATAAAAAGTGTCGCCTGTTTCTTTTCCCCGAATTCAGGACTGCTACATATTTGGAATGGAAGATTTCCATTACAATAAAGCGCCCCGGTATTCAAGGATTTTTCTTGCTAAAAGATAATGCCCTACTTAGAAAAAAGAAGCTCAAAATCAAAGCAAATAAGATCGAAAAATAGCCTTTTTTACATATGTCCACATTAACTCGGACATTTTTCTCTAATTTGGCTGAGTAAGCTGCATCTTCCGTTGTACTCACCAGAAACCGCAGAGAAAATATCGTTCTGAGTACATATATTTCATAAGTATTCAAATCTAATATTAATTGTGGGATTTATCATTTATTAAGAGGAACTACATGAAGTTTATTATATTCAACCAAGATTGCTGGTAATTTTATACCCTGGAGAAATCACTTATTTGATGGCATGAGATTACAAAGATGTTTACGCAGCACTAAGGTAAAATTCTGAATAAATTACTGCCAATTTAATTCGAACCTATCACGGTTTACAAGCAAGACACGCAGCTCTACGCGTTTTTCCACTCAAAATGCTGTTCGGAAGTTAACTTTGGCTACGCATTAGACAAAATCAAGGTAAAGCGATTTGCATACAGCGCAAAATCTTGAAATTAACTTTTCCAAACAAAAATGTAGTAGAATTTCAATATTTTCGTCCACTACCTTAGCAAAAAAAATCCAGTCAGCGAAGAAGGTTCACCATCAGGATCGTATTTAAATGAGGACCTTGGCCAGAAAAATTTTCGGAGGTAAGATATGCACGTAATGATTAATAAAATTGCCCCTCTTTGTTTAAAAATCTTCAGACATTTCGCCATATGCGGAGCAATCCCCATAGTTTTGTCTCAAGCACGACCAAAAAAACGACACTTTTCAAAGCATGTTGAGCTTAGGTGCACAAGGTCAGGGTTGGCACTTGGCAGGGGGTAAAAAATTCCAGAAATCCGGAGCAATAAATCTAACGTTCGAGATTTTTTGCCTGTTTAAACGATCAAAATGGTCAAATAAGATATAAAACATTTTTTAGCGCTAATATCACATTTTAAAAGCATTTTTAGTCCGTTTTGATTGCATTTTATTACTTACAATACTGAAAAATACAGAAATTGATCGATTTCGGGCGTTCTTTGACTAAAAAGTATATAATTTGACATTATTTACTGTTTTTCACCGCAAAAATGATGCGAAAACGTTCCATCAGCTCAAAATCGCCCGACATTACCTGTCTGGCTGACCCATCAGCGGGGGGGTAATAAGCCTCACCCTTATGTTATTGAGAAAAAATAAGTTTTTTTCAAAAAGTTTGAATTTTATTATATTAAACGATAAAGTATTACCGAAAAATGTTTTTTTTTAACAGCCATGAAACGATAATTCCGGTATATGTACAAACAAACCAGATACAAAGATTTAACTTGAGTCCCCTCCTCCCCCATTAGGGGAATCACCACGATTATATGTCTCCTTGTGGAATTGGCATAAGGGATTTAGTTTGACGCCCCATAAGAAGCTGCTGATCTTTGTTCAGAAAACTAAAGAACAAATGCTGTTTTGGGCGTTTTTAGCGCCCTTTAGTATATTTTTCGGCGAAGCCCAAAAAAGCGCGTTAAAAAATAAGTTTAGAACAAACCCCCAAAATTTCCAGACAATTCATGCACATATGGCCATAACGCGAATCTGAAGCTAACAACCAAAATACGAGATCCTCAATCCTACAGTTCATTTGACAGAAGTTTAGACATGACTTTCAAGTACATTTACTGACAGTCAGCCAGTGAATTACGCCAAAGAAATGATATATGAATATTATATGAAGCATAGGTTTTGATGCCAATAAAGCTTACTGGAAATCATGTGACCGGGCCCATTTCCAGGATTCAGCTAAAAGGGTAACCCAATGTAAATTGGTCTATATCTCTGGTAATTCGTCGGGATAGCCGGGAAAAACCGCATTTTTCGACGTCTTTTTGACATGTTCTATTCATTAAGGTCATGAAATTCGAAATTTTCAGAAAAAATTTTTTTCTCACTCGAAACACTATAAAAAGTGTCGCTTTTTGTCCGCGCTCGCGCCAAAATTATGGGAAATACTTCACATCTGGCGCTAAGCGCCGAAAATTTGAAGATTCGACGACAAATTCACGCCATTTTTCCATCTTTCCGTGCATTATCTTACCGTTCAAAAAATTTTTTTTCGGCCAAGGGTGGGGGTGGGCGGTAGCCCCCCCCGCCCCTTAAATACGACCCTGCATGTGACTATGCTCTACTGTTCCCCTACCAAACTCTTTTAGAGCTGCTACGCCAAAGTTTCTTCCTGATGGCTTAATTTTCTAAAAAGTTTGGTTTTTTAATACGTTCTTCTTTCGTATTTCGACAACTAAAATTAACTTCTTAATCGAATAAGTGTTATATACTAATGATTAAAAAAATCAATTAAAAAATCATAAGTCTCTTCTCAACGATATTAAAGGGAAAAAATATTCATTTGCATAAATACGCAATTTGAGCATTCAATACTATTCGCGCGAAAAATCATCATTAAGCAATTTAAAATTTTATTGCACTCGCTTAGGGACAGGCACGTAGCTGTGGGGGGATGGGGGGGGGTCCGGACCCCACCCAAATTCAGAAAAAACCGGAAAAACAGGACTTTTTACACGTTATTTTGTGCTATTTTTGGTTTAGACCCCCCGAAAATTGGTGTTGGTCCCCCCAAAATAGGAGGGCCAGCTACATGCCTGCTTAGGGATGGACCGAAATTAGCATTTTACCCATAATGCTCCGTATAAGCCTATCAATGCGGTACTTCTACGACCGAAATATCTGCGACATGTAGTTTAAAGTTCAAAACTTTTATGTGATGAGCTCAGCTGAAATTTTGATTCCAGTAAAAGTTTTAATGCGCGTGACGTAAATTGCAGCTGCTTCCGATAATATAAGCCGTGCGACTTATTAAAACCCAGGAATTTCAAATATTAACGCTTCTGAGTCATCAATCATTTGATAATGCTTTGATACTAATAGAAAGACGAGTGACGTCAACGCCGAAAATTTTTATCGCATTGCATTTTCGTCATCACGATTACGCGTGTAATAAGTAAATGGAATAATTGGAAAGATGGGCAAACAATCAATAAATCGACCTTTAAACCCACCCAAACTAATTCTAAACTGGCATTGCAATAGACGACGATAAAGGGCTCGGAGGCACTATGGACATACACAGTGGCGGATCCGGGATTTTCCTAAGGGGGAGCGGTACCCCTAAGGGAAGGGCGGAACTCTGACTTGGGCGGAAAAATTAACCGTTTTAAGCCGAAAATCGCTAAAAATCGCTCCAAAATCCCTAATTTTGCGCACTATTTTGGGCCAATGAGGGGGCGCCCCCGCCCCCTAAATCCGCCGCTGGACATATATCTAACAGGAAGATGGGGGGATCCCCACCAAAGCCGGACGTCCCCTCCCATCCCCCGAAGCCAGAAAATTTTTGACACCCCCGCCGATTTTTGGAGAAAAAAATGAATTTTTCGGCCGTTTTTGGGCTATTGCCAAAAATCGGAGGTCATTTACCCACCCCTAAAATGATCGGGACCCCACCCCCCCAATTTCGAGCCGTTACATGTATGACCGTAGATGAACAGCAGGGGAGACCGCCCAAATTTTTTTAAGTGCTATTTTTGAGCTAAAAACGATAGGCACAAGTCAAAAACACCATTTTTTGACGTTTCAGCCAATGCAAGTTCTTTTAATGAAATAAAAACATACATATTTTGAAAATAAACCGCGTAAATTGAGCATAATACATATAGTTTGCGTATAAACATGACGCGAAGCCGCGAAAACTTGACTTTTGAGAGAAAAATGAGCTAAAAACACTTAAAAAGGCACACTATTTACAACATTACAAAAGGCTACAATTCTGGGGGTCGTAGACATTGGGATCAGTAGCTACTCAATAGGGAGGGTGGAACCCCCATACCCCCTTCCCAAGAATACGTATGACGGGCGCACGTAGGCTTGGTTTTAGAAGGGCTAAGATTTCAGACACCCGCCAAATTCGGAGGACCACCCAAAATTAAATTTTTTGCGTCATTTTCGCGATTTTTAAATTAAATTATTAATAATTCATAATTATTTTTGATATTTTTGAAATTCGCGTTTTTGCGATTTTCGAAACATTTAATGTTTGACCCCCCCCGAATTCGATCGCTGCCCGTTTAAGGCAGCCGAATTTACTGCCAAAATGCTCCAAATTTCTTTATTATCAGTAATCTGAGCGCGGTGTATGATAGTTTATTTTATAATTTCTAAATTTGTTTTTATTATTTATTTATGCTTTGTTCAATTTTAGTTTATTTCATTTTTTAGATTATGTTTCTGATAAAACAGCAACATGAATCGTATTATGCTTCTGAGCGTAGGGGTTTAAAATATGAGCTTGGTGTGGTGAGCTTAAGCAAGATTTAGAAGTGAGCTACGAGCATTTTAAAAAAGTAAAAATCCAAGTATTATCCATGTAAACAAAAATTTAACCGGTCTTCACTTATTTTTCCAGTTTAACCTCATGCAATATCGGCGTAGACAAAGTTTAAACTGGTCAGTACTTTATCTTTTCCAGTAGTAGATTCAAGTACTGTCGGTGTAAACAAAGTTTAAACTAGTCAATACTTAATCAATTTCAGTTTAAACTTGAGTACTGTCGGTGTAAACAAAGTTTAAACTAGTCAGTTTATAATTGATTTCGGTTGAAACTCGAGTACTGTCGGTGTAAACAGAGTTTAAACTAGTCAGTACTCAATTAATTTCGGTTGAAACTTGAGTACTGTCGGTGTAAACAAAGTTTAAACCAGTCAGCACTTAAGTAATTTCGGTTTAAACTTGAGTACTGTCGGTGTAAACAAAGTTTAAACTAGTCAGTACTTAATCAATTTCAGTTTAAACTTGGGTACTGTCGGTAAAAACAAAGTTTTAACTAGTCAGTACTCAATTATTTTCAATTAAACTTGAGTACTTTCGGTGTAACCAAAGTTTAAACTAGTCAGTAGTTAAGTAATTTCGGTTTAAACTTGAGTACTGTCGGTGTAAACAAAGTTTAAACTAGTCAGTACTTAATCAATTTCGGTTGAAACTTGAGTACTGTCGGTGTAAACAAAGTTTAAACTAGTCAGTACTTAATTAATTTCGGTTGAAACTTGAGTACTGTCGGTGTAAACAAAGTTTGAACTAGTCAGTACTTAATTAATTTCGGTTTAAACTTGAGTACTGTCGGTGTAAACAAAGTTTAAACTAGTCAACACTTAAGTAATTTCGGTTTAAACTTGAGTACTGTCGGTGTAAACAAAGTTTAAACCAGTCAGCACTTAAGTAATTTCGGTTTAAACTTGAGTACTGTCGGTGTAAACAAAGTTTAAACTAGTCAGTACTTAATCAATTTCAGTTTAAACTTGGGTACTGTCGGTAAAAACAAAGTTTTAACTAGTCAGTACTCAATTATTTTCAATTAAACTTGAGTACTTTCGGTGTAACCAAAGTTTAAACTAGTCAGTAGTTAAGTAATTTCGGTTTAAACTTGAGTACTGTCGGTGTAAACAAAGTTTAAACTAGTCAGTACTTAATCAATTTCGGTTGAAACTTGAGTACTGTCGGTGTAAACAAAGTTTAAACTAGTCAGTTTATAATTGATTTCGGTTGAAACTCGAGTACTGTCGGTGTAAACAAAGTTTAAACTAGTCAGTACTCAATTAATTTCGGTTGAAACTTGAGTACTGTCGGTGTAAACAAAGTTTGAACTAGTCAGTACTTAATTATTTCGGTTTAAACTTGAGTACTGTCGGTGTAAACAAAGTTTAAACTAGTCAGTACTTAATTATTTTCGGTTGAAACTTGAGTACTGTCGATGTTAACAAAGTTTAAACTCGTTCATTGCGTCGCTTTGCTTTTTAAACAGAATCGACAAAAAAAGACGTACACGTAGAATGATTTCCAGGAAATCCTGCAGCACTTTTAACTTTTCGCCGCGTATTATTTTATACTTGGCCACTTCGCGATAGAATATAAAACGCAACGACGACAATAAGTCCATTTTGTGGACGAAAAACAGCGGTTTTCGCTTTCGGTCCGGTCTGCGATAGCAACAACAAATAAACGGCTATATTCAATGCGACGAAAAGACTAAATCATTTACGAGGGTAGCTAATTAATTTTTTGAATTAATAGAAAAAAACGATAACCTAAATTATATGAGCAATTCGTCTAAAAGGCGAAAAAGTCACACGCGATTTGCTTGCATTTTTAAAAAAAGTGGGCAAGTTAAGCCCCTAGCTTGTTTACAACAAATCTCGATTCTGCTGGAGGTCATAGGGAATTTAACCAAATCCGAAAATGGTCTTAAAAATGGGCCTTAACATTGAAATAGCGTGAAAAAACCACATCCGTTTACAGCTTTTGATCGAAATCAGACGTCTTCTGTGGGTTTGACCCCTCAGAATGGCAAGTGACCCCCGCAAAATGGCTGCGACCCCCAGAATTGTCGACTTTTTGTAAAAGTAGGTAAAAGTTGCAAAAAGTGTGCCTTTTCAGGCGTTTTTAGCTGATTTTTGAGTCAAAAAGTCTTTAATTTGCGGCGCTTCGCGCCATATGCACATTTTTTAACTATATTTTGTTCACTTCACTCAATTGTTTCAATTTTTTGAGATTTTTTGACGTTTTTATGATCTAGAAAGAGCGAGCATTCGTTGAAACGTCAAAAACAGTGTTTTTGACGTGTATTCATCGTTTCTGGCCAAAAAGGCACTTTAGAAAACTTTTGGCCTAACCCCCCCCAGAATTCCCTTGCTTTACATGTATGGTCGCAATGTTTCAAGCTTTGTCCGCTTTCGGTCAAAACTATGCCATACTTTCCCAAAAAATTTTTCTTCGTCCGTCTTCTGAAGGATCAAGTGGACCAGTGCGTCATACCAAAACCACTTAAGAATGCTGGGGGTCACATCCAAAAAATTTCATAAACCGTGCCCTTTTCGGCTAAGAACGACGGATTGTCAAAAACTCAGTTTTTTGACGTTACGGAGTTTTTGACGTGAAGTTACGTATAAAAATTAAAGAGATTAGAACAAAATCGAGAAAATTGAAGGCGATATGGTCAAAAATGAGAACTGGAGCGAAACGCCGTAAATTTGATACTTCAGAGCCAAAAGTTGGCTAAAAACGCTTAAAAGAACACACTTTGTACAATTTTTTACGGAAAATCGACAATCCACAATTCTGGGTATGGGAGGGGCACAGCCATACATGTAACAGTGGAGATGAGGGGAATCCTTTACCCAAAGTCGGACGTCCTCCCCCAATTTCCCAAAGACAGAAAAGTTTTGACACCCCCAACCCAATTTTTGGAAAAAAATCAGATTTGTTGGCTGTTTTTAGGCGTTTTTTTATCAAAAACTAGAGGTCATTTACCCCCCCTCCAAGTAAAATGGCCGGGACCCCCACCCCAATTTCAAGCCGTTACATGTATGGGCACAACCATCTTACAGGGAAACAGTGGCCAGTAGCTACTCTGACGGGGTCAAGGCCCCAGAACACGAATGAACCTCAGCCCTCAGGTGCATTTTCGCTCTATTTGCGTACACGTAGTAATGAAAAATGAGATTTACGATAGTAATAATAGTAACAATAATAATAATAATAATAATAATAATAATAATAATAATAATAATAATAATAATAACAATAAAATAATAATAATAATAGTGATTTATATATAATTTATATATTTATGCAAGAAATTTGCAAATTTCACTTTGTTTGTTGTTTGACAACAGGAGATTGAGTCGTAACTTGCGTAGTGGAAGCGAGCGTACCCTCCTGCGTCAGATGAGCCCTTGAATTGATCTTACTTTGCAACTCCTCTCGCGTCATGTGGTGTCTTAACGACGAAGCAAAACGCGCGATAATTAACATTTTATTACGAAAATTTCGCAGGCTATTGAGCAGGAACATAGCTGGCCGCCGTCCTATTTTAGGGGGACCAACAACAATTTTCGGGAGGGACTAAGCCCAAAAAGGCCAAAGATAGCACAAAAGAAGGTTTAAAAAGTCTTATTTTCCCGATTTTTCTGAATTTTGGGGGGCGAACCTCCACATTCCCCCCCAGAGATACGTGCCTGCTTTTCAGGCTGTTTCAGCTTTTTATTTTCTTATGAAATTCTACACAACAGCAGTTAACAGTAAGTCTGACAGTAAAGTGACGTTGAGTAAAGCTGGGATAATGTTGATGAATCTGGTAGGATTAAATATTCTAAACGCCCAAAACGCGATGACTAAGCTTTAAAAAATCGATTTTTACAGCTTGCACAGCAAGTTTATTTATATGCTATCGTTTAAAATAACACCAATCTGTACTGTCCGGCATGCAAAAATTTGCCTGAATTGTTTTTCGAACAAAAACTCGAACTGTAATGCATATTATAATAGTTTCAGGAATAAAGCTAGTTTTCTTTCGCGGCCTCTTCTATGTCTATGGCTAAATCTGATGCCTTTGCTAAGTGCTTCTCCCATACAGGGCCGTAATTAGGGGGTGGCCGGCGGCCCTTCCCTCTCGGTCGAAAAAGAATTCAAAAGGTAGCATAGGTGCACAAGGTCAGGGTCGGCAGGGGAAGGGGTAAATCCCAGGGATCCAAAGAAGTAAATTTAACGTTCTCGATTTTCTTGCTGTTTAAACGACCAAAATGGTCAAAATAGCCTATAAAACGTTATTTCGTGGTAATGTCGCCATTTTAAAGCATTTTTAGTCCATTTTGACTATAACACAGCACTTTTAACACTGAAAAATACAAAAATTGATCAATTTTAGGAGCTTTTTCGGCGCGAAGCGCCCAAATTTTCATTGACATTTTTACTGCTTTTGACCTCAAAATGATGCAAAAAAAGGTTCCGTCAGCTTAAAATCGCCGGACAGCACCTGTCTGGCTGACCCTTCGGGGGACGTAATACCCTTCACTTCTATGTGCGGGTATAAAGGTAAGATAATGCGTGAAAAGATAGAAAAATTGCGTGTCATCGATGTAAAATCTTCAAATTTTCACCGCTCCGCGCAAGACGTCAGGTATGTTCCAATAATTTTGGCTCAAGCGCGACCAAAAAACTACGCTTTTTGTGATAAAAAATTTTTTATCCAAAAAATTCGAATTTTATGATCTTAATGCATAGAGCATGTCGAAAAAAGTGGCTTTTGCGAGCTATTTCGACGAAATTTCCGAACTACAAACCAGTTAATGTTGGGTTCGCCCCCAACCCCTTGGCCGAATCCCGGATACGGGCCTGCTGCCACATATTCCCTAAATTACACAATATGACCCACAGCCTACAGGTTACAAACTCTGGAGGTCAGTGCGATTCCAAAAATTTTAAATGCTGAAAAATTAATGAGATGCGCAAAAAACAATTGTTTCCGACGTTTTTCATCAAACTCTTTAAATAGCCGCCAAAAATCGCTAAAACGGGAAATATTTTTGAAAATTTATACAATTCCGGGGGTCTTCCGGATGATGCAGGAGTCTGATTATAGCTGCACAGCCTGACCAGTCAGCCAGTCTAAAAAGAGGTCAACCAGAAAATTTATTGAGCCAAAATGACCTCACCCTTCGGGTAAAACAGCCAAAAACTATGTTAATCCAAGTTTTATGGTCACTTCGAGCACTCTCGCAGAAAATGCGACATTTTAATCTATTTTCCTTCACTATGCCTATTTTCTGAAACAAATTACCCATATTTCAATACGAAAACACAAGCGCATGTTTGATTCAGACCTCAAATGTCCAGCAATCTACACATACAGGAATTAAATTTAGCGTGCACATTTTATAATTTTAACTTTTTTAAAATTTTTTATCATTAATATTATTCGAAATCTCATAATCTTTCTTACGCTACGTTTTTTATTTAATTTTTTCAATTTTTCCCTATTCGTACCTCTCGCCATACCAATCAAAAGCCCGAAACGTACTTCACGCGGCGCGGCGAACGGCGCGAATTTGCCGCAGCGGTCGCCGCGCCAAATTCGCGCTGACCCGTGGCATACTTCTTGGCGCCGCGCGGCGAGGCGCGAAGTTTACCGCGCCGCATTTCAAGGCATACTTCAAGCAGCCCAAGGCATACTTCATGCGGCCGCCGCGCCGCAACCAAATTCGCTAAAAGTCCAATTTTTTTAGCCGCTTTTCATGGCATACTTCACCGCGCGGTGAGAAGCAAATAATGTCTATTTTTAGCGTTTTTTCGCATTTTTTCGTCCGCGCCGCAGAAGTCCAAACCTTTGGACTTTCCTCGCGAATGCTAATGAGGTGCGCCGATCATTGCGACAATTCGCGCGGAGTATGCGAACATCGAGCGAAGCGGCAAAGGGTCGCCCAGTTGGCGCCATTTTTTTCTTACCGCGCGGCGACCGCGCCGCGTGAAGTATGCTCAGTTGGCGCGAAGCAGCAGACGAATTTCGGCGCGCCAGTTTCGCGCCATGACGTCACATTTTTAGGTATACTGTGGCCCAAACCCCTTTGCGGCGCGAATCGCGTGAAATATGTTTCGGGCTTTACCCAGCACAATGCTTCCGATTTGGATTCAGATCGAAACGATAGTTAGATTTGCCTTTTAATTAGTTCGCTTCGATTTCCCTCAATTCCCTCATTTTTTTAGCCGTTTACCGCAAATTTTAGGACGATCGAGGCGGTGGGACAATTGAAATGTAAGAATTTTGGCAAAAATTTACTCGGAAACGTAAATTGGCCGGGGCGAATCCGATTTGTACAAAATGAGACCGGGTAAACGGGCCGGGCTAACTAAAGAATGGGTTTTGGCTATGGAACTATTGGGCGTCAGAATTTCGACGGCTACTTCGTCCCGCTGATTGGAAAAATCCAACGCGATTCGAACGGCGGTCAAATTCTTCGCATTTTCGTCGTCAACTACCAAAGCTAAATAATCTACGCCCGGTCGCACGTCGAGCCAAAGATGATCGGCCGTTAGATCACTGCGAATTAGAAAAAGATAGGGGGCAAAATATGGTGATTTTCGAATTTTTGCTTTATTACGCAAAAAATAATAAATCAGATACTCATTGCAGCAGGGACGCTACGGATCAACGGAAATTGTATATTTTGGTGTTCAACCCGCGCAGTTGATGTTGTAGTCAGTCATATTCTTAATCAATATGTTGCGCAGGAGTGAACTAGAGCCCCAGTATTCGGTTAGTACTGCACACGCGATACAGAGCGGAAGGGCGGAAGATCCGGGAGACCGGTGCGGGCAAAATTTTGCTCGCGTAACGGAGGGTTTGAGGTGCCCACGTTGCATTATAAACCTAATTAATTGTAACGATATACAGAGCATACAGGGCCGTATTTAGGGCGGTTAGCGGGAAAAAGGCGGACGCCAGCCCGCCCCTCCTTAGCCGGAAAATTTTTCCTGAAAAGTATGTAATGCACGGAAGGATGGACAAATTGTCTGTCAGTGTCTTTGACGTAGAATTTGCAGATTTTCGGCGCTTCGCGCCAGATATGAAGCATCTTCCTTAATTTTAGCAAAACACGACACTTTTCGTATCAATTTGAGTCAGAAAGAAATTCCTGCGATAAATTTGGATTTTATGATCTCAATAGATACAGAATGTCGAAAAATAAGAAGCAAAATTTAGTTCCTCTCAAGCGTAAATCACCATAAAAACAGGTTTTTAGCATACTTCTGAGCTAGTAAACACAAACTTTTTTAATGCTTCGCGCCGGATTTCTTGTTTTATATACTTTCGTCTTTCAAACCGCTCGAAATCGCTCAAGCTCGAGTTAGAAATGGCGAGTGAGCATGTCAATTTCTACCGGCCTTCCGCGCTAGATTTATTGTTCAGGTATAGTTTTGTGTTCCAACCGTGGGCAGCAAGAAACTTCTGGGAGTCAGGATGAGTAAAATTGTCAAAAATGTTACTAGAAATAGAATTTGAATCTACAGTAATATGGAAGGTTTCAACTTTTGATGGTACAAACCCCTCACCCCCCCCCCAAAAACCCCCTGACACGCCCATATGTGGTTCCTATCCTACCCACTCAAAATCGCTAAAATTGGAGTTATGACACAGGGAACGTAACAGTTTTTGGGGTTCTGGCCGGATTTGTTGTTCATTTACAGCTTTTGTCTCCTTAACCGCACAAAATCGCTTAATTCGAACTTACATGTTTACAACATGTCAAGCTTTCTATTTATTTTCTGTAACGCTTTTTGTGCAAAATACATGCGTATTAATCAGTATAAAATTAAGTGAGAATTCTCTGAAATTATTCTTCACCATTTTATAGTGCTCGCCAAAACACGCACAAAAATGACTTTATTTTTGCCTTTATCTTACAGTTCTCGACATATCTGACCAAAAATTTACTTTTCCTCCCCTGAGATAAAATCCTGGATACGGGCCTAGGGGTGAGGGGGTACTTCCCGCTGAGCGGTCAATCAGACAGCTACTGTCCGACAATTATGCACTGACCAAAAGTTTCGTGCATTATTTCTGAAGACAAAAAGAGTAATTATATAAAAAATTTCCGGCGCATCGAGCCGCCGCCGGATTAATACTTTTTTTGTGTTTTTGTTACTCAAAAAAATCAAAAACTGATTGGTTTCCTTATTTTTTGTGTTAAAAACGGTATAATGCAGTAAAAATGGACTGATAATGCTTTAGAATACAGTATTACCACATAGAAGCGTTTTATATGCTATTTTGACGTTTTCGTCGACTGAATAGAAGATCGTAAACACTTGCACACACTGACCTTTTGCATCTATGATACAGAATGACATAACGTGACGGTTCGAAATTCTGAGCGGGTTTAAGGCCTTTGTTAGAGGAAGGGTAAATGACCTCCAGGTTTTAGCCAAACAGCCAAAAAACACCTAAAAACGGCCAGAAAATTCGCTTTTTTCCAAAAATGGGGGGGTCAAAATTTTTCTGGCTTTGGGAAGATCGGGGTAGGACCAACTTTGGGTAGGGGAACCCCTATTACATGAATGCAGAGTGTGCCAAAGATGTGCAAAAGGGCTATTCCTCAAAACTTATAATGCATTTAATCGATTCGATAAAGTAAACATTTGACTACATATATCTAATTTATGACTTTAGAATACCAGAATTCGTCAAACACAACGAATTTTTGTAATCCCAACTTTTTTGTTGAACGCAAACGCAAAGCAAATCAAAAAACAAATAAATAATAAGATTGACGATTTTAAATCCAAGAACACGGGCAACACAGTGAAGACGTCTTCATGGCTAATCTAACAAAAAATGTACCTAGATTGACATCCCAAGCAGCTGCGTATTTTTATTATTTTAACACCACATTTAAGACTGCTTTCTGTCATAACTTGCCAAAAAAAGGCGTTTACAAAAATGTAAACCAAAAAGCATTAGCAGGTGTTACTCGATGAAATTTCGTCAATGTTTTGTTTTTAGTTTCTGAGATAGGTCATAAAACGTTGTACATTACTTTGTGGGTATGTTTTGTTTTTAGTTTTTGAGATAGGTCATAAAACGTTGTACATTACTTTGTGGGAACCCTACGTTAAGTCAGTTAAGAGTCAACTAGAGTTTGTAACTCGGAAGGGCGGAAAATTGAAATAATTGATATATAAAGTTGAATGTGCAAGATGCCCAATTACAAGACAAAATACATCAAGGATGCTCGACAATGGGAAAAAGCTCGCTATCATTGAAATTTCAAGCGAACTTAATGGTTTTTTTTTCAGAATACTAACCTAAAAAACGCTCAAATTTACAAATTTTTTATTTTTATCCCAAAAAACAATTTCGCCAAAAAGTATATAAATTGGTAAGCGCTTTATATATATGCTGCAAGTTGGACTCTTAGATATTATTCGAATAAAAGCTGAAGGGTCGCTTAGCATTCCGAAACGTAACAAAAAATTAATTAAGGCCCGATATATTCAATAAACAATAGTTTAGAAATTAAAATACACAAGGGCGATAACGGAAATGGATTATAAGAAGGCGACTTATCTAAATAACAAAGAGCGCAACTGATATCCAAACAATAGCAGTTTTGAATTTGAATGAATTGTCGAGAAGTATAAACTTCTTTATTCATAGTTCACCGATTAATATTATAAGAAGTACAGGTAGGAATGCCGAAAAACTCATGAATAATGATCAAACAGCAAAATATGCGTTAGTTACACCCCCTCACAAACAAAATCTTTTCGCGTGGTCATGAATGTAACAGACGGACGGGTCATATGGGAGCCCCCACCCAAAGTTGATCGCCCCCACCCCCCCCATGTGTGAAAATTCCCCAACCCACTCCGATTTTTACCTCCACTTCTAGGTGTTTTTTGCCATTTACTCGAAAATTAGAGCCATTTACCCCTTTTCCTAAAGATGGCCGAGACCTTCACCCAAATTTCGAGCCGTTACATCCCTGTATTATGCATTTGGTTCATCGATTCTGCATCTACGCTCTGAAGATAGGAGATAAAACTATATCAGTTTACAGATTGTGTGATAGAACACAATGTACTTGGCAGAAAGAAAAATTTAAATTTCATCTTTGCTCTTAATTATACATCTTTCTTCCGAGAAATTATCTTTTCTTCTCCATTTTAGAGTTCTAAACCCCTAATTTCTTATATACCTACATGTCTGTTACGAAGTCTCAAGTGAATCACTGAAATTTTTTCTACATTTAACGCGTCAACTTTCATGATAATTTTGTATCCATAATATTCCTTTCATAATTAAGCGTCGTTTTGACAGCGAAATAGGACTAATTGTGATTTAAGTATGTTGTTTTCTTCCTTCCTGAAGCACGGGCCACTAGTCAACATCAACAAAAAGCTATTTATAGACGATTAACAACGAAAATCTAAAATCGAACTACGACGCTTCAGTTCCGCAGGAACTAGTTAGAAGAGAGGATGAATTTTTAGAAGGTTATTGATCATTATAAGAGAGGTTAGGAATTTTTTAGATGGCAGGACAGTAACGCATCACGGCGCAAATAATGAGCATACGCCGAATACCAACAAAATATAAAATGCGTGAATGATAACGTTGCCTTTTTCTCAGTGTAAACTATACATGATCCTGGAAATAATCACATAACAATCATGTAAGTTTTGCATTGTTTTGTTTGTAATCAAAAAAGCTATAAAATTAGGTTTAGTAAGAGTCAAAATGCCAAAATTATTGCCACATTGCTTAATTTTTATATCTTTCACGTGAATGCTTCATACAGGGTAAGCCAAAAAGGCTAAAACTCAGTGTTACAGGCATACATGTGACGGCTCGAAATTTTGAGGGTTGAATGAGCTCCAATTTATGGCCAAAAACGGTCAAAAAGGGAAAAAATTTGATTTTTTCAAAAATCGAGGGGGGTCAGAACTTTTCTGGTTTTGGGGGACGTCCGACTTTGAATGGGGGATCCCCCAAAATCCCCCTGTTACATGTATGGTTACGGGTCATTTTCAGTAGATAAGGATAAAAAATTCTCAGCCCACTTTCAATAGGTAGATAAAAATGCTCTTGCTTTGATAGTGTAAAAAATTTTCGACCATCTGCTGACGACTCGGGCGCTACAGCAATTCGTTTACTCCTTGCTTTGGTATTATTTAAACCCCGAAGCTCGTTCGCTTCTGTCATCAATTTGCTAATCCGTTTGACGATATTTTGTACTTTTTTAACCAATGGGCTAATATTTTGTTAGCTGGAGATATTGTCAATAAAGGGTACCTAAATACTCAGTTAATGAAACACTAAAATATCACATTAGGGCGTAAAGAAATCGTCATAAGGCATGAATAGATGGCGATTGGCTAAAATTTTCATAAGGTTCAAAACAAAGACTTTTTATCCATGCAATATATTTTCTTTTCTAAAAGCTCTACGTTCACAGTAGCCCAAATTGTGATGCAATTTCGGGGTGCAGCCTTGTTTGGCCCATCGTGTAATTATGTACATTTTGAAAATTTAGGCAATATACGAGTTTGGAAATCTATTTATATACATGTAGCAGGTGTCCCACGTCAAAACAACCGTAGTACTCAAACATGAAGATGAAAACATGTCATACTGTATCATCTGGCGTTAAACTTAAGCAGCGGCAAAAGAGCAGAGAACGCCGTTAACATTTTACGCAACGACGCTACTTATTTTTGAACCAGCGATTTAAAATGTCAAACGAAGATAAATTACAATGAGTGCAAAAAGATGAAGCCTATTTCCCGAATAATAAGGCGCATCCGGTGACTAAATATAAGTCATATTTCGATACTTATTTGTTCAAAACCCATTCGAAGCGTTGAAGATTCAGAAAGTAATATAAAAAGAAGTGGAAGTATAAAACAATAATAAGATATTAACTCGGGCTAATATCGTCAGGCACATAGCTGGCCGTCCTACTTTGGGGGACCAACACCAATTCTGAGGGGACTAGGCTCAAAAAGGCCAAAAATAGCACAAAATAACGTATAAAAAGTCCTATTTTTCCGATTTTTTTCAATTTTGGGTGGGTCCGAACCAGACATGCACGTGCGGGGTTTGCTGGGGGTCCTGACCCCCCAGAATGGAATCATAGGAAATTTTGTTGAGAAAATGAATCAAAATCAAAGTCGAAAACGGTTGAAAATTGGAAATTTCCTTCAAAAGTGCTACAAATCGATGAGAAACTGTGTAATAACGTTGTTTTAACGCCATTTAAGCATTTATACCAGTATTTTAGGTAATTTTGGCCCAAAAAAGCTTTATTTTTTGACTTTTTGCAGACTGGTTGACCCCCGCAGATCGGTCACGCTGTGCATCTATGGTCCGGACCCACCATACCCACAGAGATACGTGCCTGAATATCGACACAAAATTTTTAGACACGTTGCATTAGATAGATAAAATTATGATGGTTTAAAATTTAGTTAGGTATATAAAATTTGGCCAGCTTTCGGCTTCTTGTGCGTTGCAGTGGAATCTTTCATAAAACTGGATGTTCATTAACCGCATATGCACATGAGGTGAAGGCATGGATGCACAAAGTAGGGTTAGCAGGAGAAGGGGGATTAAATCCTAAAGATTCGAAACAGTAAACTTGACGTTCACGATTTTTTTGCAATTTAAACGATGAAAATGGTCAAAATTGCTCTATAAAACGTTTTGTCGTGGTAATGTCGCAATTTGGAAGCATCATTAGTCCATTTTGACTGCATTATATCACTTTTAAAACCAAAAAATACAAAAATTAATCAATTTTCGGCGCTTTTTGAGTAAGAAGTACATAAAGTACTAATACGGCGCGAAGCACGAAAAATTTTTGACATATTTACCATTTTGAACCTCAAAAATGATGCAAAAAATGAAGAATTTTCAAAAGCATTCTATAACGTCAAAAATATGGATTTGATCAAAAAATGTACCAGGTGAAGCGGGAGGCGTCCCTATGCTTAAGCATGACCGATTTCGGGACATAGCCGATCTTTTGCCAAATTTCTAAAATCGGAGTAGATTCAGTTTACACCATTTTCGGGTAAAGGTACTTTTGCCGCTGCGTGCGTTATAACATAGGATCGGACGTAATATAGCCTACATAATGCTACAAGATGGGCAACGCTACACGGCACGGCACAATGATGTAATTAAGATACCCTGTCTGTGCTATAACATGCAGTGATATAAGAGAGGAGATACCGTCTGCTATAACATGATGAGTAATATAAGATATCATGTGATATATGATAACCTTTGCTACATCAAACAAAAAATTTTTAGTACATCAAAAATATGGTTTGACCAAAAAAAAATTTCCAAAACATCCTAAAACATCAAAAATATGGGTTTGACCGAAAAATTTCTGAACATCCCAAAACATCAAAAATATGATATTGGCTAAAAAAAATTTCAAAACCATTCTGTAACGTCAAAACATATGGATCTGATCAAAAAAATGTACAGGAGTTAAGCGGGAGGCGTCCCTATACTTAAGCATAGCCGATTTCGGGACACAGCCGATGCCAAATTTCGAAAATCGGAATACATTCAGTTTACACTATTTTCGGGTTACGGTACTTTTGCCGCTGCGTTCGTTATAACATATGATCGGACGTAATATAGCCTGCATAATGCTACAAGATGGGCAAAGCTATACGGTACAATGATGTGATATAAAATACCCTGCCTGTGCCATAACATGCAGTGATATAAGATAGGAAATGCCCTCTGCTATAACATATGAGTGATATACGATATCATGTGATGTATGATACCCTTTGCTACAACAAACAAAAAATTTTTATCAACATCAAAAATATGGTTTGACCAGAAAAATTTTCCAAAACATCAAAGCTATGGGTTCGACCAAAAAAATTCCCAGAACATCCCAAAACATCAAAAATATGATTTTGGCTAATAAATTTTCTAAACCATTCTGCAACGTCAAAAATATGGATTTGATCAAAAAAATGGTAGACAAAAAAACATTTTTAAAAAAATCCAAAAAATAAAATATGGTTTTTACCAACAATTTTTCTTAGAAACATCCCAAAAACATCTAAAGAATACAAGAGACATCTCAATTCCACATAGCTGTCAGGCCCAAGTTCGGCCCGGTCAACGCCGGGTAGCTCAGCTAGTAATTATATATAATTAGCTTTTTTCATCGTAATAACGTAATTGAGAAAATCAAAAATATCGTTATAATTAGCATAATACCGCAATTAAACCAGACAAAGCCGCCTGAATAGAATGAAAATTATCAATCCTAAATTATAACCGATAAATTGATAAAAATAGGATTATTATTAGAATAATAACGTAATTATTAGCGCTCCTTACGCAAGCTTCGAAAAATCAATTATGTACAACATATGTGAATAAAAATATATCTAATTTAGACGAATAGACAAGCAAATGAACTAAAAAATGAAGCAGACAAATACAACGAACAACAGCCGTGAAAGGAACCTGTAAAAAATAATAATAATAAAGCAGAAAAACAAAACAATACAAAAAAGCATAAAAAAGAGAAAGGAAAAGATTAACATGGAAAGGAAAAACAAAACGATATAGACGGGAAAGATGCAAGAGAAGGAGAAAGAAAAAATACCTAAACAAAAAGGAAAAAAGACAATTACAGAACATTATGTAACAGGGGGTTGGGGGATCCCCATCCAATGTTCTTCGTCCCCCTTTATACAGAGCCGAACAAATTTTAGACCACCACATTTTTTATGAAAAAAATTGAATTTTCATGACTACTTTTTAGGTGTTTTTTGGCCAATTTTGGCCAAAAATTGGAAGTCATTTACCCCCATCCCCCCCCGCCACCCTCTCTCCGTAAAAACGGCCGAGGACCCCCAACTAAGATTGTGAGCCGTTCGTTACATATATGAATTATAGTCAGTTAGTCAAAAATTTATAAAAGAGAAACGTCGTTCAATTCAAGTTTTTGAGGCTATATTCGACTAGACTGATTCAAAATTCGACTGGCTAAGCCAAAATTATTTGATCAATGAAATCCTATCCATCATTGACTGATTGTATATTATAAGTTAAGCTATGTTTTCATTACTGACCTTGTCCAGCTGTTTAAATAATGCGAACTATTCAAAATAGGTGCGAACGCAACACTAAAAAATAAGACACTTAGAAAGAGGCGTGCGCTCAAACGTGTTACGCTCAAAATTTTGTAGTTTTTTTGTGAAAAATGATAAAAAAAGTCCTAAGAAGCACGTTTTTGCCAAACAAAATCAAAAGGGGATGTAAAAATCTCAGCTTATTGGACGGATAGTGGGAGAATCGACTCGGGATGGGAAATTCCTCATCCCCATAATTTCACATATGAGTAAGCCTCTTCAAACTTGCATAACCACCAAAGAAGCTAAAAAGTTATCGAAGCTAGTATGAAGGACATACGAGCGCACGTTCAAAAGTTGTAGGACGGGGGTAAACCGAGTTTTTTTAGGGAAGGGGGTTAAATGAATACTAATTTTGCTTTTTGATGCAAATTTTGATACTCAATTTAAAGAATTGTTATTCTTCGTGAATTTTGGCGGCTAAATTTTAATGAAAACAAATAAAAATAAGTGCGATGGAATGGCCTGCAATATCAGATTGTATACGAAATAATGGAAGAAAACTGTTTGAATGAACGAATGGAACATTCTGCTGGTCCTAAAATAATTTTTCGTACTAAAATTATACTCTTAGGCGTCGTTTGACGCTTTTTCATGATTTAAGAAATAGGTTTGGAACCTAAACGGCCTGACGGGGTATGCCTTTTGAAAGTCCTGATAGCAGGCACGTAACTGGCCGTATTTTGGGGTGGCCAACACCAATTTTGGGGTGGAGATAAGCCCAAAAAGGCCAAAAACAGCACAAAATAACGTTTAAAAAGTCCCATTTTTCTGAATTTTGGGGAAGTCCGAACCCCCCCCCAGTCCACCAGAGATACGTGCCTGCCTGATAGAGAGATACCCCCTACCCCCAAGCGTATACATGAGGAGCGATCGAATAGTTCATGGCCTGACTTATTTCTACTTGTGCTAGAAAAACCAGATCACTTTTATTTTTCAACGTAGTCACCGCAAAGACCCCTACAGTTTACCGGTCTTTTTTCAAAGCAGCGATGCCATAAAAATAAACGAAAATTTTGGCTGATGAGCCATAGTATTTTGGCCGCTTTCAAGACATTTTTGTTCAAAATTTCCTTCCATTCAGATACGATGTTGCTTATGTTGTTGTTGAGGTCAAAAGCGGTAAAAATGTCCCCAAAAAATTTTTTTCCCAATAACCTTCTACTCAAGAAGCGACCTAAATTGATCAATTTCTGTATTTTTCAATGTTAAAAGCCCAGTCAACATAGACTAAAAATGCTAGTACCAGGGGCGGATTTAGGGAGGGCGGCCGCCCCCCCCCCCTTTGGCACAAAATGGTGCGCGAAATTCAGGATTTTTTGAGCGATTTTCAGCAATTTTCAGGTTAAACGGCTAATTTTTCCGCCCAAGTCAGGGTTCGGCCCCCCTTAGGGGAACCGCCCCCCCCCCTTAGGAAAATCCTGGATCTGCCACTGGCTAGTACATATACGGTCCCCGCATTGCGTAAAAATTACAGCACAGCTTTAAGCGTATTCCTTACGGCGAATATCACCATGTTTTAGGTAATATTGCGTTACGTACGATTAGAAAATATTCCCATATGTCGGATCGACCTACATGTCAGAAAAATCTGTCCAAATAAACAGTGTAAACAAATATTTGTTTACACGCTTATTCAAGCGGATCGATTGAATACGTTAAGCAGTATTGCGAATAAGAGGCATAGAAAGACTTCCAACAAACATTTGTAATGCTACAGTACATCGGATCTAGTTTTACTCGAATCCCCGCTTTTAGACGAATCGCAATGCAAGCACGCAAATCAAAAAACAAATAATAAAAATACAAAAAAAGAAGTCGATGTTGGTTTTTTGTAAAATCAATTAAATACGCATTATCAGGAACATACACGCACACGGTTAAAAGTTGTGGGAGGGGGGGGTAAACCGAGTTTCCTAGGCGGGGGGGTAAATCAGTGATTTTTGTACAATGTCCGTTTGTACTACATGTACAAAGATGGCCCCCAATAGTCTTTGTACATTTTGTACATGCAAATTTTTGTGTACTATAATATGGTACCCTAGCGATTTCAGTGAGGTAAAACAGGGCTTTCGATCTTTGGTAGTGTATTTTAGCTAATTTCTGGGTTTCTGATGCCAAAAATTACTAAAAATCGCCTCTGAAACGGCGCGAAGCACCGAAAAATTTGACATTTTTCCATGCTAAATGCAAATTCTGCCATTTTAAAGATATATATGACAAACAAGCACTCATTTCGTAGAATTTTACACCATTTTACAGTTTTTGTCTTCCAAAAATCTGTGTAAATGTACAGAGACGGCCCTGAAAAGTCTTTTGTGTAAATCGGGAAAAATCTTTGCCGAATACAAAAAACTGTGGGGTAAATGAGTAATTTTTTGCTGGTTAATATCAAATTTTGATACTTAATTTGCTCGATTTGATTCTTCGTCAATAATCGAGGTTGAATTTGAATGAAAACACATAACAATAAGGACGAAATGACCTTTGACGTTAAATATGCACGAAGTAATCTAAGAAATGTGCCTGTATGACGGGATTTAAAAGTTTAATGCTAGAAAAATAACTGTATGCAATTGAAATTATACCGTTATACGCCGTTCAACGCTTTTTCATGGTTCGAGCGAACTGTTTTGGTCAAAAATGGCCTGAGGAGGGGGTATGCTTTTCAAAAGTCCTGGTAGGGGCGACACGCCCCTCACACCCCTCCCAATGTGCATGTGTGATCAAGAATAACATTGTGAAATATGCGACGCGCAGGCACGTGTCTCTGGGGGAATGGGGGGTTCGGACCCCCCCCAAAAACTTCAGAAAAATATGACTTTTTAAACGTTATTTTGTGCTATTTTTGGCATTTTTGGGCTTAGTCCCCCCAAATTGGTGTCGCCCCCCCCCAAAAAAATAGGACGGTGAGCTACGTGCCTGGCGACGTGTACAATGTAAATTCAAGGGAATTAATTTTAAGCCTTCCCGGGCAAGGGCTACAGTACGCCGAATTCGGTTCCCGAACACTTGAGTAAATATTTACATATTTTGTACACTTACTCGCTAACCGGATCGAGTCGGGGCCAACCGGCGTGTTTTTTATCCTTGTATTCGTTTCGAAGTAAACCCGCCAGACCTACGCTGATGTCATTCGCGCTATGTTTACTTCCGTTGTATATGACACCATCTTGCGGACTGGAGCTCCAATATTTAAAATACTGCAATGGCGTAGGAAATTAGCACAAAATTAATTACTCAAAAACGGCGTATCAAGGAAACGTGTGCATTTTTCAATTGTTACCAGACGTGTAACAGGGGGACGGGGGATCCCCACCCGACGTTGGCCTACCTCCATCCCCCAAAGTCAGAAAATTTTTAGAATTTTTGCTAAGAAACTGTTTTGTTGGCAACTTTTTGGTACTTTTTTTGCTATTTTTGGCCAAAAATTTTAGGTCATTTACCCCCGCCCCCAAAAATAGCCGGGTATTCCCCATCCTAAATTTCGAGCCCTTACGTGTCTGATTGTTGCGCATTCATGTAGTAGGGGTAGGGATCATCTATGGGCAACAAGAAGATTCCGGGAGGAATCGCTGAAAATTGTCAAAAATGTTACTAAAAATAGAATTCTAGGGTCTACAGTAATCTGCGGGGGTTAAGCATTGGTGGATATGTAATTATATTATATAATATTACATATTATATATAATATATAATATGTTATTATCATATGATATATTATTATATATAATATTATATATAATATATAATAATATTATATATAATATATAATATATAATTATTATATTATATATCATTATATATAGTATAATAATCTGCGGTGGTGTATACCCCTAGAACACCCCCCCGCACCCATGTGTGGTAGAATCTCCAACACATCGACAAAACATACTCCAGAGTGCAGAAGATTCCCATTAGAACTGAGTTTTCAATTATTTTCGTATTTCTGCGATTTTTTATGCGGACAAATAGAACTCTGAGAAGTCAAAAATGGTCTTTTTGCCTCTAATTTTCGGCACTTTTTTGACCTTTAAAACGTTTATACATTCCTTTCCTCCATGTATGGATCACATTACCCGAAGTCGACCCTCCCGCCCCATTTACTCAAAAGACTGATATATTTTACTTCTCCCTAGCCCGACTTTTGGGAAAAACCATGCGCTTTTAGGTATTTTCTTGCCATTTTGGCCAAAAATAGAAGGCCATTTACCTCTCCCCAGCTCATAAAAATGAGCGACCACTTCTACTAGAAATTTCAGAGCCATTATATGTCCCGGGGCAGACTTTTTAGCCAAGGCCGGGGCCGGGGCCAGATGTTGTATACACAATGTATTTCGACACTATATATGTGTACACCTAAGATCACTGGTAGTAATTTATGCAATAGTACTTATTAATATAAGTGCTAAAAAAGATTATTTAAAGAGTTCTCGGCTTATAAAGATTAATAAATCATAAATTATAAAATTAATAATGAATTAAGAATCAATAATAAATTAGTAATCTTTAAATAATAAACTAAAAACAGGGAGAATAACAAAAACCTTTAGAAAAGTGTCGATGATGCTTCTGATTCTGAACCAGCATATTTAAATTATTACAATCGTTAACGCAAAATCATAATTGCGGAGTTATCTGAAGAGTTCCAAAGATTAACAACTGTCGAGCAATTTCTGAGGAGGCCCAAAATTGCAAGAAAATTTTCGAGCTAATCATAGACTTATCGCATCAGACAGTCATCCAATCTCACGATAAATAATATCAGTCATTAAGTCGTGAATAAAAAAATTCTGTTATGCTATTTTGTTACCACGTCTGCGGAAAAAATAATTCAAAATTAACATTTCAGCTGAGAGCATACGTTTTAAACTTTGATCATAGCCTATTTTACGCCAATTTCCTCTTTGTAAGAGCGGAATTCTGTTAAGTCGAGAGATCTAAGTAGAAAAAACCAAAAAACAGATCACATCAAAAACAGTTCCTTGATTTGCACCGCCTATTCAAAATTTTCCATGTCTTCCACCCAGCTCTGCTACACAATAAGGATGTTCATTTACGAGGTTTAAGCATCTTCTTGTCAAAATTATGACTGCGGCGCATAGAAATCAGAAGAGCACAAGCTTAAATTCCGGAAAATTTGTAAAATTGTGATTTTAGGCCAAAACATTATTACTCGGTGCAAAATAGTAAATACCAGTACGGATATTTTGTAAGGGGTCCTAATAAGTGCCAGGCACGTAGCTCTGGGGGGAATGGGGCCGACCAAATTCAGAAAAAACCGGAAAAATAGGACTTTTTAAACGTTATTTTGTGCTATTTTTGGCATTTTTGGACCCCGACCCCACCCCCCAAAATTGGTGTTGGTCTTCCCAAAAATATGACGGCCAGCTACGTGCCTGATAAGTGCAATCATAGCAAGTTATAATATCTATTCTTTCCAAAGCTGATCATAAAATCAATTTTCCGACATTTTATCTGGCCAGGCTTAACATATCGTATGAGTTTCATTTATAAAATCTAATAGAATGAAATAAAAATTAATATGTCCTCCGATTTAGGCTACTTATTCTGAGATGAACCGTGAAGGAAAAAATAAATCACGAATATGGTAAGTGATCGAATAAATACCTAATCATCAATTATATTTTGAGTTTCTATCACTTCTTAAAAAATAAAGCGAAAACGCTAAATTTGAATCGCTCAAGATGATATACATAAGTTTATTTTTGCTACAGAAACAGTTCAACGATCAAATTTTGCTTTTCTCGTCAGTATTCTTAAGTAGACCCTTTGTAAGCTTCCTTATAACGGTCTGGATTTATTATAGAAGAGAATTTCAGACTTTTAATCTTATTTACAAATGTTTTAGCCCCGACCCCGGGCAAGCCTTGCCTTGATATTGATAATTATATTAATTACATATATTAATAGTATCATTATATCATATTATAATAATATAATTAATATCATTATATATTATATTAATTATAATATAATCTTATTAATTATATTAATTATATAATTATATTATATTATAATATATTAATTGTATTATATTAATTATACTAATTATATTACATACATGTATGTTAAATTCAGTACATAAATTCATCAGTGTCAAGTATAAACAAGAATTCTGGCGTATCATCCTATAACCTCTACCCTATTCAGAAGCGCGGCGACTTTTCACGGTTGTGTATGTACTTAATAATAGCAATCTTCGTAACGGGAATTCCGGGTGCTAAAGCATTATATACTGGATGTCAGTTGAAGGGTGCTTCTTTTTTTACTATATTTCAGGTTTTTTCCAAGCAGGCCTAAACAAAAAGAAACAAGCACCTGTAATTCAATTATCTTATTGAATTTAGAATGCCAATTTCGGCTAAGTAACACATTTTAGGTTTTATTTTAACACTCAACATTAGAACTATACCCCAAAATCACCTTTCTACTCGTAACTCAAAGACTAGATCCTGTTCCCGACGACATTATATCAAAAATCCGGGTTTTTTCTCAATTTTCCGCAAGCAAATTGTGAACCAGCGGCCCTTGTCGATCGTAAACACCAGAAATTTTTAAGCCGCTGCACATTTAATACGAATAGAAGTCTTACTTTCAAAACAGGATACACTTCGATATCATGTTGCTCACAAACTCGACTGTTTGCATCAACACTGCAGTCAACCACAGCAACTCCCACTGTTTTATTCCATCCTGGATAAGACACAAAATTTGGACTAAATCTACTAAATTTGAAATTATACGAGTATATGCATATATGTATGCTTTCGAGTTTCATTCCAAAACTTAAATATCCGTAGTATCTTGCCGTTTTATACAAGTACAAATACCAAATTTTAAGGGATCACAAGATAAATGTCATTTTTAGCAGCGAAAGTTGAACATTTGTGCTATGAGGAAAAACGTAAGCTAGGCCCACAGCATGCATATAACAGCAGGGATGGGGATCCGCCACCCAGGGTTGGTCGTCCCCATCCCTCTAAAGTCAGAAAATTTCTGAACCCCTCACTAGATTTTTGGAAAAAATCGAATTTCTTGGCCCTTTTTACGTGTCTGTTTTTAGCCGTTTTTGACCGAAACTTTGAGGTAATTCACCACTTTCCCCTGAACATGGCTAAGGTGGGGAGCCCCAATTGAAATTTAGAGCCGTTAAATGTGTGGCTGACAGCAAAGTAAATCAGGGAGTCAAAACGCAAAGCATAATTTGGAAAATCAACCAACTTTATTCGTGAGCCCAATATTTAGGACGTCTCCGCCTATTCTCTAAATTAAGGATTTTTTGGATATTTTTACAAAAGTTGATTACCTTTTAATATCTTACCCACAAAGTAGATCGCGTAATCAATTTTTAGCCACAGAAAATTAATCATTTTTCAATTTCCGCGAGCATCCGAAATTTTTGAGCATTACAAAAAATTCAAATCGCGATCAGCCGATAATCCGAGCGATTTCTCATCGAATCATGAAGTCGATAGTAAAAAATAGCCTTACGCGATACATCGACCGCGAATTGTCGAAATCGCGGCGCAAAATCCTGACAATGACCGCACCAAGAAGCGAAAAATTCGACCAAATAAGATCTATTCTTGTGATAGATTTTTCTAGCAAACTGGTCATCACCCGATATTATCTCAAGGGGGTCAGAAGGTAGGTATAAGTCCATGGGCTCCACGGGAGCTCCGTCGGCCAAGTCATCGCCTTTGACCAGCGAATACAAAAAATAGATGAGGAGGCTGGTGAAAATCCGCCTGAGTGAGGTTCTTATTAAAATAAAGCTAGAGCGCGCGATCATCAAGCCAGGCCTAGGCGAGTGAAAATGAAGAATGCGTGAGAAAAGAACGCACAGGTAGTAAGTTTTTTAATTCCGAATTATTTACAAGAATAGCAGGCACGTAGCTGGCCGTCCTATTTTGGGGGACCAACACAAATTTTGTGGGGACTAAGCCCAAAAAAACCGAAAATAACACAAAATAACGTTTAAAAAGTCATATTTTTCCGATTTTTCTGAATTTTGGGAGTCCGAACCCCCCCCCCCATTTTCTCCCCAGAGATATGTGCCTGGAGCATAGAATCAGCACTCAAAAACATCATCAAATTTTTAATACGCATCATGCAATATTATATTTTATATATTATAATTTTCTACATTTTATATTTTATATTAATTTTAATGAGTATTTTCAAAAGAATATTATTTACAATCTCCCTTAAGTCATCCTCGTATTTTTATCATGCTATATTTTATACATTATAATTTTTGTACATTTTATATAAGTTTAATATTCACAATTCTCCAAAATAATATCTTGTTCAGTTTCCTTTACCTTATCCTCGTATATTAGCTGTATCCATTTGCTACGATCCGTTTAACATGTAAATATGCCAACAATAACAAAAATAACTGTATCATTAGGTACCTAACGTATGCGCAAAATTGATAAGATACACTACAAGCTAAGTGTGCACATTTACAGAAAATATGGGCATTTAAATTTCGTCAGGCATTAATTCAACGGTTTGAGTAATCATGGATAATCAGTTTAATGTTAGAAAATAGTCTCCATGCAAACTTAATCACGAATATTCAAGAAGAGTAAGATACAACGGGCTAGGGCATTTTTACGGATTGTGGCGGAGTGGAGGGGTAAGAAACGACAAAAATATCTAGAAAAAATCAACATAAACTCATCATTTTAGCGCCATAATTAATCAAAAAATCATCTCAACCCCCCCTCCTCAGGAAACTCGGTTTACCCCACCATACATGTAACGGCCCGAAATTAAGGTAGGGTTTTCAGGCCATTTTTAGGGGAGGGGAGGGTAAATGACCTCCTCCAATTTTTAGCCAAAAACGGTCAAAAAACGGCCAAAAACTTATTTTTTAAATTCGAGGGGTCAAAAATTTTCTGGCTCTGGGGGATGGGGGACGTCGACTGAGGATTTACCCCATTCCTCCATGTTTGGATTTTTGCCTTTACTCCCCTTCAGGGTTGCCAACCGTGGGGTTTTACCTCAAATTTCGAGGTTTTCTTTTACGGTTGAGGTTTTTTTGAGGTTTTTATTTTTTGGGGTTTTTGTTGAGGTTTTTGAAAATTTTTGAGGTTTTATTTGGGGTTTTGGTGAAAATTTGAGGTTTTCTGAATTAAGCGAGCTAGATATCGATTACAGTTAAAATATTGTGTTAACTACTGTAGCTAATTTTAACGTCGCTTTTCTCGAGAAGACGCAATTGATTGAATTGGAGGAACTGACACTGAAGTGAACTGCCTAAAACCTGCTAGTGAATTCCATGGTAACGCCTATAATCTCAAAGTAAGCTGGAGTACTTAATAATCAACCAACATGGGAGTAATAATAACCTAAGCGGGAGTGCTACCACATACATAAAACGTATGAAAAGCACTACAACAACAAGAAATTTTATTGCTAACCCCAAACTGAAGAAGTTCGAATAAACCTTTTTTGCTTACTTTGTGGCTTTTGCAGGTGCACAGAGTAGGATTTAGTCATTTGTTTTAACGTCAATATTAGCTTTTATTTCCAATTTAATAACGTTCATACACGCATGCGTTCTGATTTCGCATACCTACCTACGTCGCATATCTATATCTACTAAACATGTGTTGCGCTTCTTTTTTAGTCAGGCCTATGTTCGCAATGTAAAACTTGATTTGAAAAAAATAAATAAATAAAACTGTTTTCTGAACTTCATCTTCCATCTGCCTATAAGTAAAATGGATTTCTTTTTTGCGTTGTCCCATTTAGTAAAACACTTGACCTGACTACGGAACGGTGTGCCAAACGTATTTATAATTAATTATGAATAACAAATTTATCTTCAATTTTCTAATCATTCAAAGCATTGGCTAAATTTAAGAATATGGTACTCTTAGAAAAGTAGCAAAACGAATATGGAATGCCAAAAGTTTTTTGCCAAGATGGTAGAAAATGATAAATTGAAGCACGGAAAAAAATTTGGTGGAAATCTGAGCCATACTTGCAAAATTGCAGGCAACTCTCTATGTGAGTGTTGGGTGGGACGATTAAACGGCTCGATCCAAGGACTTACAGATTTGTCAGAAATAAATAACATGGGCTGAAATTACGTGAGGAAGCATAGCAATGAAGGAGAAGAAAGAAAAAAGGCGCGAAAAGCTGTTTGAAATTTTAAAAAAATTTCAAAAAAAATTTTCATATTTTTTGCATGTTTTTTCGGTTTTACTTGACAAGATATACAAAAATCCAAGTTTTTTCTTCTATTATACTTAGGCTTAGGCTTAGTATATCTAAAAAGGTGTTTTAAGCTGCTTAGGTCGGGGTCACTCCTGCTCAGGTCGATGTATAGATGCTTAGGTCGTTGTATAGATGCTTAGATCGATGTATAGATGCTTAGGTCGATGTATATAGATGCTTAGGTCGATGTATAGATGCTTAGGTCGATGTATAGACGCTTAGGTCGATGTACAGATGCTTAGGTCGACGTAAATTAGGTATCTGCATGTGATTCTGCATTCAGCTGTTTGAATCTTCAAATACTTAGGTCGAGAAGATGCTTGCTTAGGTCGAGAAGAGGTTAATTAACGAAACCCATAGCTTTTGTAATATTGATCATAGATGGATGAAATTCTTTTTCCGCGCTTCCTTTCAACATGTTATAAGTACTGAGCGAAAAAATTCGCTTTTCTGAAGTTCATTTCTTAGTATTCTGAAAGTACCATATTCTTAAGTTACTCCCAAAGCATTTATTGTACGCAGCTTAGAATCTCTAAATTCTTTCACTGGAGTAAAATCTGTTTGATTGTTTGTATTGACTAGGCAAGTATAGACCTGTTTGTCCAATAAACTTGACAGGGGTAATCAGCCCCGTATCCCGGGGAATAGGGGGGCATGTGACCCCCGGAATGAAATAAGAGAATGATTTTCCCTTTACTCCCCCCTTGCTTTTTTAGCCAAAATCGCAAAAAATTTCAAAATTATGATTAGTCTACTTATTGCCAAGCGCGCGGTTTAAATGCTCGATTTTTAGTCTTTATACAACCTAAAGCGTATTTTGCATCTATTTCTTCTGTTCTGCACAGGTTTTATGCAGAAAATGGCCTTTACTTAAGAGGTGTCTATTTGATTCTCACCATGTTTTAGGCATTTGGGTAGCAAAATTTACGAATTCTACAGCTCAAGTGGTCATATTGACACTCCCCATTGGCCAAAACTATTTGGCGAGATAAAGAATGGATAAGCAATTTGCAATGATTTTCGGCCGTCAGTGACCATAACTTCTCAAATTTTTCCGGCGCTGCGCGCCGGATGATACCTATTAATGACATTTATTTACTTTCTTGACAACATGGAAGCACGTTTTTTGTATTCGGCAAAGATTTTTCCTGATGTACAAAGACTTTTCGGGACCGTCTTTGTAGATGTACAAAGATTTTCGGACAACAAAATCTGCAAAGAAGGTCTGAAATTCGCCGAGATTTTCGGCGCTATGTGCCGAAATGAGTAATTGTGTCTCCTATATATTTTTGTAATAGCAGAAATCGCATTTCGAAAGGAAACATGTCAAATTTTTTGGCGCTTTGTGCCATTTTAAGACGATTCTTAATTATTGTTGCCCTCATAAAACCAGGAATTAGCCAAAATACACTACCAAAGGTCGAACAACTCTGTTTTTACGACACTAAAGTCGATACTGTACTATATCATAGTACCCATAAATTTGTGTGTACAAAATGTACAAAAACTTTTAGGGACCATCTTTGTATATGTACAAATGGACCTTGTACACAAAAACACTGCGTTGAAGCCATTTTCTGTTCATATAGGTTTCAAAATAATTTTAACAGCTATTTTGCATAGTTTTCTTCTATTTTCAATCAAAAATTTCGATGTTTCGCATTAAATGCTATAAATACAGGAAATCAAGCGGTAAATCATGCTTCTAGACGTCTATCCGCCTTAATTTCACTATTGTTTCGGCGCTTCGCGCCAGATTTTTGTTAAAGTCAACGAAATTTAATGATTTTTTCGCACAAAATTGTCTAACATTTTAAAATTTTTAGGAAAAATATTGCATCAAATGATTTCATGTAAAAGTATATAATGTAAAACACCGAAAAGAAGTCATTTTGCGCGTTAAGGACAAATTTTTTGATCTATTTTCGATTGTTTTTGGAAAAGCTGGGGTACTCCCCCCTTAGGAAAATCCTAGATTTGCCACTGGTCCTATATATCTTTAAAATGGCAGAATTTGCATTTAGAACGGAAAAATGCCAAATTTTTGCCGATTTCAGTCAATTCTTAGCACTGTTTTTTTTTGTACGAGACAAAGATTTTGAGGCTCGTACAAAGATTTTCGGAGCCATCTTTGTACAATGTACAAAGACTTTTTGGGGCAAAGTAATAGTAATTTTAACGTTTTTTGGAGTATTTTTCAGCAAACTTTCTAAAATTTTCGGCGCTTCGCGCCGAGTATCATAATTACATTCTATTTAGCTCCAAGCGCGGGCATTTAACTCTCCAAAATCTATCTGTTAGCATCTTTGTACAGATTGAAGCATCTTTTACATCTATTTCCACTGTTTTATAAAGATTTTATGCAGAAAAAAGAACTATTAAACAACTTTGCACTGTTTTCTGCCGTTTGAAGATAAAATTGACTCTTTTATCTTTGCGTTGCATTAAATTCATAAGCAAATTGGTGTCTATTATGAGATTCAGTCAGCACATTGCAACCGCTTATTATTTATAATTGTGTAACACAAGTCATTTTTACTTGCTGAGTCGAATTTTATGTGTAATTTCAATCTAAGACTCATGAAAATTTTGGCGTTTCGGGCCGAACTAATATAACCAGCTGAATATAGGACAAAGTTACACCTTTTGCGAAGCGTGCGGGTCACAGATAACAATCTAGTAGTATGTAAAAATGTGTACATTCAATTGCATATCTATACGTTATATGTACAAAAAAATTTTCGCTCGCACAAAGACTTTTCCGGAGATCTTTGTACATGTACAAAGAGGCTCGTACAAAAAAAAACAGTGATTCTTAGTAATTTTTGGCGTGAGAAACCCCGAAATTAGCTGAAATACACTACCAAAGATCGAAAACCCTGTTTTACCACACTAAAATCGCTACTGTACTATATTATAGGCTGTGAGAACTGCTATCGACAACTCGTTAGCATCGTTGAAATAGAAATTATGATTGTTCCAAAATGTTTTGCATTTGTTTGATTAAAATTTGCTTGTGCCTTATCCTTTTTCATGTTCTTATCATGACACTTCTGCGTGTATTGTGTGCGTTTAAAGCATGATTTAAAACCTGGAAATTGTCCATAAAGCACCTGAAAAACCCCGGGAAAAACCCGGGAACTTTATTTTAGGAAACCAGTGGCCACCCTGAATTGAGTAAAAGCTATAAAATTAGATCCATATATGCAGAACTATATAAATTTGGGCTAAGCTTAAATGAAAATAGCTACAAAGCCTGTAAACCTTATTGTACACTGGATAGAATTCATTTCTAAATTTTGAGGTTTTACCCTAATTTTTGAGGTTTTTTTGGCTAGTGATTTGAGGTTTTTGAAAATTTGGGTTGGCAACACTGCTCCCCTTTAACAAAAAATCACAAACATTTTCACTTTTTAATTTGTACTTGCAATCTTTTTAGTCTCAAATGCGCGGTTAAGACTCTCCATACACAATATTTATACAACCTCATATTTTGCACTCTTTTTAAGCAGAAAATGAGATCCGTGCAAGAAGCAAGAATGAAAGACATGTTTGGTATTGGTCGATAATAACAAATCAATTTTAATAATGAACTCTGACTTACCTTTAGACTGATTTCGGAACCAAAATTAGGCGGACTTTATGGAAATTTTAATATTACAATTCAAGTTAAAGCTATTATTTTCACAAAATTTTCTTGTGGAGACCTTGCAGATGGGCGCTTGAGCACGCCACCCTACCCCAAGCCCTGAAAGAGAGGGTGTCCCTCTGTTTCTCTTCATATTTAGATGCAAGGATATCCAAATTTACAAAGTGTGCAGCTCTAGCGGTAATAAAAATTTCGTTTCAAATTCATCCTTCCTCTGGTCCCCGTATGTTTTGTAAAATATTTTAGTCGTCTTCCCAGGCACATAGCTCCAAGGGAATGGAGGAGTCCGAACCCCCCCCCCAATTCAGAAAAGAAACGGAAAATAGAACTTTTTAAACTTTTTTTGTGTGCTATTCTAGGCCTTTTTGGACCCCGGACCCCCCCCCCAAATTGGTATTGGTCCCCCTAAAATAGGACGGCCAGCTACGTGCCTACGTCTTCCGGCCGAACCAAAATTCTGGATACGGGCCTGGGCCTGATTACCGTTAAAACAATTTACCTACTTATACAAAGACAACATGATGCAAGCGCAGCTTCCAACGTACGAAATAACTCAGTATTTCGATGAAAAATTTATTTATCTTCTGATCATTGATTAACCTATTGAGAATGCTTTACCACGCAACGGTGTTTTCAGGTCTGAAAACTATAATGCACAGCAGGCACGTAGCTGTAGGGAGATGGGGGGTCCAGACTCCTCCTCCCCCAATTTCAGAAAAAAACGGAAAAATAAGACCTTTTACACCTTATTTTGGGCTATTTTGGCCTTTTTGGACCCCGGATCCCCCCACAATTAGTCTTGGTCGCCCAAAATATAACGGCCAGCTACGTGCCCGATGCACAGACGAAAGTTAAAAATGCACTAGATGTTTTTACAATTGCACTAAAAAATGCATCATATTCAGAGTTTATGTAAAAACATCAAAAATTTGGTCAACACACTGTTAGACATGTAAGGATCCGGGTTACACCCGGCAGTATTTACAGATAGCGGGTGGGGGGCAACTCTCCCTCCAAATTAAACAAATTCCCCGATTCTCCTGTCCCCGAAGAAACAATGGAAAATTGGCGACGTGCATCCAAAACACCGCCAAAACAGTTTTTTAATGTACTTTTGAACTAGTAAACTCTGTTTATGTATATATAGTTTTGTCTTCTAAACCGCCAAAAATCGTTCAAATTTTGGTTAGACACAAAGAGTATGTCAATTTTTTTACGACGTTATGCGCCGGGCTTATTGCTCAGCTATAGTTTTTACCTTCCAGCTCGCTCGAAACAGCTCATCTTTGAGTAATGACATGGAGAACATTGAATTTTTTCCAGTGCTTTGTGCACGCAAAAAATGAGATTTGTTCAAAAAGCAAACATCACAATAACTTTTTGGCGATGATTATTAATTTGATGATTAACTTTCACAACTTTTAGGATGAATTCAGAACCGCGATTTGGCTGATTTTGAAAAATTTTCACGTTACGACCAGGCCCGTAGTCCAGGATTTTGTTTTGAGGGGCACCATTTTTTCCACTTTTTGGTTTTATTTGTCGACCAAAATTTTGGGGAATGGAAAAAATTTTTGGTTATGGTTGGCATTTGTGGAAAATGTTTGGAATGCGAAAATGCGTTTCAGAGAGGTGAAACATCAATAAACATGTTTGTTGGACTTTTGAAGAAAAATTCAATTTTGAACTGTATTTTCTTCCATTTTATCAAACTTACAAAAATCAATATTCTTGCTTAATTTTATAATCCTCTAATTTTCATAAATAAAATCCTTTTGACCGGTGGATGGCATAGTCAATTAAAATTATGTCCTGAAAAACAGCAATCAGTTTACATAGGTTAAAGCTAGTGATCGACCGGGGCCCCGGCCCAGCCCCGGCCCTGGCAATCCCCGGCCATTTTTGAGCATCCCCGGCCCCGGCCGGGGCAAGGTCAAAAAATGGCCGGGGCCGGGAAAAATTTAGTGTTATTCGTATTTTGTACAGACTGTGATACTGGCACTTATTTATCAATGAGCAAGTGTTAATTTTGAGAACTGTACTGATTAGACCATATGTATACATACTTAGTCCTTGTTATAACTTTGCTACTGTGTATAAATAAGCTTTTACTGAATAAATGTTCAGGAAAATCTGCATGTTTTCGATTCCTCCACTTAACTTATTCGAACTAAATGCTACTTTAAACTCATCCATTCATGGATATGGCTAAAAGATTTAGAGTTGACAAATGCGTTCTATTTCTAGTTGGAAATAGTACGTTTTCAACAAATTAATTTACAAAAAACACTTTTACATTTAATTGAATGAGAACCGCGTGCTTTAAAACGCGTTTCTTGTGTAATAGTTATTAGGACGGTGGTTAATTATAGGCGAATGTAAACTACGCTGCAGAATTGCGTCCGATCCGATAAACTAAATATATCTCAAATAGTTTCCTAAGGTCCAGAGTTGAGGGAGGGGTGAAATCCCAAATTGGAGGATCAGAAAATTATGTGGTGGACTATTATTAGCCGACTCTATTTTGTTGTACGAGCTTCTTGTGCTTGTACAAAGATCTCCGAAAAGGTCTTTGTATGAGCTAACAATTTTTTGTAGCTATATTATATAAATATATTTTTAAACATACACATTTTCGCATACTATCAGTATGTGACAGTGTTTTTTTGTGCAATGTACCTTTGTATATACATGAACAAATATGATACCCCAAAGTCTTTGTACATTTTGTACACACAAATTTTTGGTTACTATAATATGGTACTGTAGCGATTTTTGTGTGGTAAAACAGGGTCTTTTGACTTTGGATTGTATATTTTAGCTAATTTCTGGGCTTCTGACGTAAAAAATTACTAAAATTGTCTTAAAACGGCGCGAAGCGCCTAAAAATCTGACATTTTTCTATTCTAAATACAAATTTTGCCATTTAAAAATATATAGGACAGACGATTTTTCATATCATTTCATACCTTTTTACAGTTTTTATCTTCCCAAAAATCTTTGTACATGTACAAAGATAGTCCTGTAAAGTCTTTACATCGGGAAAAATCTTTGGCAAATACAAAAAAACACTGTTTTGTACATGCAAATTTTTGTATTCTTTAATACGGTACAGTAACGATTTCAGTGTGGTAAAACATACTTTTTCGACCTGTAGCAGTGTATTTGGCTAATTTTTGGGTTTCTGAATATTTGACATTTTTCCATTTTTCCATTCTAAGCGCAGTGTTGCTTATTACAAGATTTAATTCGCATATTACAATTTTTGTAATATTTTTAATTTTGTAGTACAAGTTGTTTAAGCTTTCTCAGTCGAGTTTTATGTGTGAAATCCATTAGAAGCTCATAAAAAGTTTGGCACTTCGCGTCGAACTAATATTATCAACTAAATTTAGGCCGAATTATCACATTTAGAAGCACGGTCTTTTTGTATTCAGCGAAGATTTTTGCTGATGTACAAAGACATTTCAGGACCGTCTTTGTACATGTACATAGATTTTTGAAGAACAAAAACTGTAAAAAGGTGTAGAATTCCCTATTGTAAATTCTACCATTTTAAAGATTTTCAGGGGGTAAGCGGCTGCAAAAATGGAGCCGCTTACACCCCTTCCTCTGAAAATGGCCGAGAAATATACATGTGACAGGGGGTTTTGGCCATCCCCCATCCACGCTTTGAAGCCCCAAACTTCCTTGAAATTCAGAAAATATTTGACCACTCTTCCCCATTTTTTGGCGAAAACCTGCGCTTTTTTGGCTATTTTTATGTGTTTTTACCATTTTTGATCTAGTCGCTAACCCCCTCCTTCTAAACATGGCGAGGGACCCCTACCCTAGATTTCCAGCCGTTACATGTATATATATATACTGAGGGACCCTCATAAAATTTTAAGCGATTACATGCATGTTTAATAGTGATAGTTTATCTGTTCACTCTAGCTCACATTCTAAAATCATGTATCAGTTCGTGAAATTCTAATAGTTAGGTACACTTTTGCCATACTAAAAAATTAAGTTCAAAAAATTTAAAAGGTTTTCACCAAAAATCGTGTGACAGTGACTTGTGTCTTGGACCCTGAAGGGGGTCCCTCCCACCTTATGGGAATGTGTGATGTCTCATTTATTACATCCAATACCTATTGCATCCAATCCTACAGCAGCAGTAGTAGTAGCAAAGATTCAAATGATATAGAGTGTGCTAATAGCAGCGACATAGACTTTATTGATGATTCAGACAATAAAACACTGTACTAAATTTGTTTATTGTGGCATAAATAGTAATAAAACTTGATATGAAAAGGCGCACCTAACTTTGCGCTTGCCATTTACTTGAATGGAGCAGTCGCTCATTATTTCTTTTTCTATGCCCACCCCAAGTATGTGTCATGCAATAATATTTTCCTTGTCTGACCCCGGCCAGCCCCGGCCCCGGCCCCAGCCCGGCCCCGGCCGGGCCAAGATTTTTACAGCCCTGGTACCGCCCCGGCCCCAGCCAAAAAGTCGCCCCGGTCGATCACTAGTTAAAGCCAATAGCGAGTGACAAACAAAGTACACAATTACCTTATGTGCAAAGACAAATGAGATGAGTACTGAATAGATAGCAAGCGATTTGACTTGACTTAATGTGTAAGTAGTGAACTTAGAGGTGAATGAGGTTGAGGGATATTTAGGAGGAATGCGGATGACTAGCCAGCACCGTTTTTTTCCCCAGTAATTTGGTTGACATTATAGACCAGATCCCGAATTTTTTTCCACTTTTCCCACGTTTTTTGGGAGGTCCAAAAACATTAAATGTAGTGTGCCGGTGTTATAAAATCAGTGTATTTAAGTAGAAAATCCTATTCACGCATGTAATAGCAGTGTTTGACCAGGGTTGGCAAGGCTGGGTTTTTTGAACTTGGGTTTTTTGGGTTTTTTGTTGGTTTTTTGGGTGCAAGAAATCGTTGGGTTTTGGGTTTTTTGGGTTTTTTGGGTTTTTTATCCACAGGTTAAGAATTTATTTGTAATGGTATTAAATACTGTGTATTGTCAATGTTTTTTGTATCATGGTTGTTCCTTTTACAATTGCTTGCGATGCACGAGGTTAAGTGTCCATCCATTCTCATCCTCTCCTCCTTCCTGTTGGCTGTTTTTCTCCTATAGTATATACTTTTCAAATGAGAAAATCCGCCCAATAAAGGCTATGTGGCAATGTGGCATGGATTTTTCTACTAATATGGCAAATTTTTTTGTTTTTTCCTTGAAGCAGAGCAGAATTTATGAAGAAATTTCAATATTATGCATTTAAAAATTGCTCTGCCCAATTTTTCATTCTGTTCACACAGCATGGATTGTGCTTGTGAATGACCAATTTTGTTGTTGAATTTTGTGTATTAGCTGAATAAAGTTGTTGTTTACTCGTTTTGTTTTGTGTTTGAAGCTGTTGAAGTATTCTCAGCTACTATCTTTTGAAGAAGAAGAAAGTGTTTATTGTCAGAAAAATACACGAAAATTGATAAAACACAAATACATGACAAAATAGCGACTGAACAAAAGGACATACACAGATCATGAAAGTGATAAAACTAGGTTGAGTTAGAATTTTTATTAAAAAAACCCATAAAAAACCCTTAATAAACCCAAAAAACCAAAAAAAACCCAAAAAACCCCAAAAAACCCCACAAAAAAACCAAAAAAACCCAAAAACCCAAAATTCGAAATTTTCAAATCTGGGTTTTTTCCATCCCTGTGTTTGACGCGCTTTTTGTGTAAAAATGTTGCGATATACTAGAAATATCACGATCAATACACGATATTTCTGTTGAAACTTGACTTTCCTTCCTTGAGTAAAGCATTTTAGCCACTTCGGAATTCCCTTTTGACAATAAAAACTATAATTTATCGCGCGCCAGAAAATTTTGAAATTTTAGTACTCTAGAACGCATTTTTGCATAACAAAAACTAACCAAATCCACACAGTAGATAAGTATTTTCAATTATAGTGGAGTTCCAGACCAGATTGTAGATAAAAATGCTGCAATTGGCGCGGCGCGGCTTAAAGAATTATAACAAGTGAGAATTAAATCAACTCGGCGCGGAGCGCCGAAAAATTTTTGATTTTTTACCTCTCTAAAATGCATTCTATCTGACATTACAAAAAATTTTCACAAATGCCAACCAAGCCCACAAATTTTCAATTTCCTAAAATATTGGTTGACAAATAGACCAAAAAGTAGAAAAAGCGGTGCCAGTCAGGCCACTGGCCAGGTGGTGGGCCTGCTTCAGTGCACGGACACCATACAGTAAATCGAAAAACAATTTTGATTGTGCATATTGAATAATCTGCTTTTCTTTGAATAAATCAAATCATGACAACATGTGTTCATAAACTATTAATCATTTGGCCGCAACGATCATCTTACTATAACACGAAATTTTATACTAGTTCTTAAACGTAGTTTTACGCAGATTATACTAATGGGTTTTTTCTGACGCATAAATAAATATACATAAATAAATACTAAATAAACTAAATGAGTTTGATGCATTTTTAACAGCAAATGATTTCGATATCATGTGTGTGTGTGAATCCTGGTTAACTCCTAGTGTATCTAATAGGCTTACTTTGCAATTTAAACCGTTTTAATGTGTATCGTTCCGATAGGATCAATCGAAAAGGTGGAGGTGTTTTTATTCTTTCAAAAAGTACTTTAAAATCCTACTTGCCGAAAGTACCGGAAAATCTTTTCAGTGAAGAAATAGTTATTGTTGATTTCATTGGCGTAAGCTCCAAGATTCGTGTGCTACTTTTTTACAGGGCGCCGGATTATGATTTCTCCCACATGAGAATGCTTTGCCGTGTTATAGAATGGGCCTCTCAGATACAGTATCCTTTTGTCATATTAGGTGATTTAAATTTTCCTAATGTAGACTGGTCTAGTTTTATTTTACCTTCGAGTCCTATTAACCGATATTTTTGCGAGTGCATGCTTTCTCTGTCTTTTAGTCAAAAAGTTTCTGAACCAACACACGGTATGCATATTTTAGATGTTATTTTTGATGCCCATTCTATCGAAAACGTTGAAGTCAACCCACCTTTTTCTACTAGTGATCACTCGGTTGTTACTTTTTCTCTTAAATGTTCTATCTTGGAAGAAAAAAGTTCAGCTAAACTTAATTTTCGCAGAGCAAATTATGATCAGATTGAATTATTTTTGTCCGCAATTTCGTGGCCTGACATTTTTTCGGATTGCGTTACTTGTGATGATTTCTACAACAAATTTTTGTCTGTTATAAATCCTTTAATTTCCCAGCATGTTCCAAAAATTGAAGCTAAACCTGCAACTGTGAAAAGATACCCAATGAACATAAGAAAGCTGGTTGCTAAAAAACTGAGGCTGTGGCATGTTTATAAACAGAGAAAAACGCCTGAATCTAAAGCTGTTTATAATAACTGTGCAAAGTTATTAAAGGCCGAAATCTATAAATTTCACTCTTCCAAAGAGGATAAACTTATTAAATCTGGAAATTTGAATTCTTTTTATAATTTTGTTAATTCTCGTATTAGTGGTGAAAGAACTATTCCAATCTTAACTGATGGCGATCGTGTGATTGCTTCTACTGACAAAGATAAGGCAAACGTTTTTAGCACACTTTTTGCTTCAGTCTTTAGTGTTCCTACGCAAACGAATTTTGGTCTTATTAATGCTTGTGCACAGCCAAAGTTATCAAACATTCATTTTTCTGATGATGTCGTTTTTTCTGCTATACGGAAAATTAAACCATCATTATCGATTGGCCCTGACGGACTTTGCGCATTTTTTGTGAAAAAACTTGCTTTTGTACTTACCCAGCCCTTAACCACTATTTTTGAAATATCTTTCAAAACCCATTGTATTCCTGCATTGTGGCGCACCGCTAATGTTGTTCCTGTGTATAAAAAGGGCGACCGGAGTGATGCTAAAAATTACAGGCCGATATCGTTATGTTGTGTTACGTGTAAGATCATGGAATCGATAATTAACAGTACGATGCAAGCACATTTACGTGAGAATAATTTGATCTCCTCCGGTCAGTTTGGTTTCCAAAAGGGTAAATCGTGTGAATTGCAATTACTAAAGTGCAAAAATGAATGGACTAAATTAATTGATGAAAAAAACACTGTTGATGTTATCTACATTGATTTTTCTAAAGCTTTCGACACTGTAGTTCACCGTAAATTAATTTATAAACTGGAAACTTTTGGATTTTCTGGAGATTTATTGAGTTGGTTAACTTGTTTTTTGAGCGATAGGACTCAAAGGGTTGTTATTAACGGTCAGTTTTCGAGCGAAAAATCTGTCACTAGCGGTGTTCCTCAGGGCAGTATACTTGGCCCGATTCTTTTTGTTTTATTCATAAATGACATTAGCGACCGCTTAAATAGCAAAGTTTGCCTTTTTGCCGATGACGTCAAGCTTTATAATTTATCTAGCAATCACACCCAACTTCAAGATGATATCGCTAAACTCGTAGTCTGGTCCAAGGATTGGCAGTTAAAAATTGCTACTGAAAAATGCTACGCGTTATATCTAGGTTTTGGAAATCCCAAGCATTCTTATAGAATTTCTGACCTGACTGTAGAACAGAGTGTAAATTCTGTAAAGGATTTGGGTGTTTACGTATCAAGTAAACTTGATTTTAATTTCCACTATAATGATATAACGCGTAGAGCTTATGCTAGGGCTATGCTAATATCGAAATCATTTGCTTCTAAAAATAAACTAAATATGTCTAGGGCTTTTACTGTTTACGTCAGACCGCTTCTTGAGTATTGTAGCACTGTTTGGAATCCATACCGTAAGACCCATGTTTCAATGATCGAAAATGTTCAAAGGAAATTTACACGTAAAATTATTGGATTTCGGGGACTTTCTTATGCTGAAAGACTCAGTTCCTTAGAATTGGATAGCCTGGAGATTCGCAGATTGCGTAGTGATCTGTGTATGATGTATCAGATATTGAGTGGTAGATGCGTTTTGCAGCAAGCCGACTTTTTTACTTTTTGTGAAAACAGCACGCGTGCTCAAAATTCAATGAAATGTGAATGCACTCCTTTTCGGCTTGATGTTCGTGGGTATGATTTATCCAATAGGTGGATTCACGTATGGAATTCTCTCCCTGAAGCTGTTGTAAGATCTCCTAGTGTTGCTTCCCTCCGTGAAAAGTTGAAAAAAGTTGATCTAACGGGGTATTTGCTAGGGGGCGTGTTCTAAGTGCATAATTTATTTAGCCTGCGCGCCTACCTTCGTCTTTTGCACTAATCTCGTATAAATGTACTTTAATTAATAATTTCTTGCTTTTAGAATATGTGATTTTGTATGATGATTCATGTCGAATGTTTATTTATAATTGTATTCATTGTATATTAATATTTCTTTTCTTATTGTGTTCTTTTTTTGTGCGACGAAAATAAAATATTTGTATTTGTATTGTATTGTATTAGGATGTCACGTATACATGACAGGTGCTAACTTAAGCAACAGCTGTCGCTGTTTACCACAGTAATTGTTCCGTTCACTTATAAAGGAGAGACAAATTTCCAGCAGTGAACCGGTCTTGGCGCAGTTGGTAACACACTGTGCTGGGAGTCAGCGCTGATAAAGGTTGGCTAAGAAATCCGGCGCGAAGCGCTGAAAATTTTGACGAATTCTTGTTACGCTAAGTAAAATCTAGGCTTTTAAGGTAAGAAAAAAGATAGAACACAAGAAATCCGCGCTGAAGCGCCAAAAATTTTGACGAATTCGTTATTTTTTAAGCAAAATCTGGGTTTCTAAGGTAAGAGAAAACATAGATCATAAGAAATCCGGCGTGAAGCGCCGAAAATTTTTGAACGAATTCGTTATTTTTATGTAAAATCTGGGCTTCTAAAGTAAGAAAAAACAGAACATGAGAAATCTTCGGCGCGAAGCGCCGAGAAAATTTTGAGTTTAGAAGCTAAAAAGTGTGCTGAAAACGCATTATGGCTGTCCACATTCCACGTTTCCACTTCACTGGAAGAAAAAGCAAAGGGTCCCCCCTTTGCTTTTAGAAAACCATTTTTCTATTTCGGGGGGGGGGGCCCGGGCCCCCCCCCGCCCGCCCCCCCTGGTTACGCCCCTGTATATATTTTTATATATATGTATATATATATATATATATATATATATATATCATAGGTAGCGCGTTAGCGCGTACCTATAATATACTTAGGTACCCCCAACACCTGGGCACCCCCTACAGCTATAACGGGACACTTCTGGAAGGTGCGGTTTTTTTTAAAAGAAAGATAATAAAAAAATTCGCTGCCCGTGTTTTTTGTTTTTCTTGAAACTCAAAATTGACTGTGTAAAGAAGGTGTAAAGTTTTTGTGTAACGTTATAACATAGGACAAATTTTGGGACCTTTTTACTGCGGCATGTGGACAACTGAGTATTGATGACTCGAAGGATTGAACAGAATAGGATAATAGAGGGATGAATTCTACAGATGACACTTTTTTTGTTTTTTGAAATTCGCATTATTTATCGAACGGCAGTGTAAAGAGTGCGAAAATCTGGGAGTGAAAAAGCACTTTTTGGTCGAGTTTTCAACCTTCCTATGTCCGATACTAACTCCGGTTATGAGGTTTTTAAAATGTTTTCTGACAGAAATGTAGAGCGGATCAAGGGCTACATTCTGCATATAAGCAAAGTCTTCTATGCTCTATGGTGAGTTAGATCCTGGGGTTTAAAGTTTACACTCTAGTGGATGGTGTAAAAAAACGGATTTTAACTAAGATTTCTCTGCCAAATTTTTCCGCTTATGAGTCAGTGCAAATCGAAGACAGCATTAATAAAGTGCCTCACAGGGGCTAAACATCGCAGCAAACCGCATTTAAAAAAACGCAATATTGATTTATTTATGGGGGTGTAAAGTTCGAAATCAGAGGTAAAAAATGGGCGAAAAAACACGTTTTTTCCGAAGTTTGATTGATAAATCATGCCAAATAATTTTTGCAACAGAATTTTGGCACACAGGAATGTACTACGATTTAAAAGCTACAAATTGTACCAAACCGAATTTCTTTAAACTCAATGGGGAGTTCGGTACGGAATTTTAAAGTTTACAGTGTTCTAAATGATGGAAAATACGTTTTTGTTGCGTTTTTTGTTCGCCACTTTCTCCGTCCAGAAGTCGGGATAAGTCTAATAGAATAAAAATAAAGTGCTTTATATCGGGTGCATGTCAAAGCAAATTGTCTATACATTAATATTTAGCGAGTGTAAAGTCAAAAATTTGGAGTTTAAAATGCGTTTCTGTCTTGTTTTTTCTACCTGCTTCTCCGGTTACGAGTCAGGGACACGTTTATCAAGTCTAGAAATGGACCAGGAACCAAATTTGATATGCCAGTCTGGCGCATATGTTTACACTCTACGGTGTTGTAAAGTAGTTTACACCAATTGTTAGTTTGCCCATAGAACATTATGTAGACTTAATTTTTTCATAAATATTAATCGTAATATCGGAACAATATCAAAATTACGAATCTGACTAAAATCTTCTTTACACTAGGTGTTTACATGAAGTTTACACTACATATGTATTTATCTTCGTTTTTGAGCATTCCAGAAACCTAATTTTTCTTGGAGTCTAGAAGTTTTCAAAGGATCAAATGTGAGACGTCACGTAGGCGCGTTTGTTTACATCCAACAGTGATGTAAAGTAGTTTACACTCATTGTTTATATGTCCTCAGACCATTGTAGAGACATAATTTTTTCATGAATGTTGATCATAATATCCGAGTAATTTTTTACACTGCATTTAGCCTTTGTTCTAGAGCATTGCAAAAACCGAAATTTTTTCCTGAGATATAAAAATTTACAGGGAATGAAATATATACGTCAGTTGGGCGCGCTTGCTTACACTCAGCAGTATTGCAAAGTGGTTTAAACCTAATGTTTATTGTCTTTAAAACACTATGGAGACTCATTTTTCCATAAATGTTGAAAGAAATATCGGAGCAATATCAAAATTACGAATCCGACTAAAATATTCTTTACGCTATGTGTTTGTGTAAAGTTTACGTTACGTGTTAACCTTAATTCGATAGACTTGCAGAGACTTTGTAACTGAAGTCAAGAAATTTTCAAGGATTCATATGTGAGACATCAACTAAGTGAGTTTGTTTACCCTCAAAAGTAATCTAAAGTGATTTAAAAATTATGTTCGAGTGTCCTTAGATCATTGAAGAGATGTAATTTTGTCTTAAATGGGTTGCATTAAAGTTAAATCTTTCTTAGCCGTGTTTATAATATGTTTCACAAAATCTTGCACATGGAGAGCTATCGTTTAATTGATGTAAATTGCCTGCAAAAGTGGTTTAAAATGAACCAGCAATCACACTACTGTGCACAGAAGTCGTGAAAGATATGCAGCTTTATTGTAATCATGTACATTAATAAGCCGTAAACTGTTAGTATTCTCTACACCTAGTAGTTGTGTAAAGTTTGCACTATTCATTTGTTGTTAATATGTAGTCTATACTACAAATTTATTCTACTACCAAATCAAAGAGTTAGTGTTCCTTACATTTGATATTTGCGTGAAGTTTTTGAATTTTTGCCGAAAAACTTTGCCTTCTAATTTACCAACATCCCGCCTTTTCCATTTTCTTGAAGTTTAAAATCTTTTATAATTCTCTTAATAATTTAATGGTAGGTTTTAACTTTAAGTTTCTCTTGGTTTACAACTCTCGCTTAGCAAGCTCATTTTTCAAAACTTTTTCATAGTGATCAGATTAGTCGCGTTTAGTTTGGAATTGGTGGACGGTCGTTATTTTATTACTCGGCTTAAATAAACCAAGTGACTATCTTTTGATTATTTTCTTTATCGCAAATTCAAACACCCAATTTTCAATTTGAAAATTAATCCAATTTTCAATTTGAAAATTGAAAATTGGGCGTTTTCAATTTCAAAAGTCACAACACATTGTGCTTGTGTATTGATTGAGTGAGGATTTGCAATGTGAATTCGTTGGTTAAATTTTTGTGCTTGATTATAAGTGAACTGCACATTAAGAAGAAATAACTTAATGCAGTTTTAATTTGAAAATGGATGGTGTCAATAAGGTTGTCTTGTTTAAAAAGGATAATGCTGACGTTAAGAACAATATTGTTTTCCGCGTTCTTGGACTGTTGTCATTATTGTGGCATGTTACTGATTGTGTTTACTGACTGATGTACTCAAATCACGCTAATTAAAAGTAGTGTACTAGCAAAGAAAAATGCTCCGATGGAACAAAAAAGATGAATATACTTGGAATTGTGGATTATTATGGATGTAAAAGGAGGGGACTAGGAAAAATCTACCTAAAGTCGGAAAATCTGCTAAAAATCACACTTTCTCTAAGCAACGCAAAAAATCGATGTATATTCTGCGGCCTCTAAAAAAGTGTATTTTTTAAATAATGTTCGAAGTTTCAGATAAGAGTGTATAAACGAAATCTATCAAGGTTACTTTTTTAAATTGCTGGCACCTGATTGATAGAAAACTAAGAGGTATTGTATTTAAAGTTGTTTTATTTTATGAGCATTATAGCAAGCAAAGCAGGAGCCGATTGATTAGTGCACACAATCGTTTCGGGCATGCTAGTGTATCTACATTAAGTCTGTTTCAAGTCAACTTACGCGTTTCCTACTGTTTTAAACCAACCATGTCTTCACTTGTCTTCGATGTTTGCTATTTCATTCAATTGGCTTGGAAGACTGTTAGTTTACTTAATATCATTTCCATAGCTACTGCATAGCTAACGTGCTGCTGTTTCAATCATTGTTATGGTTTAATATTTATTTTAATCTGTTGGCCGCAGAATATACATCGATTTTTTGCGTTGCTTAGAGAAAGTGTGATTTTTAGCAGATTTTCCGACTTTAGGTAGATTTTTCCTAGTCCCCTCCTTTTACATCCATAATAATCCACAATTCCAAGTATATTCATCTTTTTTGTTCCATCGGAGCCAAGAGCGACACAGACCGGCCACATTACCTTCGAGAGTTACTTAGGTACGTAGGTACTTAAGTCCACGCTTAGCGCTGGCCCCGATCAGCAGCCCTGGATAGCTTTCGATCTTTGGGCCCTTACAGACCTTACGGCTTCGATCCCCTCAGCCCTAATATTGCTGGCTGCTTCTGGTCGGGTATCTCAGCAGCTCACGCCCTAAGACCTAAGGCTACCTACCTAATCTCGGAATTTGCCGCGGAGGTCAGTTGACCTATCTCAATGCTCAAGTTGAATATTTAACTTATTTTCCAATCAGTGCCTGATCCGAAATGTTTTTGGTTCCTAATACGTGTAGCACAATAAACTTTGAAAACAACAACATTGAGCTCTACACTGATCAACCATTTCTAAAGATTAAATAATATTTTCGATTAATTTTTGGTTTAAGAAAAGATTTAAGACTTTCGAATAAAAATAGCAATCATACGGACATTACCTATCCACTTCCACTCGGATGAGTTGAAATCCTCGACGTGGGCAACAACCGACCTAACCCTCGGTATAACCGAAAACCCCTGGGTAGGTTTTTCTCTATTTTATTTCGAACGAAGAATCCACGGCCTATAGCCGGACAACAAACATAAGGCAAAAAGAAAAACGAAAACGTACGGATTTAAACACATGTACGATGGCCCACGAGATTGCCAACAACACAACTCAAAAGCAACTCCAAGTATCACCGGCCTCCAAGGACCATTACAGTGAAATTAAACAAAGATCAAATCAACGTAATACTGATACACTTTTATCTCTGTGATCCGAAGATGACATCACGATTACACAAGCGGTATGCATGAAACAATTACTATTATCATACACACGAACTCTCTGCTACCGGACAGAGATTATCATATTGTTTTTTATTACTGAAAAATTGGGGAAAAAGTGGGAAGACCGAAGGCGCCAGCCCACAGTGCACTATCGTAGATAGCTACTAGTATTGGCTATGTGATGGCTATCGCGAACTGCTAAGGCAGGTTCGCCTATACAGTCTAACTCTCGCAATAACAAGCGGTTTGTTCGTTTTCATGAATGTGCAATTGTATATAATTACCATAGGTACTTCATTCGAATGTGACAAGTCGGTAGGTACATTAAAAATCAGCAACTTTTCTCATATCAAACATTACTGCCTAATTTTCGGCACACTATAATATTCTCATATCTGTACTGTTATCAGAATGCAGTGTCAACGCTTCAATCTGTATGCCTTAGCATGCGGAAATTCCCTGATCGGAGGATACAAAGAGTACAATACCATTACGATAAAAAGCAAATAATGCACTCTGAAATGTGTTTGACAAGAGTGTATTCCTTGACATGAAAAATAAAAATTTGTTCTTAAAAATAATCGGCCACGGCTGGTTACTTACCATTGCCACACACATACACGCACGCTTGCGCATATCTTCTTTGCATATTATAATTTGTAATGCACACAATTTCATGCAATAATATACAAAATTTATTTATTTAATTATTAAATTTAATTGAATAGGTGGTTAATTAAATGTATTTATTTTTTAATTAATTATTTATATATTTGACTAAACATATATACTTGAATGGATACACTTTGCAAGCGTTTCTGTGCTGGAGGCACTGTAAGCTGCAAGACCGAGGTAACAAAGAAATTTAAAAAAAATTAATACATAATGAGAAATGTCGTGATTGGTGCGAGAGTGGACGCTATACTTTCCTAATGTGACGAAAATAGAGCAATAATGAAAATCATTCATAACCATTCGATGCTGGCGATTTCCGACTGTACTGGTCTGTTCTAAAGCTTCGATGGCTGACGCAGCTCAAAATGACGTAGTGTCTAAAAGGGAACGCGAAAAGTTTGCAGATAGTGGGTTTATTTACACTTTTGTCCGTTTTTCTTCCGATGAAATGACAAAGTTTTGGCGGTAGCTGCATATGTGTTCTTGGGGCCTTTGACCTAGAATAGCTACTGACTGACCCCCGCAAAATGGTTGCGACCCCCTAGAATTGTCGATTCGCAAAAACTATAAGAAGAGTGCATTTTTAAGCATTTTCAGCTCGTTTTTGGCTTAAAAGTGTCAAAGTTTCGGCGCTTCGCGCCGCACACACATTTTTTGACTACATTTCGTTCAATTTACTCGATTTTTTTTCAAATTTCTCTGAGAATTTTCTTATCTTTTTATGCTTTCGAAAGAGACAGGCATGGTCCGAAACGTCAAAAATAGTGATTTTTGACGTTACCTATGATATTTTAGCTAAAAAAAGTCACTTTTGAAAACTTTTTTGTGCCTGACTCCTCAAATTCCCAACATTTATGCATGGCACCTAGCATAGATTCAAACGATTGAACATTAGAAACATGCAAAATGAGCAGCTCATTTTTCGGTATTCAGAAAAGTTTCTGTGGAATTTTTTCATTGTGAAATGCAAGACTACAGTATGTTCCATCCCAAACGGCCCATTTTCGCTTTACAACTCATTACTGTAACAGAATATTTCATGCTTTAGGTTGTTGCGACAGTTAGTTAGATGTGCCACATGTTAAGCGAAGCACATCAGAGGCGGCTCCAGGATTGGTGACCTGGGTATTCAAAATTTTTTTTGGGTATGCAATAAAAATTTGCTAATATAATAAGGATATGTCCTAAATTGCACGTATTTCCTCAAATTAAAAAAAACGATTGCATAACACTAATATCATTATTTTCAAAATTCAGCCGAGTATGTTACGCATTAATTAAGTTTTTGACGATTTGACATATTTTTAAACAAATCAATGATATGGTTCCGATCAATTTTATTCAAAATTTCCTCGCTCGATCGTTAGCAAACCAAGTCCACAAAGCCTTTTATCCGCCATTGTCGTTCTTAAGTCGTTTTTTTATCAATTTTAACTTCGAAAATGACCTTTCACATTCACAAGTCGTTACTGGCAAAGTCGCCAAACGTTGAACAATTTGGTGCAGATGCATATAGTGCTGCTTCGGCATAACTTTTGAAACGCTTTGCAAGCAGTCGATTTTTCGCAGCTCATCGTCTGGCATTGACAAGCAAAATCAGCGAAAATTGTTAATGTCACAATACAAATCTTCCTTTCAACATCGTTCCATAGATCTCCGGCTATCTGACACATGCTCCTTTCCATAAATTGTTTATTTGATGGAATGCAACAATTTACAAAACGCAGCAATTTTTGAGTGTGATCACCCAAGCGTTGATTGAAAGCAGACAGTAAATTGTCTAAAATTGTATTGTAAATGTGCAATTTTATGTCCAATGATGAAGTGAGACTAGTATGCTGGCGGCCAATGGTGGAATCGCATAAAAAAATTCTGTTGGGAATCTACTGTAGATAGCACTTTTTGGGTTGACTGAATCGTAAAATTAGTGATTTCAAAATTACTGCAAATTTCTTCGGCTTTACACCACATCAGTTCAAAAGGGGCCTCATTGTCCACTTGGCTGCCAGACGTGTTAAGTGGTATTTCGTTTTGTCGAAGTTCTTTTAAGCCATCAATAGCAACCTGAATCGAATCTGTTGCTCTTGAAATGTCGATGGTGCTTTCTGAAAAGGGCAATATTAATGTATAGTTTTCCTTTAAAGCAGTTTATTGCATAATCCTCTTTACACTGTTTAATACAAACGTTTTTGTATAGCATCCAAATGTTGCTTTGAACTACCATGCTTGTCCAATTTTTTGCTCGATGTTCTCCAAGTATTGACCCCTTCACTAGTCAGGCTAGATTTATAATTGGAAAAATGAATGCAAGCGCGGCAGAAAACTCGGTCTACTGTGTGTGAATACGTTAGCCACGGTCGATTCTGATAATAAGCATTTGAAAAGCACCGACCAGACTTATCATTAACGTAAGTGCTTCGTTTTCCCGAGATAAAATTATCTCGATCTCCAATATCAGTTGGCAGCTGAAGCTGATTTTGAGAACTAACCGACGAGGAACGAAAACTATCGGAATCATCATCTACGTTTAATTTTAAGGCAGGTGATGCTAAAGAGGAACTAGCTTCATTCTCTAACTGGCAAAAGTTATTCAAATCCGCAGCAGCATCAACATCCGCGTCTAATGTTTCTTGATGGGCGCTTTTTGATGGCTCAGTAAATCCAAAACTCTCTAGGCCACGTTTCATAATGCTGTGTCAATAAATTGAATTTAAATTTTAGAAGATTAGCAGGTCAGGTATCAGGAAAAGTACCAGATTTTTCACTAAATGTTTTAAAATACACATTTTTTTGAAAAATAGTTATGCTTTGGAAAACGGAATTTTGCGTGCCATTTCAATGATGACAAACTCAATCAAACAGATTTTTATTTCACTAGAAGGAAAAGAAAGAACTTCACTAAATTAGTGAAATTCTTATTTCCTGCCTGCACAACATGCCCCATGTTATTAGAAATGCAATAACGATAATGCATTCTAACTACAGTACTTGTCCATAGCATACATATCAGTGAGCAGAGCAACAATTATAATAATAATAATGTTTATCTACGTTTACGTGTAAGCAAACAACACACATACAAAAAGATTTTGCAAAATTTATGACATTTAATTACTTACTGCGTGATGTGTAAAAAAAGAAAAATACATTTCGAATTTTACAATAACATACTACATGGAAAAAAATAACGCGCAATGTAAAATAATTCGAAGTCAAATAAATACACGTTACAATATGACGCAGAAAACATAAGGTAACTGAGGACACATATAAGCAATGAAAAGTTGCGCTTAAATACAGCCCTTAAGAAAAGGTGAAAAATCACATTTTTTCAATCTAATCATGACAGCTTTTGAGCCAGGAGCTTGTATAACATGTTCAGGCAAAGAGTTCCAAAGAGAAACAATAAGATTACAAAATTCATGTTTTCTGATATTCGCATTTGATTTATTTAGTTTACAGGAGTTATTAGCACGATTTAAACCCGTTGAGAGTAAAAAATTCTTCAAATGATCAAAGTTTTTCGACCATTCATTTTTGCATTTCAGTTAAATTTTTTTTTGGGTATGCAAGAATCCCATTTTGGTATGCAGTGCATACCCCAGCATACCCTAGAGCCGCCACTCGGGTATTTCAGCTAATTTATGTGGGTCTCTAAGGGCAAAAATCACTAAGAATCGTTCTAAAACGGCGCGGAAGCGCCTCAAAGGATTTGACATTTTTTCCCTTTCGAAATGCAGTTTCTGCCATTATATAAAGATAACATGGAGCACGAGCACGCCGAAGCGCCGCAAATTTCTGCGAATTTTAGACCTTTTAGTAATTTCCTTTTGTTAGAGCTGTGCCGGGGCCGCCTTTTTTGCCGGGTTAGCCTAGGCTCCCGGTGCGCCGGCCGCCCCGGCCGGGCCAATAATAGCGTGTTACCAGTGCCTCATAGTAGTGACCCTGCCCTACCCCTTTATATGAACCTATGCGTATATTCTTGCTTGTAGATACGGATCGTCGGTGCGTTAATATTTGTTAGGATCAGCAAAATATAACAGAACATGGGCACTCGGGGGATTCGGCACCCCGCAGAATTCACACTCTTCCCCCCTCCCCCCAAAATCCGCTGCAGGAAATTGATTTTTAGAATTTTTCTGTTTTTCATGCGGTTTTTCGACGCTAGCGGATAGCTCGCGTTGAGAAACGCGAGGCTGCGAGAAAACGGGTGTTTTTTTCTGCTCACCATATATTATCAGTGCACTCTTTGAACTTTTTGAAAATTTTTGGACCCCCTGTAGAATTTTTGAGCTGCCCAAGTAAAAGGGATATAACTCCTCTCATGACTTGGAGTGCGCTTTCCAACGAGCTTTAATTTTGGCAACTTTTTTTAGGCTTATTATTCTTAAAGGTAAAAATTAACCTTCAGCACAATAAAAAACTAAGGTGAGATTTAAAAAAATGGAAGAGCAAAAATGTAAGAATATAACTACTGTGCAAAACAAGGTAAGAAATTATTTATTACTAACCTCAATCAGTCTTACATCAACAGCAAATATAGAAAAAGGTATAAAATATATAATTACTTGAAAAGCAATTGAAAAATTTTTACGGCTCTGAAGGAGAGAAGAATGCAGAATAAATAAAGCAGCTCATTAGTGTTTGGAATACTTGGGTGGGACCGGTCAGTTTCATAGCATGCTATCATGGTGCACCAGTTTCATTAGGTAAGGTCAATACATTAGAATACCTATGCTCCTTGCAGCTGAATGAATAGCTCTGCAACTCATAGCAAGGACTGCCATTCTGGAGAAATAAACTTGTTTATGGACAAAATATTCCATTTTCGAAATTGAAAATCAAATTAAAAAATTAAAAAATCAAACTAAAGGTAAAAATTAACCTTTAGCACATAAAAAACTAAGGTAAGATTTAAAAAAATGGGAGAGCAAAAATGTAAGAATATAACTACTGCGCATAATAAGGTAAGATATTATATATTACTAATCTCAATCAGTCTTACATCAACAGCAAATATAGAAAACGGTATAAAATATATAATTACTTGAAAAGCAATTGAAACATTTTTACAGCTCCAAAGGAGAGAAGAATACAGAATAAATAAAGCAACTCATTAGTGTTTGGAATACTTGGGTGGGACCGGTCAGTTTCATAGCATGCTATCATGGTGCACCAGTTTCATTAGGTAAGGTCAATACATAAGAATACCTATGCTCCTTCCAGCTGAATGAATAGCTCTGCAACTCATAGCAAGGACTGGTTTTCTGGAAAAATAAACTTGTTTATGGACAAAATATTCCGTTTTTTGAAATTAAAAATCAAATTAAAAAATTAAAGAATCAAACTAAAGGTAAAAATTAACCTTTAGCACATAAAAAACTAAGGTAAGATTTAAAAAAATGGGTGAGCAAAAAATGTAAGAATATAACTACTGCGCATAATAAGGTAAGATATTATATATTACTAATCTCAATCAGTCTTACATCAACAGCAAATATAGAAAACGGTATAAAATATATAATTACTTGAAAAGCAATTGAAACATTTTTACAGCTCCAAAGGAGAGAAGAATACAGAATAAATAAAAGCAACTCATTAGTGTTTGGAATACTTGGGTGGGACCGGTCAGTTTCATAGCATGCTATCATGGTGCACCAGTTTCATTAGGTAAGGTCAATACATAAGAATACCTATGCTCCTTCCAGCTGAATGAATAGCTCTGCAACTCATAGCAAGGACTGTTTTCTGGAAAAATGAACTTGTTTATGGACAACATATTCCGTTTTTGAAATTAAAAATCGAATTAAAAAATTAAAGAATCAAACTAAAGGTGAAAATTAACCTTCAGCACAATAAAAACTAAGGTGAGATTTAAAAAAATGGAAGAGCAAAAATGTAAGAATATAACTACTGTGCAAAACAAGGTAAGAAATTATTTATTACTAACCTCAATCAGTCTTACATCAACAGCAAATATAGAAAAAGGTATAAAATATATAATTACTTGAAAAGCAATTGAAAAATTTTTACGGCTCTGAAGGAGAGAAGAATGCAGAATAAATAAAGCAGCTCATTAGTGTTTGGAATACTTGGGTGGGACCGGTCAGTTTCATAGCATGCTATCATGGTGCACCAGTTTCATTAGGTAAGGTCAATACATTAGAATACCTATGCTCCTTGCAGCTGAATGAATAGCTCTGCAACTCATAGCAAGGACTGCCATTCTGGAGAAATAAACTTGTTTATGGACAAAATATTCCATTTTCGAAATTGAAAATCAAATTAAAAAATTAAAAAATCAAACTAAAGGTAAAAATTAACCTTTAGCACATAAAAAACTAAGGTAAGATTTAAAAAAATGGGAGAGCAAAAATGTAAGAATATAACTACTGCGCATAATAAGGTAAGATATTATATATTACTAATCTCAATCAGTCTTACATCAACAGCAAATATAGAAAACGGTATAAAATATATAATTACTTGAAAAGCAATTGAAACATTTTTACAGCTCCAAAGGAGAGAAGAATACAGAATAAATAAAGCAACTCATTAGTGTTTGCAATACTTGGGTGGGACCGGTCAGTTTCATAGCATGCTATCATGGTGCGCCAGATTCATTAGGTAAGGTCAATACATAAGAATACCTATGCTCCTTCCAGCTGAATGAATAGCTCTGCAACTCATAGCAAGGACTGGTTTTCTGGAAAAATAAACTTGTTTATGGACAAAATATTCCGTTTTTTGAAATTAAAAATCAAATTAAAAAATTAAAGAATCAAACTAAAGGTAAAAATTAACCTTTAGCACATAAAAAACTAAGGTAAGATTTAAAAAAATGGGTGAGCAAAAAATGTAAGAATATAACTACTGCGCATAATAAGGTAAGATATTATATATTACTAATCTCAATCAGTCTTACATCAACAGCAAATATAGAAAACGGTATAAAATATATAATTACTTGAAAAGCAATTGAAACATTTTTACAGCTCCAAAGGAGAGAAGAATACAGAATAAATAAAAGCAACTCATTAGTGTTTGGAATACTTGGGTGGGACCGGTCAGTTTCATAGCATGCTATCATGGTGCACCAGTTTCATTAGGTAAGGTCAATACATAAGAATACCTATGCTCCTTCCAGCTGAATGAATAGCTCTGCAACTCATAGCAAGGACTGTTTTCTGGAAAAATGAACTTGTTTATGGACAACATATTCCGTTTTTGAAATTAAAAATCGAATTAAAAAATTAAAGAATCAAACTAAAGGTAAAAATTAACCTTCAGCACAATAAAAACTAAGGTGAGATTTAAAAAAATGGAAGAGCAAAAATGTAAGAATATAACTACTGTGCAAAACAAGGTAAGAAATTATTTATTACTAACCTCAATCAGTCTTACATCAACAGCAAATATAGAAAAAGGTATAAAATATATAATTACTTGAAAAGCAATTGAAAAATTTTTACGGCTCTGAAGGAGAGAAGAATGCAGAATAAATAAAGCAGCTCATTAGTGTTTGGAATACTTGGGTGGGACCGGTCAGTTTCATAGCATGCTATCATGGTGCACCAGTTTCATTAGGTAAGGTCAATACATTAGAATACCTATGCTCCTTGCAGCTGAATGAATAGCTCTGCAACTCATAGCAAGGACTGCCATTCTGGAGAAATAAACTTGTTTATGGACAAAATATTCCATTTTCGAAATTGAAAATCAAATTAAAAAATTAAAAAATCAAACTAAAGGTAAAAATTAACCTTTAGCACATAAAAAACTAAGGTAAGATTTAAAAAAATGGGAGAGCAAAAATGTAAGAATATAACTACTGCGCATAATAAGGTAAGATATTATATATTACTAATCTCAATCAGTCTTACATCAACAGCAAATATAGAAAACGGTATAAAATATATAATTACTTGAAAAGCAATTGAAACATTTTTACAGCTCCAAAGGAGAGAAGAATACAGAATAAATAAAGCAACTCATTAGTGTTTGCAATACTTGGGTGGGACCGGTCAGTTTCATAGCATGCTATCATGGTGCGCCAGATTCATTAGGTAAGGTCAATACATAAGAATACCTATGCTCCTTCCAGCTGAATGAATAGCTCTGCAACTCATAGCAAGGACTGGTTTTCTGGAAAAATAAACTTGTTTATGGACAAAATATTCCGTTTTTTGAAATTAAAAATCAAATTAAAAAATTAAAGAATCAAACTAAAGGTAAAAATTAACCTTTAGCACATAAAAAACTAAGGTAAGATTTAAAAAAATGGGTGAGCAAAAATGTAAGAATATAACTACTGCGCATAATAAGGTAAGATATTATATATTACTAATCTCAATCAGTCTTACATCAACAGCAAATATAGAAAACGGTATAAAATATATAATTACTTGAAAAGCAATTGAAACATTTTTACAGCTCCAAAGGAGAGAAGAATACAGAATAAATAAAAGCAACTCATTAGTGTTTGGAATACTTGGGTGGGACCGGTCAGTTTCATAGCATGCTATCATGGTGCACCAGTTTCATTAGGTAAGGTCAATACATAAGAATACCTATGCTCCTTGCAGCTGAATGAATAGCTCTGCAACTCATAGCAAGGACTGCCATTCTGGAGAAATAAACTTGTTTATGGACAAAATATTCCGTTTTTGAAATTAAAAATCAAATTAAAAAATTAAAAAATCAAACTAAAGGTAAAAATTAACCTTTAGCACATAAAAAACTAAGGTAAGATTTAAAAATATGGAAGAGCAAAAATGTAAGAATATAACTACTGTGCAAAACAAGGTAAGATATTATATATTACTAACCTCAATCAGTCTTACATCAACAGCAAATATAGAAAAAGGTATAAAATATATAATTACTTGAAAAGCAATTGAAACATTTTTACAGCTCTAAAGGAGAGAAGAATACAGAATAAATAAAAGCAACTCATTAGTGTTTGGAATACTTGGGTGGGACCGGTCAGTTTCATAGCATGCTATCATGGTGCACCAGTTTCATTAGGTAAGGTCAATACATAAGAATACCTATGCTCCTTGCAGCTGAATGAATAGCTCTGCAACTCATAGCAAGGACTGCCATTCTGGAGAAATAAACTTGTTTATGGACAAAATATTCCGTTTTTCGAAATTGAAAATCAAATTAAAAAATTAAAAAATCAAACTAAAGGTAAAAATTAACCTTTAGCACATAAAAAACTAAGGTAAGATTTAAAAAAATGGGAGAGCAAAAATGTAAGAATATAACTACTGCGCATAATAAGGTAAGATATTATATATTACTAATCTCAATCAGTCTTACATCAACAGCAAATATAGAAAACGGTATAAAATATATAATTACTTGAAAAGCAATTGAAACATTTTTACAGCTCCAAAGGAGAGAAGAATACAGAATAAATAAAAGCAACTCATTAGTGTTTGGAATACTTGGGTGGGACCGGTCAGTTTCATAGCATGCTATCATGGTGCACCAGTTTCATTAGGTAAGGTCAATACATAAGAATACCTATGCTCCTTCCAGCTGAATGAATAGCTCTGCAACTCATAGCAAGGACTGGTTATTCTGGAAAAATAAACTTGTTTATGGACAAAATATTCCGTTTTTTGAAATTAAAAATCAAATTAAAAAATTAAAGAATCAAACTAAAGGTAAAAATTAACCTTTAGCACATAAAAAACTAAGGTAAGATTTAAAAAAATGGGAGAGCAAAAATGTAAGAATATAACTACTGCGCATAATAAGGTAAGATATTATATATTACTAATCTCAATCAGTCTTACATCAACAGCAAATATAGAAAACGGTATAAAATATATAATTACTTGAAAAGCAATTGAAACATTTTTACAGCTCCAAAGGAGAGAAGAATACAGAATAAATAAAGCAACTCATTAGTGTTTGGAATACTTGGGTGGGACCGGTCAGTTTCATAGCATGCTATCATGGTGCGCCAGTTTCATTAGGTAAGGTCAATACATAAGAATACCTATGCTCCTTCCAGCTGAATGAATAGCTCTGCAACTCATAGCAAGGACTGGTTTTCTGGAAAAATAAACTTGTTTATGGACAAAATATTCCGTTTTTTGAAATTAAAAATCAAATTAAAAAATTAAAGAATCAAACTAAAGGTAAAAATTAACCTTTAGCACATAAAAAACTAAGGTAAGATTTAAAAAAATGGAAGAGCAAAAATGTAAGAATATAACTACTGTGCATAATAAGGTAAGATATTATATATTACTAATCTCAATCAGTCTTACATCAACAGCAAATATAGAAAACGGTATAAAATATATAATTACTTGAAAAGCAATTGAAACATTTTTACAGCTCCAAAGGAGAGAAGAATACAGAATAAATAAAGCAACTCATTAGTGTTTGGAATACTTGGGTGGGACCGGTCAGTTTCATAGCATGCTATCATGGTGCACCAGTTTCATTAGGTAAGGTCAATACATAAGAATACCTATGCTCCTTGCAGCTGAATGAATAGCTCTGCAACTCATAGCAAGGACTGCCATTCTGGAGAAATAAACTTGTTTATGGACAAAATATTCCGTTTTCGAAATTTAAAATCAAATTAAAAAATTAAAAAATCAAACTAAAGGTAAAAATTAACCTTTAGCACATAAAAAACTAAGGTAAGATTTAAAAATATGGAAGAGCAAAAATGTAAGAATATAACTACTGTGCAAAACAAGGTAAGATATTATATATTACTAACCTCAATCAGTCTTACATCAACAGCAAATATAGAAAAAGGTATAAAATATATAATTACTTGAAAAGCAATTGAAACATTTTTACAGCTCCAAAGGAGAGAAGAATACAGAATAAATAAAAGCAACTCATTAGTGTTTGGAATACTTGGGTGGGACCGGTCAGTTTCATAGCATGCTATCATGGTGCGCCAGTTTCATTAGGTAAGGTCAATACATAAGAATACCTATGCTCCTTCCAGCTGAATGAATAGCTCTGCAACTCATAGCAAGGACTGGTTTTCTGGAAAAATAAACTTGTTTATGGACAAAATATTCCGTTTTTTGAAATTAAAAATCAAATTAAAAAATTAAAGAATCAAACTAAAGGTAAAAATTAACCTTTAGCACATAAAAAACTAAGGTAAGATTTAAAAAAATGGGTGAGCAAAAATGTAAGAATATAACTACTGCGCATAATAAGGTAAGATATTATATATTACTAATCTCAATCAGTCTTACATCAACAGCAAATATAGAAAACGGTATAAAATATATAATTACTTGAAAAGCAATTGAAACATTTTTACAGCTCCAAAGGAGAGAAGAATACAGAATAAATAAAAGCAACTCATTAGTGTTTGGAATACTTGGGTGGGACCGGTCAGTTTCATAGCATGCTATCATGGTGCACCAGTTTCATTAGGTAAGGTCAATACATAAGAATACCTATGCTCCTTCCAGCTGAATGAATAGCTCTGCAACTCATAGCAAGGACTGTTTTCTGGAAAAATGAACTTGTTTATGGACAAAATATTCCGTTTTTGAAATTAAAAATCGAATTAAAAAATTAAAGAATCAAACTAAAGGTAAAAATTAACCTTCAGCACAATAAAAACTAAGGTGAGATTTAAAAAAATGGAAGAGCAAAAATGTAAGAATATAACTACTGTGCAAAACAAGGTAAGAAATTATTTATTACTAACCTCAATCAGTCTTACATCAACAGCAAATATAGAAAAAGGTATAAAATATATAATTACTTGAAAAGCAATTGAAAAATTTTTACGGCTCTGAAGGAGAGAAGAATGCAGAATAAATAAAGCAGCTCATTAGTGTTTGGAATACTTGGGTGGGACCGGTCAGTTTCATAGCATGCTATCATGGTGCACCAGTTTCATTAGGTAAGGTCAATACATTAGAATACCTATGCTCCTTGCAGCTGAATGAATAGCTCTGCAACTCATAGCAAGGACTGCCATTCTGGAGAAATAAACTTGTTTATGGACAAAATATTCCATTTTCGAAATTGAAAATCAAATTAAAAAATTAAAAAATCAAACTAAAGGTAAAAATTAACCTTTAGCACATAAAAAACTAAGGTAAGATTTAAAAAAATGGGAGAGCAAAAATGTAAGAATATAACTACTGCGCATAATAAGGTAAGATATTATATATTACTAATCTCAATCAGTCTTACATCAACAGCAAATATAGAAAACGGTATAAAATATATAATTACTTGAAAAGCAATTGAAACATTTTTACAGCTCCAAAGGAGAGAAGAATACAGAATAAATAAAGCAACTCATTAGTGTTTGGAATACTTGGGTGGGACCGGTCAGTTTCATAGCATGCTATCATGGTGCGCCAGATTCATTAGGTAAGGTCAATACATAAGAATACCTATGCTCCTTCCAGCTGAATGAATAGCTCTGCAACTCATAGCAAGGACTGGTTTTCTGGAAAAATAAACTTGTTTATGGACAAAATATTCCGTTTTTTGAAATTAAAAATCAAATTAAAAAATTAAAGAATCAAACTAAAGGTAAAAATTAACCTTTAGCACATAAAAAACTAAGGTAAGATTTAAAAAAATGGGTGAGCAAAAAATGTAAGAATATAACTACTGCGCATAATAAGGTAAGATATTATATATTACTAATCTCAATCAGTCTTACATCAACAGCAAATATAGAAAACGGTATAAAATATATAATTACTTGAAAAGCAATTGAAACATTTTTACAGCTCCAAAGGAGAGAAGAATACAGAATAAATAAAAGCAACTCATTAGTGTTTGGAATACTTGGGTGGGACCGGTCAGTTTCATAGCATGCTATCATGGTGCACCAGTTTCATTAGGTAAGGTCAATACATAAGAATACCTATGCTCCTTCCAGCTGAATGAATAGCTCTGCAACTCATAGCAAGGACTGTTTTCTGGAAAAATGAACTTGTTTATGGACAACATATTCCGTTTTTGAAATTAAAAATCGAATTAAAAAATTAAAGAATCAAACTAAAGGTAAAAATTAACCTTCAGCACAATAAAAACTAAGGTGAGATTTAAAAAAATGGAAGAGCAAAAATGTAAGAATATAACTACTGTGCAAAACAAGGTAAGAAATTATTTATTACTAACCTCAATCAGTCTTACATCAACAGCAAATATAGAAAAAGGTATAAAATATATAATTACTTGAAAAGCAATTGAAAAATTTTTACGGCTCTGAAGGAGAGAAGAATGCAGAATAAATAAAGCAGCTCATTAGTGTTTGGAATACTTGGGTGGGACCGGTCAGTTTCATAGCATGCTATCATGGTGCACCAGTTTCATTAGGTAAGGTCAATACATTAGAATACCTATGCTCCTTGCAGCTGAATGAATAGCTCTGCAACTCATAGCAAGGACTGCCATTCTGGAGAAATAAACTTGTTTATGGACAAAATATTCCATTTTCGAAATTGAAAATCAAATTAAAAAATTAAAAAATCAAACTAAAGGTAAAAATTAACCTTTAGCACATAAAAAACTAAGGTAAGATTTAAAAAAATGGGAGAGCAAAAATGTAAGAATATAACTACTGCGCATAATAAGGTAAGATATTATATATTACTAATCTCAATCAGTCTTACATCAACAGCAAATATAGAAAACGGTATAAAATATATAATTACTTGAAAAGCAATTGAAACATTTTTACAGCTCCAAAGGAGAGAAGAATACAGAATAAATAAAGCAACTCATTAGTGTTTGCAATACTTGGGTGGGACCGGTCAGTTTCATAGCATGCTATCATGGTGCGCCAGATTCATTAGGTAAGGTCAATACATAAGAATACCTATGCTCCTTCCAGCTGAATGAATAGCTCTGCAACTCATAGCAAGGACTGGTTTTCTGGAAAAATAAACTTGTTTATGGACAAAATATTCCGTTTTTTGAAATTAAAAATCAAATTAAAAAATTAAAGAATCAAACTAAAGGTAAAAATTAACCTTTAGCACATAAAAAACTAAGGTAAGATTTAAAAAAATGGGAGAGCAAAAATGTAAGAATATAACTACTGCGCATAATAAGGTAAGATATTATATATTACTAATCTCAATCAGTCTTACATCAACAGCAAATATAGAAAACGGTATAAAATATATAATTACTTGAAAAGCAATTGAAACATTTTTACAGCTCCAAAGGAGAGAAGAATACAGAATAAATAAAAGCAACTCATTAGTGTTTGGAATACTTGGGTGGGACCGGTCAGTTTCATAGCATGCTATCATGGTGCACCAGTTTCATTAGGTAAGGTCAATACATAAGAATACCTATGCTCCTTGCAGCTGAATGAATAGCTCTGCAACTCATAGCAAGGACTGCCATTCTGGAGAAATAAACTTGTTTATGGACAAAATATTCCGTTTTTGAAATTGAAAATCAAATTAAAAAATTAAAAAATCAAACTAAAGGTAAAAATTAACCTTTAGCACATAAAAAACTAAGGTAAGATTTAAAAATATGGAAGAGCAAAAATGTAAGAATATAACTACTGTGCAAAACAAGGTAAGATATTATATATTACTAACCTCAATCAGTCTTACATCAACAGCAAATATAGAAAAAGGTATAAAATATATAATTACTTGAAAAGCAATTGAAACATTTTTACAGCTCTAAAGGAGAGAAGAATACAGAATAAATAAAGCAACTCATTAGTGTTTGGAATACTTGGGTGGGACCGGTCAGTTTCATAGCATGCTATCATGGTGCACCAGTTTCATTAGGTAAGGTCAATACATAAGAATACCTATGCTCCTTGCAGCTGAATGAATAGCTCTGCAACTCATAGCAAGGACTGCCATTCTGGAGAAATAAACTTGTTTATGGACAAAATATTCCGTTTTTGAAATTAAAAATCAAATTAAAAAATTAAAGAATCAAACTAAAGGTAAAAATTAACCTTTAGCACATAAAAAACTAAGGTAAGATTTAAAAAAATGGGAGAGCAAAAATGTAAGAATATAACTACTGCGCATAATAAGGTAAGATATTATATATTACTAATCTCAATCAGTCTTACATCAACAGCAAATATAGAAAAAGGTATAAAATATATAATTACTTGAAAAGCAATTGAAACATTTTTACAGCTCCAAAGGAGAGAAGAATACAGAATAAATAAAGCAACTCATTAGTGTTTGGAATACTTGGGTGGGACCGGTCAGTTTCATAGCATGCTATCATGGTGCACCAGTTTCATTAGGTAAGGTCAATACATAAGAATACCTATGCTCCTTGCAGCTGAATGAATAGCTCTGCAACTCATAGCAAGGACTGCCATTCTGGAGAAATAAACTTGTTTATGGACAAAATATTCCGTTTTTGAAATTAAAAATCAAATTAAAAAATTAAAGAATCAAACTAAAGGTAAAAATTAACCTTTAGCACATAAAAAACTAAGGTAAGATTTAAAAAAATGGGAGAGCAAAAATGTAAGAATATAACTACTGCGCATAATAAGGTAAGATATTATATATTACTAATCTCAATCAGTCTTACATCAACAGCAAATATAGAAAACGGTATAAAATATATAATTACTTGAAAAGCAATTGAAACATTTTTACAGCTCCAAAGGAGAGAAGAATACAGAATAAATAAAGCAACTCATTAGTGTTTGCAATACTTGGGTGGGACCGGTCAGTTTCATAGCATGCTATCATGGTGCGCCAGATTCATTAGGTAAGGTCAATACATAAGAATACCTATGCTCCTTCCAGCTGAATGAATAGCTCTGCAACTCATAGCAAGGACTGGTTTTCTGGAAAAATAAACTTGTTTATGGACAAAATATTCCATTTTTTGAAATTAAAAATCAAATTAAAAAATTAAAGAATCAAACTAAAGGTAAAAATTAACCTTTAGCACATAAAAAACTAAGGTAAGATTTAAAAAATGGGTGAGCAAAAATGTAAGAATATAACTACTGCGCATAATAAGGTAAGATATTATATATTACTAATCTCAATCAGTCTTACATCAACAGCAAATATAGAAAACGGTATAAAATATATAATTACTTGAAAAGCAATTGAAACATTTTTACAGCTCCAAAGGAGA
>JAVLUZ010000145.1:1303637-1466367 GCA_036768485.1 Mermis nigrescens
AGACCATACGCGATAGAAGCGTCGATCCGCGGGGAATAGTGGTTACGGTGGCAAACGAGTTGGTCAAATCCGTTCCAGTCGAATCGGTGAGCGAACAGCGTGTGTGAAATCGTCTAGCAGTGAATTGAGGCGGTCGGAAAATGTGTTTGTTGGTGAAAATGGGGCGATGGATTTGAAAGAGGCGTTCAATGGACTACCATACGGTTGTAGTCAACGAATTTTGTCCGATATTTGACTATTCCAATGATTCTGGCGAAAGTTGTACACATCGAAACGAGAGTGGAATGCGGTAGCCCAGGAATTTTTGACGGTCGTGTGGCGGCGTATACAGGATCCTGTCAGCATCACCACAATGCGATGGTGCAGATCCTTAGAAGTCAAATGAATTTGTTGATTTGATCGTTTAATGGGCCGCACAAAGATTACGTTATTAGGAAAGCAACAACAAAATTGGGTCGTGAGCCAAAATCTTTTGGGAAGCTTTCAAAACGGCCTACCCGAAGACAGTTGAATTTCGAAAGCGTTGGCACGTAATGAATTGTGATTATCATTCTAATGTGGTGGGGGTTTGCAAGAACCCAGGGTATTAACCCTAAAAGTGAGGGGCTGTGGAGTCCCGGGGTGGTGGTCCTCAAAGGGCCGAGGAATGTAGCGGTGGCTTCATTTATTTGGGTCTTTCTAAACATTGAGACAGTTTCGCTATGATTTTGATTAACAATGATTTCTGTTTAATGTTTTGAATAACTTGCATAGCCTATAGTCACATTTATTAGGTAGACACCGGTTTTCGGGCACCCTCACTTGTTTCTATGTAAATTTATTGATATCATTTTTGTCGCTATTAGATGTTTCTTCGTTTACAAGTCAGTTTGAAACATTAGTAGATTTTCGACGGTCAATCTGGGCTGAATAAGAGCTAGCGTGGGTTTCGCCTGGTTCATTTGTTGTGCGTATATATTGTGCGTTTTTATTAATTGTATTATTGGTTTGCGTTGAATAATACTTAGCATTCGACGGTGTTAGCGCACACATCTTGCAAGCAGGCGGGAATCCGCTGAGGGTCATTCACCACTCCCTAACTTATCTGCAGCATTTGTCACGGCTAATTATTTTGGCGTAATTAATTTAATTAGTTGTGTTACAAAAGTGGAGGTCCCAAACCTCTACGCAAGTGTATACTTTGATGTTATAGGCCAGTGGAAGGCCTGAAATTCGTCTTGGTTGTATTTAAAGAAGTTCGGTTGGTGGAAATCGAAGAAACAAAGGCGTTTCGGATCGATTTGATCGGCGGTTGATTTGGCGATCGTTTTGACAACCACAAATTTTCGAAGTCGACAAAATGCGTAGAGGGAAGAGCTGCAGATTACCGGTGTATGCTGCCTGGACGATTGGTTGGAAGAAGTTCAGTAGTAACTCAAAGTAAATCTAGGGAGACCGTGAGGCAAGGTGAGACCTTACAAGAATTTGCTAGGCTAGCAACAATTTTTAATTTGTTTGAATCGGAAGAAAATTTGAAAATGGCTGAAAATGTGGAAATGGTAAATGCGTTGCAACGTATGCAATTTTTGCAGCTTGCACAAAGCTCGGTAAAAAAATTTTCGGGCGAGGCTGGAAAAGCAATTTTTCAATTTTTTGAGGAATTTGATTCTCTTGCATGTGCCGGTGGGCTAGAGGATAATGTTAAACTAGATGCTTTACCATTATGCCTTGAAACGTATCCACGTTCTGTATTTTATCTAATTCCACAAGCTATACGTCAGAATTACGATAATACAAAGAAAGCACTGATTGAACATTTTCAACCACCTGCTAGTCGTGAAAAGTCCATTCTAGAATTTCAGTCAAGAAAACAGTTGGAAAACGAATCGGTTGATTTATATTGTCATAAGCTTCTAAAATTGGCAAAAAGAGCTTATCCAAATTTAATCGCTAACGAGAACGAAATTAAAACTTTAGTTAAAGTTCAATTTTTAAATGGTCTTTTACCTAAGTACCATAATTTATTTGTGATGATGGGTACGCCAGAAAATTTGGAAAAAACCTTAGAAATTGCTAAGCGTGTCAAATCGCCTTTTAAGTCTGATATTGTAAATGGCAATAGAGTGTTATGTAACTCAGATTCGGTGATGGCGGTCACACAACCCATTGATAATAATAATGCAGTCGAAAGCAAAAAATTATGGACAGCGATAAATCAACTTTCGGATCAGATGAAAACTTTGACGACCAGTTTTCAGCAAAATAGGCCAAATAGTTCGAAACCTAATTTTCAGAAGAAGAATTTTGGAAATTTTAATTTTAAACCCAAAGTTTGGACACCTCAAACTAAAGAAAGAAATAATTTTAATGTCCAAAGGTTTAAGCATAACGTTCCACCATCTGTTACATGTTATAGGTGCGGGGAGAAGGGCCATGTTCAGAGACGATGCCTGTCAGTGTCAACTGAGCCCTGGAAAAATTCCCGAGGCACCTGGATACCAAAACGTCAAGTGATGCGATATGACGAGAAAAATCACCTTTCGAGCAATATCAAAACGAGCCTACGACGTCATCAAATTTCGTCGAAGACGAATTGTCGCAGTTAAGACGACAAGTTGACGAATTGTCAAGACGTCTAGTGAATGCTAGCGAAAATAAAGAGATGGTAGGAACTATGCGTCAACGTGAGTTGCCTATTGTGCCATTGATTATGAACGGAATTGAAACGGATGCATTAATTGATACTGGCAGTGATATAACGTTATTATCAATGAAGTTTGCTAATTCTCATTTAAAAATGAACATGAGAAAAGGAAAAGCAATTTCGATTTGCAAGACAGCCAGTTGTAGTGATTTACCAATTTTCGGAAAAATCGATTTAGAATGTAAAATTGGAAATCAGTTGCTAAATGCTACGTTTTCTATTGTTGAACAAGCACCTTTCAACATTCTTTTTGTCTGCGATTTCATCGATAAATTCAAAGTAGTGCCAAATGTGCATGAAGGTTATGCCATTATAAATTCAGAAAAGGTATCTTTACGGCAATCATTATATAACTCAGCTGACGCGAGTGCAGCAATAACGTATGTGTGTTTATCACAAAGTTATTGTATACCAGCGCGTAGCGAAAGCGCTAATTAATGGAACTATGCTAAATAAAGTTAAAGAGCCTAATTCTGATTTGTTATTAATACCAAATGACAAATGGTGTAATAAAAATGCAATATTTATGGCATGTGCTTTAGTGAAATTGACAAATGATACGATTCCGATTAGAATTTTAAATGTGAATAACAAGCCTATTATTTTGGAGGCTGGTAAGGCTGTTGGTCAGCTAGAAAGTTATTCTGATATAAAATTGTTCGAATTGCCAAAAAAATCTGATAAAACGTTAGATTTGAATAACATTTTGGAAAAAAGTTTTGGTGCTGATTGTACAGAAAATGAAAATCGAAAACTGGAAATGAAACGATTTTTATTGACAAATCACGATATTTTCAGTTGTGGGGATGAACCACTAGGAAAATCAACTCTCGTTAAGCATAAAATCGAGACGGAGGGAAATCAACCCGTAAAATCGAGGCAATTTCAAATACCTTTTCGACAAAGGGAACAAATTCGTGAAATTGTTAATCAAATGGAAAAGGATAAAATTATCGTTCCATCAAAGAGTCCTTGGTCGGCTAATATGTTTTTAGTCAAGAAAAAAGGTGGTGGTTTTCGCCCTGTAGTTGACTACAGAGGGCTGAATGCTATCACTAAGGCAGACGTGTATCCATTGCCTAATATGTCGGACTGTTTTGACAGTCTAGCTGGAGCTCAGCTATTTTCTACCTTGGATCTATGTTCTGGGTATTGGCAAATAGCCATGGACGAAACCTCGCGTGAGAAAACAGCGTTTACTACACCTTTTGGTCATTTCAAATTTATGGTAATGCCTTTTGGAATAAAAAATGCGCCATCTGATTTTCAAAGAATTATGGAAATCGCTTTATCAGGCTTACAATGGAAATCATGTCTTGTGTATATTGACGACATTTTAATATTTTCAAAAACCTTTAACGAACATCTAAAGGATTTGGAAAATGTTTTTGAAGCTTTGAGAAAAGTCAATCTGAAAGTTAAGCCAGAAAAATGCACTTTCTTTCGGAAAGAAATTCCATTTCTTGGGCATATTATTTCAAAGGATGGAATTCGTCCAGATCCTCAGAAGGTAGCTTCTATTTTGAATGCGGAACCACCGCGAACTGTCAAGCAGGTACAATCCTTTCTCGGATTGGTTCAGTGGTTTAAACGCTTTATTCCTAATTTAGCTAGTATGGTTAAAGATTTGTATAAATTAACGAGTAAAAATGGAAAATTTATTTGGACCAAAAAACACGCTGAGGGTTTTGAAAAAGTCAAAACAGCTTTGGTCAATCCACCTGTTTTGAAATTTCCTATTTTCGACGAGAAAACTACTTTTGTGCTTACTACGGATGCTAGTAAGGATGCTTTAGGATCTATCCTAAGCCAAACCCGAGACGGTGAATCGTGGGTTATCGCGTATGCATCACGTGTTTTAAATGTGCACGAAAAAAATTATTCAACGATTGAGCGTGAAGCATTGTGTATAATATGGTCCATGAAAATGTTTCGTCATTATTTATACGGTTCTCATTTTATTGTCGAAACAGATCATAAACCTCTAAAATGGTTATTAAGTCTTAAAGAACCTAGTGGTAAATTAATGCGATAGTCTTTAAAATTACAAGAATTTGATTTTGAAATTCGTCATATTGCTGGAAAAGAAAACGGAGCTTCAGACTGGCTTTCGAGAAATTTTACTTCTTCTCCAGTTGTAACAGTCGCTCCAGAAAGTGAATTTCAAAAAGACGCTAAAAATGATGAATTTATTTTTGATATTAGGACACAATTAGAACGTCCTAATTGCCCTGTTGACATCAGAAATGAGTTCGATATTTTTAATAATAGCTTGGTTCGTAGGTATAAGCCTAAACAAACAGGAACGATGATTTGGCAAACGGTCGTTCCAAAGGTTTGGGTGCAACGAGTGCTTGAGGAGCTACATGATTCCGAATTTGGCGCACATTTCGGAGTAGCGAGGACAGTCGGTAGGATAATGCAATGTTATTGGTGGCCGACGATGTTGTATGACATAGAGAAGTGGTGTAAGACAAGTGAGATATGTCAAAAGCGTAAGTCACCTATTCCTAGTGTTCGTGCTCCTTTACAAATTATTCCAGTGGAAGGACCATAGGTTAGGGTAGCAGTTGATTGTTTAGAATACAAAATGTCGGAAAATGGTAATCGATACGTTGTTGTTTTTCTCGATTATCTAACAAAATGGGCTGAAGCATTTCCAATCCCTGATTTAAAAGCTGTAACAATTGCTCGCGTATTTTTACGAGAAATAGTTTGCAGGTTTGGGGCACCAAGAGAGTTACTTTCTGACAGAGGGAGTAATTTTACCTCCCAGCTTATGCAAGACGTGTGCGCTATACTGAAGATACATAAGGTGTACACCTCTCCGTATCATCCTCAAACGGACGGTTTGGTTGAAAGATTCAATCAAACGCTGTCCGCATCTTTATCAACGTTAGTGTCGCGTAATCCTGAACGTTGGGATACACTAATATCTTACATATTATTTGCATATCGTTGTTGTCAGCAAGAATCAACTGGTATTTCTCCATTCATGCTTATGTTTGGAAGGGAACCTCGTTACCCTTTAGAAATACAAACTAGTCCAGCTCAAAGATCAGCCTGTTCTGAAGAATTATTTTTGGATGTTTTGCAACAAACTCTATCAGAAATGCATTCGTTGAGGGTGAAAGCCCTAAACTATCTCTAAAATGGGATGGTCCGTTCGGAATTATCGAAAAAATATCTAATGTCAATTTTCGAATAGCATTATGCGCCGATGAACGAGTCAAAAAGTTGGTTCATGTAAATCGTTTAAAAAAGGGTGAAAAGCCTAACGATTTGGGACTTGAAAAAGAGCCAAAAAATGGTGATATCGTTTTTGCTAAGGTAAAGGGGTATCCCTTTTGGCCTGCGCGAATCTGCAAATTTTCCTAAATTCCACAGAAGCTTAGTATGCGCGATTATAGGAAAATTCCAGTTTATTTCTTCAAAAAATCGCTTTATGGATTATGTGAACACGAACTAGTGATTCCATTTAACAAAAATTTGGCAAAATTCAGCAAGTGTCGCTTGCGAGGCTTTCCTATTGCTTTGGAAATGGCTTCTAGAGCAATTAATGATGCCAAAAATGCAGAACCAGATTAATCTGTCTATTTTTCTGCTTACGTAATTGTATATATGCTTGGTTCGATTTTTCTATTTACGATTAATTTAATTTAGTCTTTTAAATATTTTATTTAGCGATTTTGATATGGCAAAATCTTATTTTGGTTTGATTTCGGATGGTCTATTTGGAATAAGTGGAATGGACGGTAATTTTGGTCGAAAAAATAGAGAAATATTTGATAAATATTTTTGGGCGAGCGCCATTACAAATACGAGAAATAGTACTAATTAATAACATTTCCAATTGCGAAATTATGGTGGAAAAGTTGAAAAAACCAATTATGGAAGGTTGGCCAGCGGTAATTGGTATTGATTGTGAGTTTGTAAATGGTTCTCAGCCTTATTATTATTGGAATGACACTGACAAAAAATTTTCCTCAATTTCTATCACTAATAATTCTCAAGGAGGATTTGCTCGATTGATTCAATTAGCTCGTTTGGATGGTTTAATTTATTTGGTGGATTTATTCGCGTTCCGTACATTCCCAAATGCGATTTTGGACTTATTTTTTGATAAATGTGTTATAAAATTTGGACAAAATTTTTATAACGATTGCTTAGCACTTGGAAGAGCATTTATCGAATGTAAAGTGATTGAACAATCCAAAATTTACGATTTTTTCGAAAGATATAAGGATTTTCAAAAGAAAAAACGATAGATAAAATTGACATTGTGAACAGAAACCGTTGTTCTTTATCGTCGTTTATCTATTTCGGATTGGGTTTAGAAATTAACAAGGACGTGCAAGGTCGCAGCTTATTGTGGAATAAAAACATTATGGCTTTTTTGCGCCAAATGGTTGTACATTCAGCGCGTGATGCGCTTGCGGCGGCGGATTTGGGCGTTTTATGGGCGTACTATGGTCTTTGGAAAGATGGCTCCCAGGCATCGAGGATAGGGTCTCTGCTAACGCAGAAGGGAGTACTCCCTAAGACCATACGCGATAGAAGCGTCGATCCGCGGGGAATAGTGGTTACGGTGGCAAACGAGTTGGTCAAATCCGTTCCAGTCGAATCGGTGGCGAACGCGTGTGTGAAATCGTCTAGCAGTGAATTGAGGCGGTCGGAAAATGTGTTTGTTGGTGAAAATGGGGCGATGGATTTGAAAGAGGCGTTCAATGGACTACCATACGGTTGTAGTCAACGAATTTTGTCCGATATTTGACTATTCCAATGATTCTGGCGAAAGTTGTACACATCGAAACGAGAGTGGAATGCGGTAGCCCAGGAATTTTTTGACGGTCGTGTGGCGGCGTATACAGGATCCTGTCAGCATCACCACAATGCGATGGTGCAGATCCTTAGAAGTCAAATGAATTTGTTGATTTGATCGTTTAATGGGCCGCACAAAGATTACGTTATTAGGAAAGCAACAACAAAATTGGGTCGTGAGCCAAAATCTTTTGGGGAAGCTTTCAAAACGGCCTACCCGAAGACAGTTGAATTTCGAAAACGTTGGCACGTAATGAATTGTGATTATCATTCTAATGTGGTGGGGGTTTGCAAGAACCCAGGGTATTAACCCTAAAAGTGAGGGGCTGTGGAGTCCCGGGGTGGTGGTCCTCAAAGGGCCGAGGAATGTAGCGGTGGCTTCATTTATTTGGGTCTTTCTAAACATTGAGACAGTTTCGCTATGATTTTGATTAACAATGATTTCTGTTTAATGTTTTGAATAACTTGCATAGCCTATAGTTACATTTATTAGGTAGACACCGGTTTTCGGGCGTCACTTGTTTCTATGTAAATTTATTGATATCATTTTTGTTGCTATTAGATGTTTCTTCGTTTACAAGTCAGTTTAAAACATTAGTAGATTTTCGACGGTCAATCTGGGCTGAATAAGAGCTAGCGTGGGTTTTGCCCGGTTCATTTGTTGTGCGTATATATTGTGCGTTTTTATTAATTGTATTATTGGTTTGCATTGAATAATACTTAGCATTCGACGGTGTTAGCGCACACATCTTGCAAGCAGGTGGGAATCCGCTGAGGGTCATTCACCACTCCCTAACTTATCTGCAGCATTTGTCACGGCTAATTATTTTGGCGTAATTAATTTAATCAGTTGTGTTACAAAAGTGGAGGTCCCAAACCTCTACGCAAGTGTATACTTTGATGTTATAGGCCAGTGGAAGGCCTGAAATTCGTCTTGGTTGTATTTAAAGAAGTTCGGTTGGTGGAAATTGAAGAAACAAAGGCGTTTCGGATCGATTTGATTGGCGGTTGATTTGGCGATCGTTTTGACAACCACAAATTTTCGAAGTCGACGAAATGCGTAGAGGGAAGAGCTGCAGATTACCGGTGTATGCTGCCTGGACAATTGGTTGGAAGAAGTTCAGTAGTAACTCGAAGTAAATCTAGGGAGACCGTGAGGCAAGGTGAGACCTTACAAGAATTTGCTAGGCTAGCAACAATTTTTAATTTGTTTGAATCGGAAGAAAATTTGAAAATGGCTGAAAATGTGGAAATGGTAAATGCGTTGCAACGTATGCAATTTTTGCAGCTTGCACAAAGCTCGGTAAAAAAATTTTCGGGCGAGGCTGGAAAAGCAATTTTTCAATTTTTTGAGAAATTTGATTCTCTTGCATGTGCCGGTGGGCTAGAGGATAATGTTAAATTAGATGCTTTACCATTATGCCTTGAAACGTATCCACGTTCTGTATTTTATCTAATTCCACAAGCTATACGTCAGAATTACGATAATACAAAGAAAGCACTGATTGAACATTTTCAACCACCTGCTAGTCGTGAAAAGTCCATTCTAGAATTTCAGTCAAGAAAACAGTTGGAAAACGAATCGGTTGATTTATATTGTCATAAGCTTCTAAAATTGGCAAAAAGAGCTTATCCAAATTTAATCGCTAACGAGAACGAAATTAAAACTTTAGTTAAAGTTCAATTTTTAAATGGTCTTTTACCTAAGTACCATAATTTATTTGTGATGATGGGTACGCCAGAAAATTTGGAAAAAACCTTAGAAATTGCTAAGCGTGTCAAATCGCCTTTTAAGTCTGATATTGTAAATGGCAATAGAGTGTTATGTAACTCAGATTCGGTGATGGCGGTCACACAACCCATTGATAATAATAATGCAGTCGAAAGCAAAAAATTATGGACAGCGATAAATCAACTTTCGGATCAGATGAAAACTTTGACGACCAGTTTTCAGCAAAATAGGCCAAATAGTTCGAAACCTAATTTTCAGAAGAAGAATTTTGGAAATTTTAATTTTAAACCCAAAGTTTGGACACCTCAAACTAAAGAAAGAAATAATTTTAATGTCCAAAGGTTTAAGCATAACGTTCCACCATCTGTTACATGTTATAGGTGCGGGGAGAAGGGCCATGTTCAGAGACGATGCCTGTCAGTGTCAACTGAGCCCTGGAAAAATTCCCGAGGCACCTGGATACCAAAACGTCAAGTGATGCGATATGACGAGAAAAATCACCTTTCGAGCAATATCAAAACGAGCCTACGACGTCATCAAATTTCGTCGAAGACGAATTGTCGCAGTTAAGACGACAAGTTGTACGAATTGTCAAGACGTCTAGTGAATGCTAGCGAAAATAAAGAGATGGTAGGAACTATGCGTCAACGTGAGTTGCCTATTGTGCCATTGATTATGAACGGAATTGAAACGGATGCATTAATTGATACTGGCAGTGATATAACGTTATTATCAATGAAGTTTGCTAATTCTCATTTAAAAATGAACATGAGAAAAGGAAAAGCAATTTCGATTTGCAAGACAGCCAGTTGTAGTGATTTACCAATTTTCGGAAAAATCGATTTAGAATGTAAAATTGGAAATCAGTTGCTAAATGCTACGTTTTCTATTGTTGAACAAGCACCTTTCAACATTCTTTTTGTCTGCGATTTCATCGATAAATTCAAAGTAGTGCCAAATGTGCATGAAGGTTATGCCATTATAAATTCAGAAAAGGTATCTTTACGGCAATCATTATATAACTCAGCTGACGCGAGTGCAGCAATAACGTATGTGTGTTTATCACAAAGTTATTGTATACCAGCGCGTAGCGAAAGCGCTAATTAATGGAACTATGCTAAATAAAGTTAAAGAGCCTAATTCTGATTTGTTATTAATACCAAATGACAAATGGTGTAATAAAAATGCAATATTTATGGCATGTGCTTTAGTGAAATTGACAAATGATACGATTCCGATTAGAATTTTAAATGTGAATAACAAGCCTATTATTTTGGAGGCTGGTAAGGCTGTTGGTCAGCTAGAAAGTTATTCTGATATAAAATTGTTCGAATTGCCAAAAAAATCTGATAAAACGTTAGATTTGAATAACATTTTGGAAAAAAGTTTTGGTGCTGATTGTACAGAAAATGAAAATCGAAAACTGGAAATGAAACGATTTTTATTGACAAATCACGATATTTTCAGTTGTGGGGATGAACCACTAGGAAAATCAACTCTCGTTAAGCATAAAATCGAGACGGAGGAAATCAACCCGTAAAATCGAGGCAATTTCAAATACCTTTTCGACAAAGGGAACAAATTCGTGAAATTGTTAATCAAATGGAAAAGGATAAAATTATCGTTCCATCAAAGAGTCCTTGGTCGGCTAATATGTTTTTAGTCAAGAAAAAAGGTGGTGGTTTTCGCCCTGTAGTTGACTACAGAGGGCTGAATGCTATCACTAAGGCAGACGTGTATCCATTGCCTAATATGTCGGACTGTTTTGACAGTCTAGCTGGAGCTCAGCTATTTTCTACCTTGGATCTATGTTCTGGGTATTGGCAAATAGCCATGGACGAAACCTCGCGTGAGAAAACAGCGTTTACTACACCTTTTGGTCATTTCAAATTTATGGTAATGCCTTTTGGAATAAAAAATGCGCCATCTGATTTTCAAAGAATTATGGAAATCGCTTTATCAGGCTTACAATGGAAATCATGTCTTGTGTATATTGACGACATTTTAATATTTTCAAAAACCTTTAACGAACATCTAAAGGATTTGGAAAATGTTTTTGAAGCTTTGAGAAAAGTCAATCTGAAAGTTAAGCCAGAAAAATGCACTTTCTTTCGGAAAGAAATTCCATTTCTTGGGCATATTATTTCAAAGGATGGAATTCGTCCAGATCCTCAGAAGGTAGCTTCTATTTTGAATGCGGAACCACCGCGAACTGTCAAGCAGGTACAATCCTTTCTCGGATTGGTTCAGTGGTTTAAACGCTTTATTCCTAATTTAGCTAGTATGGTTAAAGATTTGTATAAATTAACGAGTAAAAATGGAAAATTTATTTGGACCAAAAAACACGCTGAGGGTTTTGAAAAAGTCAAAACAGCTTTGGTCAATCCACCTGTTTTGAAATTTCCTATTTTCGACGAGAAAACTACTTTTGTGCTTACTACGGATGCTAGTAAGGATGCTTTAGGATCTATCCTAAGCCAAACCCGAGACGGTGAATCGTGGGTTATTGCGTATGCATCACGTGTTTTAAATGTGCACGAAAAAATTATTCAACGATTGAGCGTGAAGCATTGTGTATAATATGGTCCATGAAAATGTTTCGTCATTATTTATACGGTTCTCATTTTATTGTCGAAACAGATCATAAACCTCTAAAATGGTTATTAAGTCTTAAAGAACCTAGTGGTAAATTAATGTGATGGTCTTTAAAATTACAAGAATTTGATTTTGAAATTCATCATATTGCTGGAAAAGAAAACGGAGCTTCAGACTGGCTTTCGAGAAATTTTACTTCTTCTCCAGTTGTAACAGTCGCTCCAGAAAGTGAATTTCAAAAAGACGCTAAAAATGATGAATTTATTTTTGATATTAGGACACAATTAGAACGTCCTAATTGCCCTGTTGACATCAGAAATGAGTTCGATATTTTTAATAATAGCTTGGTTCGTAGGTATAAGCCTAAACAAACAGGAATGATGATTTGGCAAATGGTCGTTCCAAAGGTTTGGGTGCAACGAGTGCTTGAGGAGCTACATGATTCCGAATTTGGCGCACATTTCGGAGTAGCGAGGACAGTCGGTAGGATAATGCAATGTTATTGGTGGCCGACGATGTTGTATGACATAGAGAAGTGGTGTAAGACAAGTGAGATATGTCAAAAGCGTAAGTCACCTATTCCTAGTGTTTGTGCTCCTTTACAAATTATTCCAGTGGAAGGACCATGGGATAGGGTAGCAGTTGATTGTTTAGAATACAAAATGTTGGAAAATGGTAATCGATACGTTGTTGTTTTTCTCAATTATCTAACAAAATGGGCTGAAGCATTTCCGATCCCTGATTTAAAAGCTGTAACAATTGCTCGCGTATTTTTACGAGAAATAGTTTGCAGGTTTGGGGCACCAAGAGAGTTACTTTCTGACAGAGGGAGTAATTTTACCTCCCAGCTTATGCAAGACGTGTGCGCTATACTGAAGATACATAAGGTGTATACCTCTCCGTATCATCCTCAAACGGACGGTTTGGTTGAAAGATTCAATCAAACGCTGTCCGCATCTTTATCAACGTTAGTGTCGCGTAATCCTGAACGTTGGGATACACTAATACCTTACATATTATTTGCATATCGTTGTTGTCAGCAAGAATCAACTGGTATTTCTCCATTCATGCTTATGTTTGGAAGGGAACCTCGTTACCCTTTAGAAATACAAACTAGTCCAGCTCAAAGATCAGCCTGTTCTGAAGAATTATTTTTGGATGTTTTGCAACAAACTCTTTCAGAAATGCATTTGTTGAGGGTGAAAGCCCTAAACTATCTCTAAAATGGGATGGTCCGTTCGAAATTATCGAAAAAATATCTAATGTCAATTTTCGAATAGCATTATGCGCCAATGAACGAGTCAAAAAGTTGGTTCATGTAAATCGTTTAAAAAAGGGTGAAAAGCCTAACGATTTGGGACTTGAAAAAGAGCCAAAAAATGGTGATATCGTTTTTGCTAAGGTAAAGGGGTATCCCTTTTGGCCTGCGCGAATCTGCAAATTTTCCTAAATTCCACAGAAGCTTAGTATGCGCGATTATAGGAAAATTCCAGTTTATTTCTTCAAAAAATCGCTTTATGGATTATGTGAACACGAACTAGTGATTCCATTTAACAAAAATTTGGCAAAATTCAGCAAGTGTCGCTTGCGAGGCTTTCCTATTGCTTTGGAAATGGCTTCTAGAGCAATTAATGATGCCAAAAATGCAGAACCAGATTAATCTGTCTATTTTTCTGCTTACGTAATTGTATATATGCTTGGTTCGATTTTTCTATTTACGATTAATTTAATTTAGTCTTTTAAATATTTTATTTAGCGATTTTGATATGGCAAAATCTTATTTTGGTTTGATTTCGGATGGTCTATTTGGAATAAGTGGAATGGACGGTAATTTTGGTCGAAAAAATAGAGAAATATTTGATAAATATTTTTGGGCGAGCGCCATTACAAATACGAGAAATAGTACTAATTAATAACATTTCCAATTGCGAAATTATGGTGGAAAAGTTGAAAAAACCAATTATGGAAGGTTGGCCAGCGGTAATTGGTATTGATTGTGAGTTTGTAAATGGTTCTCAGCCTTATTATTATTGGAATGACACTGACAAAAAATTTTCCTCAATTTCTATCACTAATAATTCTCAAGGAGGATTTGCTCGATTGATTCAATTAGCTCGTTTGGATGGTTTAATTTATTTGGTGGATTTATTCGCGTTCCATACATTCCCAAATGCGATTTTGGACTTATTTTTTGATAAATGTGTTATAAAATTTGGACAAAATTTTTATAACGATTGCTTAGCACTTGGAAGAGCATTTATCGAATGTAAAGTGATTGAACAATCCAAAATTTACGATTTTTTCGAAAGATATAAGGATTTTCAAAAAGAAAAAATGATAGATAAAATTGACATTGTGAACAGAAACCGTTGTTCTTTATCGTCGTTTATCTATTTCGGATTGGGTTTAGAAATTAACAAGGACGTGCAAGGTCGCAGCTTATTGTGGAATAAAAACATTATGGCTTTTTTGCGCCAAATGGTTGTACATTCAGCGCGTGATGCGCTTGCGGCGGCGGATTTGGGCGTTTTATGGGCGTACTATGGTCTTTGGAAGGATGGCTCCCAGGCATCGAGGATAGGGTCTCTGCTAACGCAGAAGGGAGTACTCCCTAAGACCATACGCGATAGAAGCGTCGATCCGCGGGGAATAGTGGTTACGGTGGCAAACAAGTTGGTCAAATCCGTTCCAGTCGAATCGGTGGCGAACGCGTGTGTGAAATCGTCTAGCAGTGAATTGAGGCGGTCGGAAAATGTGTTCGTTGGTGAAAATGGGGCGATGGATTTGAAAGAGGCGTTCAATGGACTACCATACGGTTGTAGTCAACGAATTTTGTCCGATATTTGACTATTCCAATGATTCTGGCGAAAGTTGTACACATCGAAACGAGAGTGGAATGCGGTAGCCCAGGAATTTTTTGACGGTCGTGTGGCGGCGTATACAGGATCCTGTCAGCATCACCACAATGCGATGGTGCAGATCCTTAGAAGTCAAATGAATTTGTTGATTTGATCATTTAATGGGCCGCACAAAGATTACGTTATTAGGAAAGCAACAACAAAATTGGGTCGTGAGCCAAAATCTTTTGGGGAAGCTTTCAAAACGGCCTACCCGAAGACAGTTGAATTTCGAAAACGTTGGCACGTAATGAATTGTGATTATCATTCTAATGTGGTGGGGGTTTGCAAGAACCCAGGGTATTAACCCTAAAAGTGAGGGGCTGTGGAGTCCCGGGGTGGTGGTCCTCAAAGGGCCGAGGAATGTAAGCGGTGGCTTCATTTATTTGGGTCTTTCTAAACATTGAGACAGTTTCGCTATGATTTTGATTAACAATGATTTCTGTTTAATGTTTTGAATAACTTGCATAGCCTATAGTTACATTTATTAGGTAGACACCGGTTTTCGGGCGTCACTTGTTTCTATGTAAATTTATTGATATCATTTTTGTTGCTATTAGATGTTTCTTCGTTTACAAGTCAGTTTAAAACATTAGTAGATTTTCGACGGTCAATCTGGGCTGAATAAGAGCTAGCGTGGGTTTTGCCCGGTTCATTTGTTGTGCGTATATATTGTGCGTTTTTATTAATTGTATTATTGGTTTGCATTGAATAATACTTAGCATTCGACGGTGTTAGCGCACACATCTTGCAAGCAGGTGGGAATCCGCTGAGGGTCATTCACCACTCCCTAACTTATCTGCAGCATTTGTCACGGCTAATTATTTTGGCGTAATTAATTTAATCAGTTGTGTTACAAAAGTGGAGGTCCCAAACCTCTACGCAAGTGTATACTTTGATGTTATAGGCCAGTGGAAGGCCTGAAATTCGTCTTGGTTGTATTTAAAGAAGTTCGGTTGGTGGAAATTGAAGAAACAAAGGCGTTTCGGATCGATTTGATTGGCGGTTGATTTGGCGATCGTTTTGACAACCACAAATTTTCGAAGTCGACGAAATGCGTAGAGGGAAGAGCTGCAGATTACCGGTGTATGCTGCCTGGACAATTGGTTGGAAGAAGTTCAGTAGTAACTCGAAGTAAATCTAGGGAGACCGTGAGGCAAGGTGAGACCTTACAAGAATTTGCTAGGCTAGCAACAATTTTTAATTTGTTTGAATCGGAAGAAAATTTGAAAATGGCTGAAAATGTGGAAATGGTAAATGCGTTGCAACGTATGCAATTTTTGCAGCTTGCACAAAGCTCGGTAAAAAAATTTTCGGGCGAGGCTGGAAAAGCAATTTTTCAATTTTTTGAGAAATTTGATTCTCTTGCATGTGCCGGTGGGCTAGAGGATAATGTTAAATTAGATGCTTTACCATTATGCCTCGAAACGTATCCACGTTCTGTATTTTATCTAATTCCACAAGCTATACGTCAGAATTACGATAATACAAAGAAAGCACTGATTGAACATTTTCAACCACCTGCTAGTTGTGAAAAGTCCATTCTAGAATTTCAGTCGAGAAAACAGTTGGAAAACGAATTGGTTGATTTATATTGTCATAAGCTTCTAAAATTGGCAATAAGAGCTTATCCAAATTTAATCGCTAACGAGAACGAAATTAAAACTTTAGTAAAAGTTCAATTTTTAAATGGTCTTTTACCTAAGTACCATAATTTATTTGTGATGATGGGTACGCCAGAAAATTTGGAAAAAACCTTAGAAATTGCTAAGCGTGTCGAATCGCCTTTTAAGTCTGATATTGTAAATGGCAATAGAGTGTTATGTAACTCAGATTCGGTGATGGCGGTCACACAACCCATTGATAATAATAATGCGGTCAAAAGCAAAAAATTATGGACAGCAATAAATCAACTTTCGGATCAGATGAAAACTTTGACGACCAGTTTTCAGCAAAATAGGCCAAATAGTTTGAAACCTAATTTTCAGAAGAAGAATTTTGGAAATTTTAATTTTAAACCTAAAGTTTGGACACCTCGAACTAAAGAAATAAATAATTTTAATGTCCAAAGGTTTAAGCATAACGTTCCACCATCTGTTACATGTTATAGGTGCGGGGAGAAGGGCCATGTTCAGAGACAATGCCCGTCAGTGTCAACTGAGCCCTGGAAAAATTCCCGAGGCACCTGGATACCAAAACGTCAAGTGATGCAATATGACGAGAAAAATCACCTTTCGAGCAATATCAAAACGAGCCTACGACGTCATCAAATTTCGTCGAAGACGAATTGTCGCAGTTAAGACGACAAGTTGTAGAATTGTCAAGACGTCTAGTGAATGCTAGCGAAAATAAAGAGATGGTAGGAACTATGCGTCAACGTAAGTTGCCTATTGTGCCATTGATTATAAACGGAATTGAAACGGATGCATTAATTGATACTGGCAGTGATATAACATTATTATCAATGAAGTTTGCTAATTCTCATTTAAAAATGAACATGAGAAAAGGAAAAGCAATTTCGATTTGCAAGACAGCCAGTTGTAGTGATTTACCAATTTTCGGAAAAATCGATTTAGAATGTAAAATTGGAAATCAGTTGCTAAATGCTACGTTTTCTATTGTTGAACAAGCACTTTTCAACATTCTTTTTGTCTGCGATTTCATCAATAAATTCAGAGTAGTGCCAAATGTGCATGAAGGTTATGCCATTATAAATTCAAAAAAGGTATCTTTACGGCAATCATTATATAACACAGCTGACGCGAGTGCAGCAATAACGTATGTGTGTTTATCACAAAGTTATTGTATACCAGCGCGTAGCAAAGCGCTAATCAATGGAACTATGCTAAATAAAGGTAAAGAGCCTGATTCTGATTTGTTATTAATACCAAACGACAAATGGTGTAATAAAAATGCAATATTTATGGCATGTGCTTTAGTGAAATTGACAAATGATACGATTCCGATTAGAATTTTAAATGTGAATAACAAGCCTATTATTTTGGAGGCTGGTAAGGCTGTTGGTCAGCTAGAAAGTTATTCTGATATAAAATTGTTCGAATTGCCAAAAAAATCTGATAAAACGTTAGATTTGAATAACATTTTGGAAAAAAGTTTTGGTGCTGATTGTACAGAAAATGAAAATCGAAAACTGGAAATGAAACAAATTTTATTGACAAATCACAATATTTTCAGTTGTGGGGATGAACCACTAGGAAAATCAACTCTCGTTAAGCATAAAATCGAGATGGAGGGAAATCAACCCGTAAAATCGAGGCAATTTCGAATACCTTTTCGACAAAGGGAACAAATTCGTGAAATTGTTAATCAAATGGAAAAGGATAAAATTATCGTTCCATCAAAGAGTCCTTGGTCGGCTAATATGTTTTTAGTCAAGAAAAAAGGTGGTGGTTTTCGCCCTGTAGTTGACTACAGAGGGCTGAATGCTATCACTAAGGCAGACGTGTATCCATTGCCTAATATGTCGGACTGTTTTGACAGTCTAGCTGGAGCTCAGCTATTTTCTACCTTGGATCTACGTTCTGGGTATTGGCAAATAGCCATGGACGAAACCTCGCATGAGAAAACAGTGTTTACTACACCTTTTGGTCATTTCGAATTTATGGTAATGCCTTTTGGAATAAAAAATGCGCCATCTGATTTTCAGAGAATTATGGAAATTGCTTTATCAGGCTTACAATGGAAATCATGTCTTGTGTATATTGACGACATTTTAATATTTTCAAAAACCTTTAACAAACATCTAAAGGATTTGGAAAATGTTTTTGAAGCTTTGAGAAAAGTCAATCTGAAAGTTAAGCCAGAAAAATGCACTTTCCTTCGGAAAGAAATTCCATTTCTTGGGCATATTATTTCAAAGGATGGAATTCGTCCAGATCCTCAGAAGGTAGCTTCTATTTTGAATGCAGAACCACCGCAAACTGTCAAGCAGGTACAATCCTTTCTCGGATTGGTTCAGTGGTTTAAACGCTTTATTCCTAATTTAGCTAGTATGGTTAAAGATTTGTATAAATTAACGAGTAAAAATGGAAAATTTATTTGGACCAAAAAACACGCTGAGGGTTTTGAAAAAGTCAAAACAGCTTTGGTCAATCCACCTGTTTTGAAATTTCCTATTTTCGACGAGAAAACTACTTTTGTGCTTACTACGGATGCTAGTAAGGATGCTTTAGGATCTATCCTAAGCCAAACCCAAGACGGTGAATCGTGGGTTATTGCGTATGCATCACGTGTTTTAAATGTGCACAAAAAAAATTATTCGACGATTGAGCGTGAAGCATTGTGTATAATATGGTCCTTGAAAATGTTTCGTCATTATTTATACGGTTCTCATTTTATTGTCGAAACAGATCATAAACCTCTAAAATGGTTATTAAGTCTTAAAGAACCTAGTGGTAAATTAATGCGATAGTCTTTAAAATTACAAGAATTTGATTTTGAAATTCGTCATATTGCTGGAAAAGAAAACGGAGCTTCAGACTGGCTTTCGAGAAATTTTACTTCTTCTCCAGTTGTAACAGTCGCTCCAGAAAGTGAATTTCAAAAAGACGCTAAAAATGATGAATTTATTTTTGATATTAGGACACAATTAGAACATCCTAATTGCCCTGTTGACATCAGAAATGAGTTCGATATTTTTAATAATAGCTTGGTTCATAGGTATAAGCCTAAACAAACAGGAACGATGATTTGGCAAACGGTCGTTCCAAAGGTTTGGGTGCAACGAGTGCTTGAGGAGCTACATGATTCCGAATTTGGCGCACATTTCGGAGTAGCGAGGACAGTCGGTAGGATAATGCAACGTTATTGGTGGCCGACGATGTTGTATGACATAGAGAAGTGGTGTAAGACATGTGAGATATGTCAAAAGCGTAAGTCACCTATTCCTAGTGTTCGTGCTCCTTTACAAATTATTCCAGTGGAAGGACCATAGGTTAGGGTAGCAGTTGATTGTTTAGAATACAAAATGTCGGAAAATGGTAATCGATACGTTGTTGTTTTTCTCGATTATCTAACAAAATGGGCTGAAGCATTTCCAATCCCTGATTTAAAAGCTGTAACAATTGCTCGCGTATTTTTACGAGAAATAGTTTGCAGGTTTGGGGCACCAAGAGAGTTACTTTCTGACAGAGGGAGTAATTTTACCTCCCAGCTTATGCAAGACGTGTGCGCTATACTGAAGATACATAAGGTGTACACCTCTCCGTATCATCCTCAAACGGACGGTTTGGTTGAAAGATTCAATCAAACGCTGTCCGCATCTTTATCAATGTTAGTTTCGCGTAATCCTGAACATTGGGATACACTAATATCTTACATATTATTTGCATATCGTTGTTGTCAGCAAGAATCAACTGGTATTTCTCCATTCATGCTTATGTTTGGAAGGGAACCTCGTTACCCTTTAGAAATACAAACTAGTCCAGCTCAAAGATCAGCCTGTTCTGAAGAATTATTTTTGGATGTTTTGCAACAAACTCTATCAGAAATGCATTCGTTGAGGGTGAAAGCCCTAAACTATCTCTAAAATGGGATGGTCCGTTCGGAATTATCGAAAAAATATCTAATGTCAATTTTCGAATAGCATTATGCGCCGATGAACGAGTCAAAAAGTTGGTTCATGTAAATCGTTTAAAAAAGGGTGAAAAGCCTAACGATTTGGGACTTGAAAAAGAGCCAAAAAATGGTGATATCGTTTTTGCTAAGGTAAAGGGGTATCCCTTTTGGCCTGCACGAATCTGCGAATTTTCCGAAATTCCACAGAAGCTTAGTATGCGCGATTATAGGAAAATTCCAGTTTATTTCTTCAAAAAATCGCTTTATGGATTATGTGAACACGAACTAGTGATTCCATTTAACAAAAATTTGGCAAAATTTAGCAAGTGTCGCTTGCGAGGCTTTCCTATTGCTTTGGAAATGGCTTCTAGAGCAATTAATGATGCCAAAAATGCAGAACCAGATTAATCTGTCTGTTTTTCTGCTTACGTAATTGTATATATGCTTGGTTCGATTTTTCTATTTACGATTAATTTAATTTAGTCTTTTAAATATTTTATTTAGCGATTTTGATATGGCAAAATCTTATTTTGGTTTGATTTCGGATGGTCTATCGGGAATAAGTGGAATGGATGGTAATTTTGGTCGAAAAAATAGAGAAATATTTGATAAATATTTTTGGGCGAGCGCCATTACAAATACGAGAAATAGTACTAATTAATAACATTTCCAATTGCGAAATTATGGTGCAAAAGTTGAAAAAACCAATTATGGAAGGTTGGCCAGCGGTAATTGGTATTGATTGTGAGTTTGTAAATGGTTCTCAGCCTTATTATTATTGGAATGACACCGACAAAAAATTTTCCTCAATTTCTATCACTAATAATTCTAAAGGAGGATTTGCTCAATTGATTCAATTAGCTCGTTTGGATGGTTTAATTTATTTGGTGGATTTATTTGCATTCCGTACATTCCCAAATGCGATTTTGGACTTATTTTTCGATAAATGTGTTATAAAATTTGGACAAAATTTTTATAACGATTGCTTAGCACTTGGAAGAGCATTTATCGAATGTAAAGTGATTGAACAATCCAAAATTTACGATTTTTTCGAAAGATATAAGGATTTTCAAAAGAAAAAACGATAGATAAAATTGACATTGTGAACAGAAACCGTTGTTCTTTATCATCGTTTATCTATTTCGGATTGGGTTTAGAAATTAACAAGGACGTGCAAGGTCGCAGCTTATTTTGGAATAAAAACATTACAGCTTTTTCGCGCCAAATGGTTGTATATTCAGCTCGTGATGCGCTTGCGGCGGCGGATTTGGGCGTTTTATGGGCGTACTATGGTCTTTGGAAAGATGGCTCCCAGGCATCGAGGATAGGGTCTCTGCTAACGCAGAAGGGAGTACTCCCTAAGACCATACACAATAGAAGCGTCGATCCGCGGGGAGTAGTGGTTACGGTGGCGAACGAGTTGGTCAAATCCGTTCCAGTTGAATCGGTGGCAAACGCGTGTGTGAAAACGTCTAGCAGTGAATTGAGGCGGTCGGAAAACGTGTTTGTTGGTGAAAATGGGGCGATGGATTTGAAAGAGGCGTTCGATGGACTACCATACGGTTGTCGTCAACAAATTTTGTCCGATATTCGACTATTCCGACGATTCTGGCGAAAGTTGTACACGTCGAAACGAGAGTGGAATGCGGTAGCCCAGGAATTTTTTGACGGTCGTGTGGCGGCGTATACAGGATCCTGTCAGCATCACCACAATGCGATGGTGCAGATCCTTAGAAGTCAAATGAATTTGTTGATTCGATCGTTTAATGGGCCGCACAAAGATTACGTTATTAGGAAAGCAACGACGAAATTGGGTCGTGAGCCAAAATCTTTCGGGGAAGCTTTCAAAACGGCCTATCCGAAGACAGTTGAATTTCGAAAACATTGGCGCGTAATGAATCGTGATTATCATTCTAATGTGGTGGGGGTTTGCAAGAACCGAGGGTATTAACCCTAAAAGTGAGGGGCTGTGGAGTCCCGGGGTGGTGGTCCTCAAAGGGCCAAGGAATGTAGCGGTGGCTTCATTTATTTGGGTCTTTCTAAACATTGAGACAGTTTCGCTATGATTTTGATTAACAATGATTTCTGTTTAATGTTTTGAATAACTTGCATAGCCTATAGTTACATTTATTAGGTAGACACCGGTTTTCGGGCGTCACTTGTTTCTATGTAAATTTATTGATATCATTTTTGTTGCTATTAGATGTTTCTTCGTTTACAAGTCAGTTTGAAACATTAGTAGATTTTCGAGGTCGATCTGGGCTGAATAAGAGCTAGCGTGGGTTTCGCCCGGTTCATTTGTTGTGCGTATATATTGTGCGTTTTTATTAATTGTATTATTGGTTTGCGTTGAATAATACTTAGCATTCGACGGTGTTAGCGCACACATCTTGCAAGCAGGTGGGAATCCGCTGAGGGTCATTCACCACTCCTTAACTTATCTGCAGCATTTGTCACGGCTAATTATTTCGGCGTAATTAATTCAATTAGTTGTGTTACATTATGTGCTAAAGCCCGCCTATATCCTGTACACCAGTAACGCTATTAAATGCTCAATTTTTACCAATTTTTGTGGATTATTTGTATTAATTCAAGATAAGTATCAGATTAAAACTGACTTTGTTCCTTTGTTTCATTTTCCCAGACCGCCTAAGTCAACTTTCATCCTCTCCTACCTTAATCTCTTTTGCAATCGCCTTGTTCCGCATTTCTCAGCATGCTATTTACAGACAATTATAAAGATGTACATGCAATCTCGTGGAATAATAATGTCAATTAAGATACATTATTAAATTTCTGCAGTTTTCTATACAGATTCGCATCAAAACATGAAGGAAGGACACAACGTTATGGACAATTTTCATTTCAATTTCTTCAAGCAAAAATATAATGCTTAAATGATTCATAAAATTATGATAGTTCCTTTGTATTAAAATTAAATAGAAACAATATAATCAATATACAGCGTTACTTTGCAGTTCAGAACAAAATGAAGTTGCCCACAAAATTGATTCAGTGGACAATGGAGAACCGTAAGCATGCATATGTTTGTACTGAGACTCATAGCCCCAAACCCCGCCCCTTCCATATGCCCAGGTGTGCCCATAGCCAAGGATAGGGGGCTAGGTGGAAAGTTTCTCCCTCCGAAACAGAAATAGTGTTTGTTTCTCACATGGATCCCCTTGAAGAAAAAAATTGGAAATTTGAGAAGTGCATTCAGAATACTGTCAAAACAGATTTTGAATACTTTTGAGCTAGTAAACTCAAAATGTTTTAGTGGTCCACGCTGGATTTATTGTTTATGTATAGTTTTCTAAGCTGCTCAACTTTGAGTTTGATATGGGGGATATGTCATATTTTTTCCAGAGCTTCGCTTTCCTCGCAGAGCACAAGCATAGAGTGCAAAGATGAAATGTTAAGATATTGATTATGTACTTAATGATAAGAAATCAGTTGCATAGATAGCCTAAGCAATAGATTTTTTCTACATGATTAAAAAAAATGAGAAATGTTTAATATTTTTCGAAATTTTCATTTACCATTGTGTAGAGCAGGTTGAGAAACGCCAATAAATGCCTTCATTTTGGACTACTCCAGCCTTAATGATTCTCTATATATCTTACCTTATTAAATTTTTTTGTGTACTGCCCGGAATAAAATTCTGGCTACAAAATATAATATAATTTTTTATATAAAATATTATTAATATAATAAAAATACAATAATTAAAAAATAAATAATATAATTATTTTATTTACAAAATATAATTCCACTTTTAATATTTTATTTTTTATTTTTTTGTACGAGTTTGAACAAGGGTGTTTAAAGGGTGTCACGTCGTTTTCACCATATAATGAATAATTTTGAGGTTTTTGAACTTCCCTGGAATAACTAGAAAGATTCAGAACATGAGACATAGTTCATTAGAAAGAACATAAAATTTTCTAGCTATTTACTGAAAAAAATTTGAAATATGTCAGAAACTCACTGAATAATAGCTGAAGACATCAAAAGCTACAGTATGACAGCCTTCTTGGCGGCCATATTGAAAAACTGGAATCCTTTAGTAAATCAGACAAATAGGATATCGTTCGAACGAGCTTTTTTTGGGCTTTTTAAAATGTGCTTAAACATCGAAAAATATGGAACATAGCGCGATTAAAATGCACACCTTATGGGGGCAGCCATATTGGAAAAAAAGTATATTGGAATTGCAGGACGAAGTATTCAAAAACACGAAAAACAAAAAGGGGTGAAATCAGGAGCACAAAAATATCTAACTATTTTGCTATTTTCTGAAATATGAAACTCAATCTGTATACTGTAGTGGCCAAGCAAAGTTTGAGCACTTTTTTGAGCCAAGCATACTGTAGACATAAGCTAGCTATACTTTTTTTGGCAAAATAGTTTCATTTTGAAATTGTCTATCTAAAACACTTTATTTCATGAAAATCTGTTCAGGGGTTCTTGAGTTCATCTCAAAAAACCTCACTTCACTGAAATGAGTTATTCAATGGTGAGCAGGTTCATCAGCTTTCACCGACTGTCAAAGTGTAGGCATGTTATAAGATGAAACATGAACTAATTTCTGAGTATGCTGAATGAATTGTGATCATTTATTGTATTTATTCTCATAACAAATACCAGCGGATCAAAAGTTATACTCATAAATGTACTCAAATTCTCAAATTGTGTGAAAATGACGTGGTGTGGGACTGGTGGTCTGGTCGCCTACTGTCAGGCTTGTAGCTAGATTTATATATTAGTTGGGACAAAAATTTTCAACTTAGTTGTTAGGGCATGCACAGCATACAAATTATAGTGTTTGAAACATGTATTTTTTCAATGTTGAGATTTTTGGTCATGCAAAAAACAATGGGAACATTTCAGTTTTCTGTCTTAAGATTTGTATATATATCCATCAGTAGGGCCATATTCAGGGAGGCAAAGGGGCAGCCTCTCCTTGTTGACTGAAAAAATTTTTTGTAAGGTAAGATAATGCACGGGAAGATGGGAAAATCGAATGCCTTGTCAAAAAATCATCAAATTTCCGGCATTTCTCTTCGGATGTGAACTATTATTCCATCATTTTGTCCCCAGCGCGACCAAAAAATGACACTTTTTGAAGTCTTTAAGGTGAAAATATTTTTTTATTAAAAAAGTTCGAATTTTATGATCTTAATGGATAGAGAATGTCAAAAAACGTCGAAAATGCATTTTTTGTGAGTTATTTTGACGAATTTTCCGAAATATGTACAGACCTATTTATGTTGGGTCCTCCCTTCCTTGGCTGGATCCTGCATACTGGGGTCTATTCCTATGCACTTGGAATTCCAAGTTCCAAGTTCGAAGTCTTAGAAATTATGATTTTTCCAAGTAAATCTGTTCCTATGAGTTCCAAGTTTCCAAGACTTGGAATTCCAAGTCCCAAGTCTTGGAATCCAAGTAAATGTGTTTCTGTGCTTTCCAAATTTCCAAGTTCCAAGACTTGGAATTCCAAGTACTTTTCAAGTTAATCACTGGTTTTCCAAGTACTTAATCCTATGCTGCACTTGGAATCCAAGAGTAGGAATATATACTTGGAAAAATAAGGTATTTTTCTCCAAGAGGTTAGTTAATTGGAAAAAAATAGTACCTTTTTTTCAAGTGGCTAGATAGTTGGGAAAATCAATATACTGCCGTTTTTTAGTGAGAGAGAGCGATTCTGAGAGTTCTGCTGACAGGACAGTGCCTGTTACACGGAATTATAAAAAGCATTTAAATTTTATCTTGCCGCCCCTACAGTTCAAAGAAAGATTCAGATTTACACCTAATCAAGTTCAATTGCTCATTGGAAGAATTGGTCAATATTTTGAAATTCACAGGAATAGACAAATTGATTTAACAGTTGATAAAAAAATTCTTATTGGTTTGCAATGCTTAGCCAGCAATACTTTCTATCATGCAATCAGAGATATGCATGGTATGCACCTGTTAACAGTGATTTTGAAAGGGATTATTAGTATACAATCACTCGAATTTTTAATTATTCCATGTTATAATGTCATTTAATTTTGAATTGATCAGTTTGATGAATGATTTTTTGTAATTGGTAAAGGTTTTTGCATTGAGCAAAAAGTTTTCTAGGTCATATTCATTTTTAGGTAGACATGATTTGTATAAAGATTAAAATGAAGAAAAATCCTATCGCTTTTTGCTGAGACAAGTACATGTCTCCCATAATGGCAAAAAATAATCTTATATATCTTGTAATTTTTATTATCTAATATTTTTCTACAGATATTAATGATTTTTTCTCATTCCTTTCAAAATCCTTGTTTTCTAAAAAAGTGCGGGTACTGCTGACTTTCTTCAAATCCCTAAAGGCAAGGGTTTGGGTTATTTCTGTGATAATAGCCACTTGTCAGAAATATTTATGTACATTTTAGGCATTGCAGAATTAACGGTTTGCAGAATTTTGCATGAATTTGTTAACGTAGCAACTCATCACTTTTTTTCACAAAATTATTAAGTTTCTTGAAAGCAAGGAGGAATGTCAAAAATTATTTAAAGATTTCTACAAGCTTTAAAATATCTATGTACTATTTGTGTATGGTGCAATAGATGGGGTTTTGATTGGTATCACTGTGCCCAAAGAAGACAAACGCCATTTTGTTGATCATCAATCAAACCTCAGGTTTTAAATTTGTAAGTTCCATGTTTTACCACTAGACCAAACAAAAATGTCACTAGAAAGATTTTATTCTCTATACATTTCAAGGGCGTATAAACTGAATAGACATTTCTTCTATAGACTACATACATACTATTTATCCATTAATTTAAAAATGCTGTGATCAGGTCACAACAAGTGCTACATAGATAGTATGATTAATCACATATTGCTCAGATACATAAAACCTATATGTGCACATAACCTCATATGTGGAAAGGGCTTATGAGAAAAATAACGTTTTTATAAAATTGGTGTACTTGCGACTCAGTTTTTAGACATGTGATTATGATCTTGCCAGAACTAAAAATGAGCGCTGTAGCTCTGCTATCTGAGAATGTAAGTTTTGCGGCGCAAAACAACTCTGGTTCATACTCAACAATTTTGCAATAAGCTCTAGCAAAAGATGGTACGTTTATTTGCCTATGGATATTGCCAGAGCCAACGACATTATGGCTTTTATGAGTGGTAAGTTGTAGCTTATATTCAGTAGTTTGTAATAATTTGCAAATTTTCTCATTTGCAATGTTATTTTCTTGTACGCTCCTTGCACCTACACAAACTAATTTTCCCAAATTAAATAACAAACCTGTTGCTTTAGGTTCTTTTAATCTAATAATCATAGCATTGAAACGCTTATGATTGAACTCTACCCCATTGCTACTTGTCCTAATTTTGTATTAATTTAGGGGTTTGTGGAAAGCCGAGCTGTTGAAATGATGTTCCCAATTGTAGCCATTTTGACTAATAATGATAATAAATTGAAAAACATGAGTATTTATATCCTTAAAAGTAGGACGATTTAATTTAATTGGAAATGCAATTTGACAATCACTTTCCCAAAATAAATGGAACAAATTCATCTAAATTGTCTTTAATATTAATTTCAATACTTGAAATATTTTCAACCAGGATGGGTACATAATGAGGAAAGTCGAAGGTTTTATTGATAATATTGGGGTAGGACCCTTCTAGGTTAACAATTTGTAATAAGGGAGCCGTCACATCTCCAACAATTTGTGGTTCCAAAATATTTGCGTAAATGTACAATACTTCAATGCCCCCAACGTGCATGTTTGGTTCATTAACGCCCCATACTGATTTTGTTATTTTGTTATCTTGAAACGCTAAAATTTTGGTTATTTCTGGTGGTAATGTTACTGATTTTACAAATTCACTGTACACTATTGTTTGTACTTGTTTTATTGTACTGAAGTATTTAAAAAATATTCCCTTCTTCACAATTTTGCCCCAGTAGTAATGGCTGTGACCCTGGACAGCAACGCTGTAGGATAGGCTATGTTATAACATAGGCGATGACGTAAAAATCTGCTCCCTGAGGTGAGCTGAGGGAGCAACGTTGAAGTATGGATAAAATTCAGGATGGCTAGGGGTGTGTAAGGGGAGGGGCTCCCACCGCGCCGCCTGTTATATCATGGCCTGTGTTGCAGCGTGTCCGCGGGGGAAGCTGGGGGTGGTCATAGCACTTTTTTATTACTACAACGATATATTATCAATAGATTCAATAATGTATGTAATTTCATTATCAGTATTGTTTTCAGCCCATGTTTGGGAAAGTTCTGGCCAAATACCGCGCCAAATTTGCTGAAAGAATTGCTGCTCGTTTATCATCCAAGCGTGCTCCAAGGATAGGGCGAAAAACCAGAAGCCACGGATTTTCCGTTTGCGGTCAGGTTGTAGTCCTGGCTGTACGTGCTTGCGACGGCTTTCCATTTGCCCTTGTGCTGCTCAGTGAACTGGTTCCAAAAATAAGACGCAAGGTGCGCCAAGTCAGTGTATCTGTACACGGAGCCGAGCTGAGAGCAGAAATGAATAAAGGACTCCATTATTATAACTAATTTTATGATTTAAATTCGTATTTATAGACGTTTGTTGTAGAGGATAAAGTTAAATTTGAAAAGCTGTTTACACCTTAAAAATTAAAATTGCTTCAATTCTGCATCATGAATGCAGGTTTACTGCATCCATGACCCCAGCTGGCACGACGTGGACATATGAAGCTCGCCAGCCATGAGATAATATAAAAAACATTCTTAGCACAATGTACAAAAAAGGAAATGTTACACTGTATGATCACAGGGTATAAATAACATAAGTATTTACCGCTCGGCCAGTCAAACAAGTATACGTGCGCCCACGAACTCTTTTCAAGGAGGTAGCGCACGCACCTTTTCACTTCACCAGGCACACTGTACACCCCAACCGCCACTAACCCGGATCGCGGGGTATGGCTGAGAATGTACAACAAAACAAAATCGAAAACGAACAGAGGCCGCTACACATCGCCGGCACTTGCTCCTCACAAGGCACAACATGTAAACGGGAAACAAAACAAAATTCAGAAAAAATAATAAAGGTATACACGTGTCCACAAACCTGTTTCACCAGGGTAACACGTGCACCCTACAGTCAAAAGCCAAATGGTAAAGTACAATAATTGGGGACCAAAGAACGTTTATCATACACGACCCTATAATCTTTTTTGTACACCGCGGTAAAAACGTTTCTCATATTATCCCTGAGAATTTTCTTTTCCAAAATGGTTTTTATGATCTCGTTTCCTGAACAGAAACCGATGACCATTTGTTTCATTATATCAAAATTGATTTCTTTTCTAGTGTTGAATGTTAAACGGAACCCCCAAATTTTATGAGTCTGATTTACAATATTTTTCCCGTCAGTAGTAATCCTGTATGCGTAATTTTTTGGCCCTCCCACTACGAATTCACAAATGTAAGCCCCATCCCCATAACCGCTAAGCTCGTTGGTCATATCGCCCAGGTAACGGCCTATTGGAACCGTATAATTATCATTTTTCCGAGTTAAATAAATAATTGAATCGGTGTCAAAATAAATAATGCGCCTGTCTAATTTTTCTAAATATGAATACAATTTGAGTCTAGCTTGTGCTGTTACATAAGAAGCTATTACCGGATTTGTGTTATTTAACGCTTCTAAAAATTTGTCTTCTACGACATAAGTTGTACATGCCATGTGCTTGCCTAAAAACTGTACAGTGCTGACTTTTTCGTAGGATCAAACATTAACTTTACAAATTTTTCCGGCTCGGTAAAATATTTGACCTGAGATAAATTATTGCGCTGACCGAATTTTCCCCAAAAGAATTTAACATAAGTTTAGATAAAGCGCGCATACCTGAGTTTTTCTCAATTTTTTGCCTGTCTAATCTGATACCCTCAACTTCCTCGTATCGTCTAATATATTTGTCTTTTTCTTCCTCCGTTGAACATCCCTTTGGCCATCCATCCGCTTGCTGTTTCAATCGTAAGAACGTGCTGATATACTCTGTGAAAAGCCCTCCCTCCTTGGTCGTTGGGTTGTATTTTTCGATTTCTGTGTAGTGCCAAACTTCATGGATTTTTGATACAGTGTAGCCTTTATCAATTGCTTTGTACAGTTCTAATGATACCCAGGCGCCCGTGATTGACCTCTCTTCGTCTGAATGCTCACAGACGTCCTGCTTTTCGAAAACACAGGTCCGGCAGAGGGGGAATAATAATTTGCCATTGTGTCAAAATGGTAGGACTGGGTGGTACAACCCCCGAGGGGGACGACTGTACATTTAATAATACCATTATACGGTTTATCATACAACAAAACAAAATTTTCAGTGATAATTACAGGGTGTCTTAATGGAAATTTGCCCGTTTTACATACCCAAGGATACAAACTACATACATCTGTATATGAAATTTTTTCGCCATCTTTACATTTGTGATACAGCTTTACAGCGTTTGTACGACCGCCGTAAAATGCTTCTCTCGGCAATAACGGAGTTACAAAATTTACAGAATCGAAAAAGCGTTTCATATTTACATTTTGTTCAAGCTCTCGCTTCAATTCACATTCTCATTTTTCTACAACTGTATAACCCAAATTTTCTAACGCTTTACGTCTATCTACAGTAGCCTGATACGCTTCCTCGAACGTTTGATCATCTAGAGTTCGCTGCTTTCTATTTACAATATTACATTTTGTACACCCGTGATAGTAACAACCGTTGAATTCGTAGATTGTGTTTCCCGAGATCCCGTCGACTTTAAACCGCCCAATTTTTACCTCACCCCCATTTAATTTATGTTGAATGCGAATGTTTTGAGTTTCCGAAAGCCATTTTAACCATTTTAATGCTATTATTGATTGATTTTCTTGAGACCAGTACCCGTGAGCTGGAACAATGCCAATACGTTCTGGTTTGAGGAAATTTTTTTGAAAGACGTGATTACAGGCCGAAGCTATTGTTAAACTGACTAGAAAATGATCTACGCCCGTTTCGTCAATGAAAATTTGACGAAACTTTAAACAACAACGCCTTAAAATATCTACATCGGAATTACAGTATTCTACAAGCTCTTTTTGTAATTCAAAGGGTTCGTTTTTTGCTTTTTCAGTCTCATACCATTTAAAAAATTCCTCGCGCGCCTCGTCTTTCATAGTGTTGGGTGAGTAGTGTTCGGAGTCGGGTAGGGGGCTGATATAATTTTGGTTGTTTTTTGTGTTGAAAAGATGTGGGAAGTACCCCTTCTTCAACTCTGGAATCCCGAAAGTTTTTGGAAGAGAAGAAAGGGGCATGGGTAGGAAATTTAACGAATTGATAACCCAAACACCCCCACTTCCAACATTATGACTTCGAGGCCGCGCATTACGATTTTGGGTAAAATTGTACAATTTTCGTGTAAATATTTGAGTAAAAATTGTGAATCAAAACCACGAGCGTTATGTGCTAAAACTGTGGCGCCCCTATGCTGCTCTCTAAATAACCATTTACAAAAATTTTCAAGACATTTGTCGCCCAAAAACGTATACTTGCCACAGTTCTCACAAAAATCTGTATCTATACATTTTTCACATACGCGATGGGCTATACAACAGTTTGGTTCGTGCTTGAAAATTTTCCCGTGCTTGTTTTCCCCAATTTCTACATCCTGACGAGTTTCAAAATCGAAAAATATAAAGAAAGGTTTTCGTTTTGGTTCGGAATTCTTGTCTATAGGTTTCATATAACATTGATGATTGTCTCGATCTACATTACAATTACACGTTTTACAGAAAAACTGATTACATTTATGATTTTTACCGTATTTGCTGCTTAATAATTGATTACAAGATTTACAACGTTTTAGAACCTGACAGAGTGAAAGGCGAATTTGATCGTTAGTCTTTGACGGTTTTCCTATTTTATGCTTATCAAAACATGATTCGCTCACAAACCATCAATTACATTCTTTACATAATTGCCAATTTACAAATGTACATTCCGGAGACGAATCACAACATCTACATCCGCCCTTGTTACATTCGTGTCGCTCAGAATTTGAATACGGTTTATCACATGTTTCACAATAATATACAGAACCAAAAAATGCGGGGACTCGAGTAATTAAATCAAAATGATTATGGTGATGCTACAAATGTATAATTTTTTTGGCCGTAGGGCCTGCGAAAATTAGCGAATCGTTAAAATCTCGGGAATAGACTTTTAATTGGTACGTGGGTGATAAAATGTTCTGGATTTTACGAACTTCTTCAATCCCGCAGAGTGCCCTATGCTCCCCTAGCCCTGCTTCGGTCATTAGATTTTCAGCCAAACGTTTTTGTAGCATACAACGATTTTGTCCCCCTGCCTAATCGTATTCCATTGAGGATGATTGTCTAATTTAGTCTTTCCAGTGACTATAGCCCTGGCTAAACATAATTTATCAGTGTTTTGGATTTGGATAAAAGATCCCCCATTCCCACAATGTCTTTGAAACCAAGTGTCCCAATTTACGATTCTAGTCTTAGTTCTTTTTCGGTAATTACCACCACCCATGGGGGCGTTAACGATAATAACGTTCAAGCTAATTACCTCATTGAACAAAAATCCTTTCTCGATTGGTTTACTCGTTCTGCTACACTTAAAATCTGATCGGCGTTCATGAATTGTCTGGGGACGAAAGGAATTATTACATGCCGATCAAGACTCGGGTGAATTAGTTTGACTCCGACCAAATTGTTGGGGCTACAGCCATCTAAAATCCTTTCCAACGTGCTGTTTAAAACGGACTGGATGAATCCGCCAAAACCGCGGAGCTCCTCCACGCGTAGGAAACATAGGTTGTAGCCCCGGGCCTCAGAGTTAAATTGTTTCACTCTCGTCCTGAACATTTTGCCGACAACGTAATAATCACTCGCCTCTTGTCCCCAGCCAACCTGCGCTCCTTCCTCTTTGCCGAAAATAACGTCCCAGAAATCGGGCAATCCAAAATTGGTTCTGTCGGCCTTTGATAATTTGACAAATTCTTGGAAAATAAACGAAATGATCTTTTCTTCGCCAACCCATAATCGGCTATCGACGAGCTTTTGAAGCGTTTGACGATTGATAATCGGCTCTCAAAGTTCCTGGGACGACCCATCTTCAACAATAGACGCCCAGAATTGCGCCATTATCGCGTTCCAAACGCCTATTCTTCCATACTCCAGGATTTTTCGTAGTAGTACGCCAATGAGTTGCTCATTTCCGACCCAAATTCTTGACTCAACCACCGCCAATAGATTGTTGAAAGCTGGAAGTTCGAAGTGAGCCGCCATAATTTTTGAGAAGAATGAGCTCGCTAGCTCTGCTTGGCCTATTTATAGGCAGATTGGCCTGTAAGCTGTTCCGGAACAACTTGCAAACCCGTTCTGGAAGGTATGTAAGCCCTTCCGGAACAACTTGCGTGATGAGTAATCCTTGTGTCACCTTTTAAATATTACTGTATTATGAGATGATCGTGTACAATAATGACCTTTATAATCATTTTTGTCTTTCTTACTGTAACAAACGCTGAGAACTGCCATTTTAATGGCACCCTTGACGTTGTTTGTGAAAAGCTATATGATTGCAAGTACTTACCTAGAAGTGTGCAATCGGTTTTACTTAAAAACAGCTGTAATTTTCAAGTCTCAGATTGGAAAAATTTCTCATGAGAATTTCCAAATTTAGAATTGATAAAATTTAGTCCTTTTTGCAGAAATTGTTTAAAAATTGACAAAAATTTCAACGGTATGAAAATTGAAGGTAGATGTTTAGAAAAAGATACAAAAAAGGAAGATTTAAGTACAATATCTAATGAGATTTTAAGCTGCTTAGATCTGCTTATTGCTCTGACTGTTTTGTACGCTATTCGATTTATCAAAAACGAAATAGTACATAAAAAAAGGTGTAATTAATCGTGCGGTAGTCTAATTCCGTATTCTTTCAGTATCTTTTCAATATCGTGAATCTTTTTATACTCTCTTTCAACCGGCGGTTGCGGTTTTGGTGTAGAAAACCGAGCCAATTGTTTATTGATAGATTGTTCGATTTCATCGCTCCTTTCTGCCAGAGTCCCAATTCGGATCATGTTTTTGTAAAGAAAAGCTTTCAGCTTGCTACCACCGACGTTTTGTCGTAATCTTTTACAGGTTTTGAACGAATATTTTGTGTAATTGACGCCTTTGATACCGTCAACTCTACAGGCTTCAATGATCAGAAAACGATGAATAAGTTTAATGTGAATTTCCGAAGGCGAAAAGTTTTCCGAAAGACAGAAAGACGTTTCAACTATGGACGTCATTTTGGCTGGAATGAACTTTTTTACTTGCATGAGTCTAATATACTGCAAATCATTATATCAGAACGATATAGGTCACATTTCCTGCCCGAACCTGTTAGGACATACTTTCCAGTTGAGAAAATATTCACAGAAAGGTGACTCATGCGATATTTTAAAGCAGGAAAAATTTCGGGTTCATAAAAACATTTTGGTTTCAATTTATTGTAGAGTCTGTGCAAGTTGACGGTATATCCAACGTTTCCAGTAGCTACGTAATTATTTATACGAATTTTTTTCAATAGATCCGAATCGAGATGGCAAAGAGTCAAGATTTTGCTGAAAGCCTGTTTAGCCTCCTCTTCCGACTTAGTCCCTGTACATATAAATTTACCATTTCGAAAAAGTATTATTGTAGCTTTTGGATTTTGGATTTTCAAGCTGAGACCAGGAAAATTTCCTTTTACCGACTTATATTTAACCATTTCTGGAAAATTTTTGGCTATTTCTTGAAGATTCAGAGGACACTGAGAATCTAGAGACGCTATTAAATTACAAATTTCCATTTAAAAAAACATTTTCCAATCTTTAAACAGTATTCATACATAGATTAAAACATCTTATTCACGGGTTACATAATTTATTTCATATTTTCAACATTCAACAAAAACCAAACGCTCAAATTTTTATGGAAATATTTTACAAACGAACGGATTAATAATTCAATATCTACAATTTGACCGAGGAGGCCTGTGAAGGCTATTAGACGATAAAAGTCTGTCGTAGTTGGGAAAGTTCCGACTATCTGCTTCGCGATTATTGCAAAATTATTTTCTTCCGCCGATAGAGGGTCAATATCGAGTGGCTGGCTGTAGAAATAGGCCTCCTTGGCCGTCGATTGATCAGATAAAAAGACATAAAATTCGTCGTTATTTTTTCTTTTTTCAGTCGTTTTCTCGAGAATATATCGACGAATAAATTCCGATATAACGTTCGTCGCTCCCGCGCGTAAATCGTCGATTAACATTCTAAAAATTTATTGAAAAGTTAACAACAACAATCAAAATGGAACAAAAGGGTAAAACGATATGATACAAAAAGCATTTGTTTTGTGAACGAGTATTAAACGAATATTAGTACAGTCACACGAATATCTATAACTGAAGCCAATTTTTTCACCAGAATCATACACAGAAATTCTTCGTTTTTCCTTGCCACACATTTGGTCGAACCAGTATCCATTACATAGAGTCTGATTCATTAAATATTTAAGCCTTGCCTTGTCAATATGAAAAAAATCGGGGGGGGGGTATAGATTGAGACTTGAGCAATTTCAAGAATGATTTTTGTTCAACATGCTTAGCTATATGATACTTGTACGTTAATTTGCTTAAATACGCTCCGTGATTATAGTCACCCCACAAGACGACCGAAGAATTCATGTTTATGAAGAAAAATGATTATAATATGAACAAACTGTCCACTAGTGAAAAGACACCAGAGCCCGTTCCGGAACGAGTTACACACGTAGGTATGCAGTTATGTTTTTCTTTCTTTCATAAACAGCTCATTCGACTTGATATTATCAACGGTTATCATGATTTCTCTTCCGCTTAATGTTCAAGTCATGATTTTAACCCTTATGGGCCCTGTTTCCCAAATAGTCTGTATGGCCGTTTGTTCAGACTTATATCGACTGATTAAATATAGTCGGTATTGGTCCATTTCCAAAAATCACATTATTAATTTTATCCGATCTTCATCAATTACGAGCATTCATCGAAAAATCAAACCCAGGCCAATACTTTTTCCCCTACCGAGCAAATATATTACGGTGGTCGAAATTAAGGGATATATTACGGACACAAAATTACGTTCCTTACTTCGACTAATCAACCCCAAATTCGTCAAACTCACCGGTAATTTTAATTGAGTAATGTTCTCTTAAAATTTTTAAACCGACCCCAACTCATTAAAGGTTTCAAAAATTGGAACAGCAACTACGTACGACAAATAATAAAGCTTTTCCTGAAACGACAGGCCAGAGACAAATCAATTTGGACAAAAAAAGCTCGTTGTCCTAATGGTTTATCACCATACGATATAAATAAATTTATATTCCAAGATTTTAATTACACAATCGTACGTCGGAGTAGAATTTTGAATCCGCTCGAAATTCAGCTACGTAGCTTTGACGCATTCTTTGACGTTCGTAATCTATTCTCAAGTTTCAAAAATTTTATGCGTTTAAATGAGTTGACTATAAGTTTTTCGGAAGAGTTTAGACATTACTTTACGCATAGAATGATTTTTTTAGAATTCCTTCACACGTATCGATTTAGATTTCAAGATTTTATTTTGCCGTATTACAATCAATGTGAATACTGGGAATTATTGTTGACACGACAAAAAAATGGCCCTTTTTGTGCATTTATTAATTGTATCGATCACGATGGTTTGAAATTACGTAACGTAATGGCGTAATTTTCCGAAATAAAACATTGCCTGAAAATTTGGGTGTTCTTGCTGTGATTATATGGGTATATACATCACATACTTATTTAATACACGTAAAGGGAAGCGTGGGGGACGCCTTGTCAGTCATTTAGATAATGTCATAAAATGGGTTTTTTGTCACTTTTGGCTATTTTAATCTATTCGCAACCTATTTCATGTAATTTATGCACTTATTGTTCGTGTGATATACCCAAAAAATCCCTAATATGCAAAAATACTCCTGATTGGTATACGTTTGACAACGGAGGCCAAGTAAAAAGTTTTCAGATTCCTAAAAATGTTAAAATACTGCAGAAACATTGTTTTTAGATGATCAACGATTTCTTTACAAACCTAGTCTATACACCACCCCACTGCAACGGTTCGGATCCCATGCTTACATCTCCAACATCTTTTTTTACCAGTCTAATAATACTGCACTCAACCTGTTGTGGCCTCAACACCACGATCCCAACAACCTGCATACAAAATAAGTAAGAAAATATGATTTGGTGTTTATTGAAAAAATCGATAAACAATTTGATTTAAGTTCCACTACTGGCTCAATTTACATCCATACCACTGCTCAACCTATTTCCACTGCCCTCCATCAATAGTTACAATGGCTTTTGCCCGTCAGACCACCCAAAGACGCCCGAACTGGACCCCCGTCATTGTTACTGCCTCAATTTGCGCTTTTTTAATTTTTTTAATATTTATGTATTTGTGTATTCGTAATCGGCATACTATGCCTCAAGTACCTGAGGAAATAGAGATGTTTCCTTTATAGCTTTAATAAAGTTTAATTTATATTATTTACTTTATTCTGTGTCTTGGTGTTTGCGTTTGCCTCTTGTGACAAATGCTTGATTCACAGCGTCTGCCAGCGTTAGATCGGACGGAAAAAAGGCCCGCAACTGCTGGCTGGAGAAGACCGCCGACGGATTTCTTTCTAGATGTGTTAGAAAGTGGTCCAATTGGACCAACTTGGCCCTGCGTCAGAAATCACCAATCAGCCTAGGGTCTACGTATGACCCTGCAATTCCTCGAGAAGCAATAGGCTTCACTTTTGTTATTTCTCTCTGTAAAAACATTTCACTTTTTTATGTATTTTTTAGAACCAAAATGTTGGATAATTACAGCTATTTCATCAGCCGTTGAAAGGCTCAAATTTGGCGTTGGTTTGGTTTGACATGCCTTTTCATTTGTTGTCGGTAGCTTAAAGAGGTCAGTATAGACAAAAACAAAAATTTTTTATTTTTAATTTTTTACTCGTACGTTTTTGAGAGGTATAAGCGTTAACTTAATGGGACTATAGGACTGGAATTCCGGTGACTGGATTATTTGCTCGATTTCTTGGTCGACAAAGTTCATCTTGCCGTAAAAATGAATGTCTCTGAAAATCAGGTCCGTCTGGGTTTCCTTTTTATTATTCAGCAGTCAGAAATTAACGCAATATCGTCCATCATACATTTTTTCTTAGCATTGTTAAGATATTAAGGCGGTCGCCCCGTTGGCACCATTGTCTTACTTTGCGGTTTATGTTAATGAAGGTTCTGCACAGAGATACGTTTTTAGATTGTCTCACAGTTACGGGCGTTGGAACTAAATTTTTGCCGGTCTCGTCCATCAAGCGTTTTTATCGGACGATTGGGGCTCCGACGACACCGCAAAAAACTTCAGGTATTTTTCTTATCTTAATGAATATTCTGTAAACTAGGTTTATTAAGCATAGCCCTACAGTACACCATCAGTTGGGGGGACTTCAACCCTGTCGGCAACGTCAAACGCTTTTTAAAGGGTTTAGCAGGCCTCGGGAGGGGAGGGAGCTTTTCTTGAAATTTAAGTGAAAAAGCATTCGACTTGCTGACGCAAATATTAATTCTAGCATGTTAACTCTTTACGACATTGACTGCAAACTCAAAGTCAGCGAGGGTCGACTGATGTACCACGTTTTTCCCCAACACTTTGTCCCAGTGCCGGGGAAAACACACTTTACCGTCTCTCAATCAACGGTGAGGAACCTCCTCGTCCCAATGGTACGCTACGGCATCCGTTGGGACGAGGTGAGGGACGGCCTGCCCTACAGGGTCTGGTTGTACGATGTACACTGCCCTGTAGGGCAGGATTTCGGTGGCACAGAGATCTGCCGGAAGATAAAGATTGTTGCTCGGCCTGTACATAATTCTGTATATGATTGTATATTCGTTTATCCTGTATAGTTGTATTTTGTACATTTTTGTGCTTTGTATATATTTTTGTGTTGTGTATTTTGTATATTTGTTGTTAATTGTTTTTAATAAAATTTTAGGTTTTATATTATTGATTCAACTATTTTTCGCCCAATCAACGGAAAATTTGGTTTTAATTTGACAATTTATTGAAGGTAAATCTATTTTATTTTGTTTAAATTAGGTTCATAATCGTAAAATCTTTCGAGCAGGGATGAAGTTTTTTTCACTCGTTTACCTGAGCCAAACGTAAAATAAGTTTCCTTTTGTTTTGGCGGCCTGCCCCTTTTTTTGGTTCTACTTTTTCTTCTTGGTGCTGATTCTGTTCGCGTAAAACTGATTGTTTGTGCATGGCGTTGGCGAATTCTAGCATTTTTTCATCAGAATTACTACCCCTTTTACTTAAAATTCGGTCTTTATTCGCTTCAATATTAACCCTAGCTGTGAGCAAGGGGTCGTCCGTAATTTTAGCTTTTCGCATTAAAGAATCTAAAAATTCCGCAGGGACTATGTACATTTTCTTTATCATCATTTTTCTAGTGCTTCTTTGAGAGCTTTAAACAATACAAAAACAAATTGTGGCGATTCACTCTTAAGAATTTTCTGTTTATCTCGTTTACTTGTTGACGGTAAAGCCAGTAAATATAAACTCGATTTAAACTGTTCACAAAAATCTTTATTTCCTGCGCAGAACGTCCCGTTCAAAAGATGTCTAACCGCTTGAGTAAGAACAGAGAAAAATTCCAGGGGCGCTTCTTTTATTAATAAAGTTCGTAAAGTTCTTTTTATCTTTTTTGTCCCCCAGTAAGTAAAAGTAAGGTTCGCTTGCTGAAATTTCTTGTTGGGCCTTCATTATTGTATGATATATCATTTTAATTTTTCATATTTATGAACTACGCCAAACAATCATGGGTGCTTCGTGCGAAAAAATATTTGAACGTAACCTATTTCTTATGTCATTTGAGAATACATCTATCAGTAGATAGCTATAAGGCTTTTCTTGAATTGCTTTAATATATGCCTGTTTCAACGGTCCTCCATTTCCATATAACTGATTATTCAGTGCATCCAATACATTCAAGTGAGGACTTTTAGTATGTACGAAATAATGTGTATTTCTATTTTTAGTAGTTGAAAGCGGCCCTCAAAAAAATAGGTTTTGACTTATAAAGACGTTTATTATGTTTTTGTGATGTCCGAACACAGTGAATAGTCGTGAAAATGCATTGCTTTTCACAGCTACGTCCGCTAAATCATCGCACACAACTACGTTGACTTTATCTGACTCTTTGGCGTGCCATTCGTTTTCTATTTTGTCGAGATGTAACCCTTGAACGAAAGAAATGTTTGGAAATTTGGTGATGTATTCTTCAAAAAACGGCTGCCACACGTTATAAAAGTAAATAAATTTATTCATTTTCTGCTTAAAAGGCCATTCTGTTAATAACTGTAATAAAAAAATGTCTTGCCGCTACCTGTTGCGCCTGAAATTACCAAATTCGCAGGAGCTCTAAGATAAGTTAAATCTTCTATTTGTTCCATTTATAGTATGAAAAAATTTTTTGAACCAATTATAAATTAATTTATCGTTTTCCTGTGTATTACCGGAAAATTTAGCGCTGATGCTATTTATAGATTTTTTTCTGCAAAGTTCGAGCGCAAAATATATGCAATATAAACCGCACGTCCTAGCATCGTCCGACTGTAGTTTTTTATTGATCATAACGAATTGACCGGGAAATTTTGTGAACTCGGAGAACCATTGTAATGCCTTTTGCAAACACTCGCCATATTCGGACGGTTTTTTAGCCAAACTATTGAAAAATATCATTTTAGAGGATTTTGATGGTTTAAATAAGGGCACCCAGTGTTGTCCTGTGTGCGTTGAAGGCTTTGTGTTCAAAATAATAAATGTTTTTTCTTCTAAAAATGATTCGTTTATACTTTTGTCACACGAATGCGCACCTTTAAAACATTTACCAGCTATTTGGTCGAGCCTTAAAACAGCGTTTATCTGATTTGAATACATTTTTACAGTATAAAATCTAAGACGACATTTCTTTGACTATCTATACTTATAACATTGTCAAACAACAGGTAGACAAGCAACGTGCAGTTCTTATTGATTTGATTGATCGGCCATTGACCGGTGAAACTGACAACGCCGTTGGATTGAGGTGCTTCTTCGGAGCTTAATTCAAAAGGTAATATTTGATATCCGCTTGCTTGAAAATCGTCTAATGTTATTCCTATGTCGGAATCAGTAAATAATTTTTTGACCATTCTTAAACAATTAAGATATGGTTCGATCATCGAATCGTTGATGTTATACGGTAGTGAAGGATATTGTTTTCCGTTAACTGTTATTTGAGCAAATGTGCATTTTTTTAAATTGAAAAGAAACGGATTCTTGGCGTAAAGGCCTATAAAATTAGTAGTTTCAACTATTGTTATGATAATGAGTCGCGGAACTTGTCCGTTATGAATAATATAATTTGTTAAGTGAGTCTGACCAGTCATTAACTGCGTAGTCCGAACCACTGAGTGTCTTACCGGATATTCCACCAGTTTGCGCTGCAGTGAGCGCTCAGTGGACAATAAAGCGTTACTTTGCATGCTTACTCGTCTTACTTTTAAGGCAATTTTAGTAATTGATAATCTTTCGGCTGCATTTGCCATACCTGACAGCAAATGAAATTGCGTAGAAGACGGAAAAAGGGTGAGAGAAAATTGGACACCTGGTATAATCAAATTATTTTGTAGTAAAAGATCGAGATGTAAATGACCCACCATGTCCACCTCGGCTCCTTTTGCGAATTTTATCATTCTCTTATCGAAACCCGGATTGCTATCTTTCACAACAGCATTAAATTTTTCCACTAGGTCTTTATAATATAATTGTGGGGCCCCCACCGAACCCTTTTTGGCTGCTGATGAGTATGTAAAGACAGTTTCTATATACGCTTTATAAGGGTAAGTTCCACTTGCTTGGTTTATGATCGTTCCGTTAGCCTTAAGGACAATGTCTTTGAATAAAGCATGCAGTATTAAATTAACGGGTCCTACTCTTGCATCGGCCTTCAATGCCGACCCGTCTGCTTTGACAATTTTTGCTCTAATTCTCAATAGAAAATTTGCATCCGTCATTTGTGTGTATGTTTCAGGAATATCGAACTGTATGGGTTCTCCGGAAACAAGGGGGTTAATGGGGAAAAAATCGATTTCATTTTCTCCCGTTACAGCTGATTCACCCACTATTTTTGAAATATTTTGAATTTCGAAGAGCAAAATTTTCACAAAGTTTTTCTTTGCTTTTAGTTTAGAACGTTGTTTTTTCTTCATATTTATAGACTTTTTAATTTTTTTGGTGTCAATAGTGAAAAAGACCAATTTTGAAACAGACGAGAATGGTTGAAACATCATATTTATAAAAGAGAACACCTTCTAAAGTGAAATATAATTGTTAGGGTCTGATAAATTAAAATGTTTATCGTCTATGTCTTTGAATGCGAGTATTATAGTAGAAATGTAATTACGTAGTACACAATGATAAGATATATTTTCATATTTATAACTTACGAATGTGTTTGTTTTCTGGAAAATATCAGAACATATTATACGCCTGTTTAAAGAGCCATACGGTTCAGGTACAATGAAATCTGTTTCGATAAGAAAAATCGGTTTTGGTGTTGAAAATTTATGCTTCCCTCTTATGGTCTGACTTTTGGTAGGAAATAGTGAGGGGTAGGTCGTTTCCGGTTCCAAACCCAGCGCTTCTGTTAAATAATCCGATTGTAGCTTGATTTGCGTATTTTTTATACTCAAATTGACAAAATTATCCTCGTCAATCTTAAAACTAACTTCTTTTTTTAGACTTTTAGGCAAAGACACGTTGAGACGCTCGATGAAATCTTTGGGAGTTCCAACGAACCAGTCTGTCAGGATATTTGAACGCCTGCGAAAAAACGTCTGGTTTATCCGGCGATTTGAACGATATTGTGTTTTCGTGTGAAAATGGAGGTGTTAGAATTATTTGTTTTATGCCTACCTCCCATTCATTCGGAAAATTTAAAGCTTTTTGGATATTAAAAATGTATTCTCCATTTCGTTTTATAACGTGCGGATCTGTTGATATAAAATGCAAATGCAAATCATTTGGACCTGTTGAAAATTCGTCCATTTTTGCTATATTATTTTGCATTAAATTAACACGCATATTTATAGCTTAACTAGATCGGAGACCCAGGAGTCAAATTTTGAGGGGTAACCCCTCCATCTGACCAAGTAATCCGTTTTATTACCCCGCTTTTCGAGTTTTCAAAATTTGTTCAACAACGTATAAATCATCTGCTGATGCGTCAATTTTCTGCAATTCTGCTTCATAAAAAATGCCCTCAAGCTTCTCGCCCTTTTGATCTTCCAGCACATAAACGGGGGGTGTTTGTGCAAGCCTTTCCAGCAATAATAAAAAATTCCTCTGTCCAGTTGGGCCAATACCCCTTTTCGAATGTTCGCTTCACTTTACTTATGCGTACTTTATCGCCTATGTTAAATTTAAATATAGGGTTCTTTTTAGCGATTCTAAATGCTTTGTTTAAAATTTTTCGCTCATTCTCTCGAGTTACATTCGCCGGAAATGTACCTATGGTCCTATGAAACGAATGATTATAATTGTAAAGCAAATTGGGTAGAATATCTACGTACCTGTACGTGTTATTTTTTGTGAAATATCGCCACATTTTTTCCTTCAACGTACGGTTGAATCATTCAACCACGGACGCTTTTAATTCGCTTTTTGTTACAATAAAATCGATAAATTCAGATTTCAGAAATTTCTGTACTTCTTTATTGGTAAATTCTTTTCCCGCATCCGTTTGCAATTTGTATGGATTTCGACTGAGAAAAATTTGCTTGAAAGCTTCGAGAACATCTTTTGAACTCTTCGTTTTCAATGGTACACGACCAGGCAAACTTTGAAAACAGGTCTATACAGTTCAACAAATACTTAAACCCGTCGTTGAACTCGCTGAGCGATTGCAAGTCGGCAAGATCTGCTTGCCATTGTTCGTCAATGCTACTTACAAGCACTCTATTCCGCGAATAGCGTTTTTTGGTTGGCTTGTGTAAAGAATACGTTGGTTGTTTTTCTAACCATTCTTTTATTTTTGATTTTTTAATATTAGCGCGGCGGTATAGCTGATTCACGCCCAAGTAACCTGCTCTGCTGTTGTAGTAGATTTTTTTCAACTTTTCTTCCATTTTATGGCTTAAACGCAACATACGTACATATATTTATAGTAAACAGTCTACATAATACAGTAAAGAATTTTTGTACAAATTCTCGAATAGGTTTCGCCCATTTGAATCAAACTGTTGCCATAGGTCAAACAGTTTATTCATGTTCATGTCCAAAATGTGCCGCTTCAGGCTTAAAGCAAATCGCCAAAATGCTTCCTGTCTATGTAATGCTCTTCTATTATCCTTGAACTCGTCGCTTAAAAGCCGCCAGAAAAATGTAGCCATGTTTTGGACGTCTCGTACCTTAACAAAACGCCTACAGGCCTTGTCGACTAATTTTATAATGAAATGGTGATAGGAAAGCTCGCCTGGGGAAGCCATTTTATTTTGCTATGGGGTTCTTAAAATGGGGGTATATTTATAGACTTTTCAAAATTACTTTTAGATTTTTGCTCTTCTGCCACTTCTTCGGCATACCATTGGAGGACCCTACTATCCAGCCTCCTGTGAAGATCTATTATACTCGCAACATCTAGGACACATCTGAATGCTAATGTACCATCTACCTCCGTTAGTTTCGAAAAACTCGCGTTCAGATGACGCCTTCTGACAAAAATAACAGAGTTGAATCATCAGAGGGTACATGGGCCTTTCAAGATTGCGACCACATAGCTCAATGGCAAGTCTGATCGACCTTCCATAAGGCTTTTTCTCCGTGTCTGTAAAAGAACGTTTTTTTAATTCTTGAATTTCCTCCATTTTTTGATAATGAAAACGCGTATAATTTTTTCATATTTATAGACTTTGCTTATAAATATGGATAAAAATTATTCATTTATAGCAGAAAAATGTCTTCCAGAGGTGAACGTACCTATAGACACATTGTTCTACACCTAGTACATTTTCCACATGTATTTGAAGAAAAACTCGAGATCTACTTCTGGCCTAAAATGAAACAAGAGTACAAGGATAAAATAGATAAACAGGCGTTCCTGAAAGGAATAAAGAAATGTATAGAATCAGACGACCATGAATCAATAGGTAATTTATGGTATAACTTTACTCTGGAAGCGATGGAATTTTACGACCAGTTTTATGAACACTGTATAGACAATCATATTATAAGCATGATGTAAAATGACCACCCCCAGCTTCCCCCATGGACACGCTGCAACACAGGCCATGATATAACAGGCGGCGCGGTGGGAGCCCCTCCCCCTTACGCACCCTTAGCCATCCTGAATTTTATCCATACTTCAACGTTGCTCCCTCAGCTCACCTCAGGGAGCAGATTTTTACGTCATTGCCTATGTTATAACATAGCCTATCCTACAGCGTTGCTGTCCAGGGTCACAGCCATTACTACTTGCCCCCATTTAGAAGGCAGAATTGCATTGTCTCAACAAATTCATGTATTGAGTTGTTGTAACACCCTAGCGGTATCTTAATTACATGATCGTTGTCATCAGCGTCTGTTATATGAATATCAGTTTTTCAATTTTTAGCGTTTCCCAATTGTGTGGGTAGATTAGCTGACATGGACCACATTCCCAATCCTTAGTCAATTTAATTTGTTTGTGGCAATGTACAGTAAATTCAGATGGGGTATTTTGTTTATCGCTAACAGTGTTACTGGGTGATGTTACATAAAATTAATCCATTGATTAGCAACTTGATTAACTAGAAATTCTTCATTTACTACTGTTGTGCTAAGCTTAAATAGACTATTTACAAAACCAGTAACAAATTCATCAGAAAAGTTTTCTTCTAAACTTTGTAAAATCAATTTCATAGGCACTTCTCTGCAGCGCCATACTAAAAAATATACACACAATTGTCTGTACATAGATGTTAGAGGTTTCTGCACACATTTTTTATCATATTTTAATGAGATGCATATTTTAGTAAGTACTCGCGCGTTTGTTCACTAGGCAATAGTCTGTAGCTATCAAAATATTTGCATTTATCATTTGCATCAAAAAACAAGCATACCAGTGGGAACTGGGCAGATTACTAGGGTCTGTATTTATAACTAATGCAGATGGTTTACTAAAAATTGGCGGTAGTTTAATGCTCGGAAAAAATACAAAAAACTCAACCAACTGCCTGGTCGCTTTTTAAAATGTTAATTAGCTGAATAATATTCATCTTTCAAGCAGTATAATCAAATATTACATTTTGATGCTTATCTAACATTACTAAATTATCAAATTTGGCGTAAACTACTACTTCAATACCTGTATCTGGAATTTTTTCTGCAAAGGAAATCTCAATGCTAGTCGTACCTTCCCTAATAAGATCCCAATGGGCGCCGTCATCTTTGTTGGGAGTATGATCAAATGCAAAAAGGCACTGACCATTGTTGAACCCTTCTCGAGTTATATTGTTTCCTTTGTTGTCCCTAGCAATATCCAGCACTACAAATAACTGATCAAACGCTCTAATATACTTCCCTTTCTTAAAATCTAGCTTCAGAATATGGGAAGGAAAAGTCGCGCCATCAGAAATCACTTTAACTTCATTTATGCTATATGATTAAAAATTAAATGGTGATTTTTTGACGCTAGGGCGATACGCGTCTGCATCAATGCATCCAAAAATTATGCGTCTAGGGAGCTGCCCAGAAAATAATGTGTTAAGTGGGGTTAATTGGGATTTACTGGGAATGTGTAAATTCATCATCATTACTCTACAAATAGGATACTTTGCAGCATTTTTAGTCAGCACTTGCTCAACAGCTAAATGCACACTGTCTAAAATTTTGTTTTTCTCACTGAAAATTTCATTTGTTGTACACTCAGACGAGCATTTATTGCTCCATTTGGGCTTTCTAAAACAAATGCATCCGGATTTCTATTTAATTCGAGTCTCAAATTGGTATTGTTTAATAAAACTCTGTCTTGCAAAAATATATCAATATGGAGCGGAGCTGTTACTTTGACCATTGTTTTATCTTTAAAGTAAGAAACGCGCTGTTTAGAGCCATAATTATCTTCAGAATCCCGTTTATTATCTTGAGTATACAATGTAGATTGTAAATGTGAATTTTTGCATCCCAATTATAGCTAAGTTCGGTCTCACGTCATTTTCACACAATTTGAGAATTTGAGTACATTTATGAGTATAACTTTTGATCCGCTGGTATTTGTTATAAGAATCAATACAATAAATAATCATAATTCATTCAGCTTGCTCAAAACTCAGTCCACGTTTCATTTTATAACATGCCTACAGTTTGACAGTCAGTCAAAGATGATGAACCTGCTCACTATTGAATAACTCATTTCAGTGAAGTGAGGTTTTTTGAGATGAACTCAAGAACCACTGAACGGATTTCCATAAAATAAAGTGTTTCAGATGGACAATTTTAAAATAAAACTATTTTGCCATAAAAAGTATAGCTAGCTTATGTCTACAGTATGCTAGGCTCGTAAAAGTGCTCAAACTTTGCTTGGTCACTACAGTATACAGCTTAAGTTTCATATATCGAAAAATAGCAAAATAGTTAGATATTTTTGTGCTCTAAATTTCGTCCCATTTTGTTTTTCGTGTTTTTGAATATTTCGTCCTGCAATTTCAATTCAAATTTTTTCCAATATGGCTGCCCCCATAAGATATGCATTTTACTCATGCTATTTTCCATATTTTCCAATGTTTAACCGCATTTTAGAAAGCCCTAGAAAAGCTCGTTTGAATGATATCCTGTTTGTCTGATTTACTGAAGAATTCCAGTTTTTCAATATGGCCGCCAGGAAGGCTGTCTTACTGTAGCTTTTGATGTTTTCAGCTACTATTCTGTGAGTTTCTGACATATTTCAATTTTTTTTTCAGTAAATAGCTAGAAACTTTAATGTTCTTTCTATTGAGCTATGTCTCATGTTCTGAATCTTTCTTGTTCTTACAGGGAAGTTAAAAAACCTCAAAATTATTCTAAATTAACCTTTATGCCGCTTATAAAAGCACAACGCTCAATAGGATTAATCCACATGAGTGCGGATTCGCAAAAATCATATCCTAAGAGCATGTCTTCCGGCAAATGATCAATTATAGCTACTGAGGTAGAAATAGATTGTTCCGCGATTGTTAAAGTCATATTTACTTTATAGCGAACGACTGCGGTAATTTCGCCTACACCATGCACGACTTGTGAAACTTGCTTAGGTGGTAAATTAAAACCAAGACGTAAGAATGCTGATGTGGTCATCATGGTGACCTGTGAACCTGTGTCTATCAGAGCAGGTACGTCAACGCCATGAACTTTAACGAGAATAGTGGGTAAATTTGTCCCAGCATGACTTACGATAGGAATATTAGGATCGAAAATCTTAGATGGAGGTAGATTAATTTTTTCGTAAGTTGCAAGACGACGTTGTAGACGTTCGTACTCTTCAAGAAATTCTTGCGACGCTGAAGAAATTAGGACGCGCGCTAGATTCTTGGTCTTTCGCAGTAACTGTGTTCACATCACGAGGAGATGTAAGGGTTGGCTGCGGTGGGGGCACATTTATGGCGGGTTGGTTATCTGCAGTGTATGTGACATACGGGCGATTGAAATTATTATCGCTGCGATAACTAGAGTTATAGTATGTGCCACGTTGTTCATTAGGAAATTGCACAAAAGGTGTATTTTGGCGCGATTGGTTATTATAACGATTATCGTAACGCTGAATTTTGATAATTAGCACGCGAATTTTGGTAATGATCATTACGATTTTGCCGAAAATTCGATCGTGATTGCTTTGCTTCAAAGCGATTATCATTATTCGCATAGTTAGATGAACGATGTTGACTAGAATTACGATATCGTGATTGAGATCGATGCCTATTCTGCGAATTTGAACGCGATGGCGAACGATTTCGTCGCTAAAAAGAACGCGATTGGCTGCGATTGCGCACCATAGAATTAGTATTCCGATCAGCTTGATTATTAAAATTAGCATTATTAGACGTTTCTTGCCTTTGACGCGTGAAACATTCCTCATAAATGTGACCTATGCGCTTGCAAAAGGTACAATATTTACGAGAAGAATTTTCTGGTTTCTCAGCACGCGATGAGCGATGAAACGTTCGATGACGTGAACGATTTGGATCATTTTGGTTAGATGCGCGAGGAGTATCTTTAGGTACTACGCTGCCTACTGGAGCAGCTGTTACCAATACGTAAGGCGTTACTGCCTTTTTATCCTCAAATTCTTTATTAGCAAATTCAGCGCTAAGCGCATTGTCCAAAAATTCAGCTAATGATGCCCTAGGTTTTTTATGATATGCCTCTTTCGAAATGTGTGGTAATAAACCTTGTTTTAGTTGATGTCGCATTAAATTATTGAAATGTGGCGAGTCAACTTCAAGATAGGGATCCGATTTAATTAACTCTTCGCGAAGCGAGAGATAATAAGCTTTAACCGATTCGTTAGGCTGCTGTTTGTGTGACAAAAAACGATTAAAGAGCGCACCGGTGTCCATAGGACAAAATTCGGTTATTAGCGCATGCTTCATTTTCGAATAAGATTGTTGTATATCAGCAGGTAACGAATGGTATAGACGCAAAACATAAGGGTCAAGAAATCCAGTAGCGAATTTTAAACGATCAGCCTTGTCAATATCATAGGTATTGGCAAGCGATTCAAATTCTGCAAAATAAGCCTTTATATCCGATTTATCGCCGTCAAAAAATTTTTTATTTGCAATTGCAAATTGCATCTGCTGCAAAAATGGTCCGCGATTCAAGGAATCAGCGAGACGTGAATCACCACGCGAGCTTTCAGATGAAGAACCTGAACTATGCCTATGACGTCGTCTGCGCGATCGAGATTTGCGACGCGAGCGACGACTGCGCGGGCGATCATAACTATTTGATGAGCTGTCGTCAGAAAATTTGACATGTTTTTTCCTACTAGACGATTCAGATTGAGGAGCAGATTCATTTTGCAAATTTGCAGATTCGTTATTAATACCAGATAAATTTATCTCAACCGGTTGCATTTCGATATTAGAAGAATGCAAGATAGGATTATTAGGTGGTATTTCCACGTTTATAGGGTTAGGTACATAATTATTGGGTAAGATTTCTCCTTGAGGTGGAAAATACTGCAGCGGTGGTGGATTTAGTTGCTGCTGCGAGTTCGCAATAGAAGGAGTAGGTACGAAGGAAGGCGCATTACGATTTAATGGCAGCGAAGGCCGAGATCGCGACGTCTGCAAAATCGATACCGACGGCTGCGAAATCGTAAGTATATTCTCCGAAAAACCCGAGTTTTGCACTGATTGCAAACCCGTGTTTACAGGATTCTGTGACAAATTACAGATTTCCGGCGCGCGGTTCGTACAACTTTGAGAGATATTTTCTGGAACAGTTTCCGAAGGTGAGCGTGAATTCGATGCTCTGTTGCTAGTAGACAACAGTGAAGATGCCCTATGCGTACTTTGCGCACGATTTGCACTTTGCGCATTGAATTCAGAAAAATTTGCGCTATCGATTGAGTGGTTAACGCGCTCAGATACATTAGTTTCTATGCGATTCAGAACTGGTTGGGGTTTAAGCATAGTGCTTAGCTCCAAACGCAGTTTACGCATTTCATCCGCATTTTCCTTTTTATCTTGATCAACGCGTAGAAAGATCCGAAAATTGCAAATGAATAGCTTGTAGCGCTTTCAAAATAAGATCATTAGTCACATTAGCATTAGCACGCTCTCTGTCGGCATTCATGCAGCGACTATGATTACTTTCTACGTCAGAATCGTGATTTTCGCGTTCCGAACTGGTTTCAGGGTTATTTGCCGTGTTAATGGTAGTCGTATTATCGATCATTGTGTGACTTGATGAATTGTCAATATTAGGATCCGACCTAGTTAGCGAAGATTGATTAATGCGAGATCGCATGGTACTCAATGATAATTCGTCTTCGGACTGTGTATTACTCGCGGCATGTAGTGACGCGGGTAATTTGTCATTATTCGCCTTAGTCGTTACGTCTCTCGTAATTGTGTCATTACTCGCAGAATTACACGCGCTATTAGAGTCAACAGGCGCAGTAGGTAATTGGCGAGCTGAAACAGGTGGCGTAGAAGGTTTTTTCAATTTAGCGGGCGGTGTCCGCAAAACCTTTTTCCTGCCATTTTTAGGTGTCAAAAATGTCGAAAAATGTGCCTTTGGGTAAAATAAATTTCAGTACGTCGAAATTTTTCCCAAAATAAATGTTTCGAATTAGACCTTTGTCGATCCGAAAAACAGGTTTTTCCACGTAAATAGTACTTCCTTACGTGAAGTAAGGTATACCTGACGTGAAATGATCGGAAGCAGATAGGACTAAGCCTAAAACGCAAGAACGTGTACGTGGTTAGAAAAACAGTTAGGTAAGAACCTAAATGACGGAATTTCGTCGTCAGTTGAGAAGAATGATAAATCGTCGCCTGAGGGCTGACGTTTATAGAAAAATGAATATACGAGCGTGAGAGCTGCCTTTGTCGGTAGAGATTCGACGGAAATAGAAAAATAACGATGGCTTTACCACGATACACAAAATCTTTACCACGGACGCTTACTTAAATTGCGCACTGCCAGGATCGCGGTCGATACAACAACAAAGGTGAACGAAACGTTACACATTTTTAGATGGCCAAAATGATAAATTTTTTGGATAGAAAAATAATTTTACGATGATTGATCAGCTCGGCTGTAGCTAGCAGCCTAAAGGAGGGAACATCCAATGTAAATGTAGACGGTTCGATCTGGGTCTACAGAATCGTCACAGATACGAACCATACTAACATTCACCCTCGAGATTTACCTAGGTACGTAGGTACTTAAGTCTACGCTTAGTGCTGGCCCCGATCGCGCGGCTCTAGGGCTTTCAATCTTTGGACCCTTACAGACCTTACGGCTTCGATCCCCTCAGCCCTAATATTGCTGGCTGCTTCTATGTCGGGTGATCTCAGCAGCTACGCCCTAAGACCTAAGGCTACCTACCTAGTCTCGGTAATTGTCGCGGAGGTCAGTTGACCTATCTCAAGCTCAAGTTGTAATTTAACTTATTTTCAATCAGTGCCTGATTCGAAATGTTTTTGGTTCCTAATTAGTGTAGCACGCTGAACTATGAAAACAACACACGAGCTCTATGCTGATCAATCATCCTTAAAGATTAAATAATAATTTTGATCAATTTTTGGCTTGAGAAATAAGTTATGATTTTCGAATGGAGAAAACTATCATACGGAATTTACCTATCAGTCCACTAGAAGGTGGAAGTCCTCGACGAAGGGATGGTGGCCGACCTAACCCTCGGTGTAACCAAAACCACTGGGTTGGTTTTCTATGATTTTATTCGACGAAGAACACACGGCCTATAGCCGGGAAACAAAATACGCAAAAGAAAAATGACAATGTACAGTCGACTAAACCGGCCAACGAAAAAACCAAACAAGCCAGAAAAAACTAATACGACCTTAAGTACACTGGCCTCAAGGGCCATTACAGTAAATTAAAACAACGATCAATTTAACATAATACTGAAATGACTTTTATCTCAGATCGAACATTCTCGATTCACATAAGCGGTATGCATTAAACAATTACTATTATCATACACTTAACTCTACTATACCAGACAAGTATCTAAATGTTTTTTATTATTGAAAATTTGGGAAAATAATGGGAAGACCGAAGGCATAGCCCACAGTACACTATCATAGATAGCTACTAGTATTGGCTATGTTATGGCTATCGCGAACTGCTAAGGCAGGTTCGCCTAAACGTGTAACTCTCGCAGTTACATATAGCACTGATCTGATATTTAATTATCGCAACCCTCGGCTTACTGTCGTTGAAAATTCTTAGAATTTATGCACGAAGTTATGTGAAACAGACTATAATTATTTAGTGCACACGCATGCCACACGCATGTACTGAAATTGGCCATATCGCCGATATCAGAAAATCAATTGATTAATCATAATCATATTACATGAATTACATGCTCATCGAACTCCGAGCTATTTTTTAGCTCTCTTCTTTTAAAGCTCAAACCTATCTGTTTGATATGCTTCATATGTATCTATATTAAGTGATATTCTTTTAAAGTTGAGCGATAGCATTTGGTTGCCTGCATTTAGCAGCGCTATGTTCAGCAGCCAAGTGATAGCATTTGGCAAGCTGTGTTTAGGAGCGTTATGTTCTGCGACTGAGCAATAGCATTTGGTTGCCTGCATTTAGCAGCGTTATGTTCTGCCACTCACTGTTAAAAAAATGTTGTAATTACACAAAAAAGTTGTGAGTAATTGGCTGCCACAACTTTTATATGTCTTGGTTACACAACAATATTCTGTAGGTGCTACATAAGAAAGCAATCTATACAACAAAATATTATTGTGTCGAGCCAACGTAATTTGTTCTGTAGATCCAACACAACTTTCAAGCCTCCAGAATATCGATTTTTGGGCCCCAATCTGAAAGCTTTATTTAGACGCTAAATAACACACATTTGATGATAGGTATAACGCAAGCAAGAGGAATGAAAAAATGCACTAGTCAGTTTTCTGAACCAAATTCGTATCTTCTTGGCTAAAAGAACTGACTAATGAATTTTGACATCGGGCATATAATGCCACATTCGAAATAACAAATATTGAGCAAAAATTCACTAGGTATTCACACAAAACAATAACGATCAAGAGAAAATGCACAAAAACTTACATTACGACACCAAATTTAAGTAATGTAATATAATTCAAAATAAAGAGCAGCAGATTGTAAGAAAAAATAAAGTCGTAAATGTTTCAAGATTTTTTTTTAGAGAACCGCAGTCTAAGTTTTTCTCATGCTCTGAAAATAGTCGCAAAATCCAATATCAACATTTGAAATAATAGTTTTTGTCAACTTTTCAATGTCTACTTTAAGCGTAATAATTTTACACCATTTTTCCAAAAATTCCCAAAATTTATGAAATTTTGCCTGAAAAATTGCTTATGCTATCAGAATTTCACTAAACATCAATTGGGAATGAAAAGCGATTGGTGCGTAGAATAGATTGAAGGATATCTTCCATTTTTAAGAGTCACTTTTGACATACAAATATGTCTTCCAGTCGGTTCAGGATAAAGAAAGTCAATATGCCAGAATCTTATTCAGCATGCAGCGTTGAAAAAATGTTATCAAAGCCCGACAGCTGCTAGTGAAGAGGAATCATGAGTAAGAACATTCGCAGTTGTAAAAAAGGTCATTAAAATAAGCTTGCCTTAAGAACAAATCAAGCAGTGCATATAAAATCACTTGAATAGTAAAACAGAATAAGGCAATAAAAGCATACATAACAAGATCCGATCAATTTGAGCTGAATACAGCCACACTCATATTGAAGTTGAGTAAATATATAGGTAATATAAATATATTACACTGCCAGTATTATCAATCTCTGAAAAAAATATATATAATCAAGAATTGGAAAACGCATTACACACGAACTGACAAAGTGTGATCCAACTGCATTCACCACCTTTCGTTCCATCACAACTGAGAGTATGAAGGTAGGTATTTACCTACCCTTCGTCCTTCCATCTATCTTAGTACTGGTTACAATGAATCATGTTTTCAGCTATAAGCGGTCATATGCACGTCAATCTGAGCCTAATCAATATGCATCATAGCTTGTAGGCAGAACACAAAAAAGTTGTGTTGGATAAATAGACATCCGGATTGTCAAGTACCTACACAATATTTTTGTGTCCATGGAACAGATTTGTAGATTGGACACAAGTTTATTGTGCATGTACAACGATTTTTTTACAGTGCTGAGCAATAACATTTGGTAGCCCACATTGCTTCCGTTCCTCAGATACTGGCCAGTGGCAGCTTACCATGCTGCCCAGGACTTAATTCTAAGAATTTTCAACGGCAGTAAGCCGAGGGTTACGATAATTGTATATCAGATCAATGCTATAATCGCAATCTGTCAGCTTATTGTCGGAGATAGTTTTTAACATTTATGACCGAAGTTTAAACTGTTTTTTTGTCTGGTGCATGAAATTTCGCGATAAACAAATGTCTGCCTACTCTGATACCCGATTTCTCCGTTGCGCGACGGAGTACGGAGCGACTCGAGTCGTCTGTCAGTGAAAAAATTGGAGCTACAGTAATGAGTACTTTGCATTTCCGATCGTTCCCATGCAGTAGGCTAAAAGAAAACAGACTATAAGTAGTCTATTTCATGAAACCTTGTGTATGAAAATTAATTTTCAGTGCTCAGGCGAGCAGATACAAAAGTGGTTTCTACTGAGTCTACTGAAATACGATTTTGCATAGCAAAACTTCATACGCTTATCAACTGCTGTGCATAATATAATGATTGATGCTTCAGTCAAAAGCGCTTTTGTAATCTATTTACAGTGACTCAAAAATCGGAATCCACGCACAAGGTTTCGTGAAACAGGCAATATATGATTGACAGCAAGTCCCGCCGCCCGCTCATTATTCTGGCAATCGAAAATTCGGTTCTACACTTTATGATTTTCACGCAGAGAATGAAAGTTTGAAACTAACTATTATAATTTGTTTTCTTCGAAAAAAATCAAAACTTATATAATAAAAAATAAGATTTCTATTATAGAATCACACAATACTTGGAAAACGCTTCTCTCGAATTCTAAATTATAGCGCTGTAGAACTAATGTCGAACAAGACACAGCGACGGCTCTTTACAACTTATGTTCAAAAATGCTTTGAATACTGTAGTGCGAGATATTCTCAACGCCAAGCCAAGAGCGAACCAGGGCTGCCAAGCACCGTTTTTTCCCAGCGATTTGGTTGACATTATAGACCGAACCCAAAATTTTTTTCCACTTTTTCCGACTTTTTTCCACGTTTTTTGAGAGGTCTAAAAACGTTTAAAATAGAGCGCCTGTGTTGAAAAATCAGTGTTTTTTAAGAAGAAAATTTTATGTACTTAACACATGCAATAGCGGTGTTTGATGCACTTTTTGGATAAAAATTTCGCGCTCTACAAGAAATATCACGATCAGTGTACGTTATTTATGTTGAAACTTGAATTTCCTTCCTTCAGTAAAGCATTTTAGCCAATTCTGAAGTCGTTTTTGACAATTAAAACTATAATTTATCAAATGGCGCAAAGCGCCAGAAAAATTTTGAAATTTTAGCTCTCTAAATCATTTTTGCATTACAAAAACTGTGCAGAAGGTAAGGAATTTCAATCGTAGTGGAGTTCTAGGACCAGATTATCGATAAAAATGCTGCAATTGGCCCCGCGCGGCTCAAACATCAATAACAAGTAAGAATTAAATCAATTCGGCGCGAAGCGCCGAAAAATTTTTGCAGTTCAACCTCTCTAAAACGCATTTTTGCATTACCTACAAAAACTAACTGAATCCGTGCAGAAGATAAGGATTTTCAATCGTAGTAAACTTCTAGATCAAATTGTCGATAAAAATGCTGCTATTGACGCGGCGCGGCCTAAAGATTAATAACAAAAAAGAATTAAATAAATTCTGCGCAAAGCGCGAAAATTTTTGCAGTTTCACCTCTCTAAAACGCATTTTTGCATTACAAAAACTAACCGAATCCTTGCAGAAGATAAGGATTTTCAATCGTAGTAAAGTTCTAAATCAAATTGTCGATAAAAAAGCTGCAATCGGCGCGGCGCGCCTTAAAGATTAATAATAAGTAACAATTAAATCAATTCGGCGCGAAGCGCCGAAAAATTTTTGAAGTTTTAACTCTCTAAAGCGCATTTTTACATTACAAAAATTTTCCACAAATGCCAACCAAGCCCAAAAAATTTTTTTTATTTCCCAAAATTTTGGTTGACAAATAGACCAAAAGGTGGAAAAAAACGGTGCTGCTAAGTTGGGTGTTTCCCCCATTTTGAGGGGTTTTTCAGGCCAATTGGAGGCATTTTTTAGCGATTGAGGTTTTTTGCGCCTATGCATAATCATTGGTTAGGGATTTTTCAAGGCAGTTTGAGGTAAAATTGGGGATTTTTTCTAAAAGCACTTGGCAACCCTGAAGCCGGTATTACTGTGCTGCCTGGTGCACGCACACCTATCTTTTGTGTGCAGCATTACTTTGCTTGCAGTAAGCGCTTGTAGCAACGCTTGGTTGCGGTTTTCCCAAGTTTTGGAATGCGCTGATTCTATTGGTGATAATTTTTAACTGCTGCTTGCTGGACTCGACCCGCGGACCTCGTGATTGAAAGGGCAGTAATTATTTGCTGTCAGTCAACTGCAAATAATGTAGCACTTAATGTAATATTATTTGCAATCAGAAACCTGCGGCCTAGACTGCAAATAAGATCGAACACAGTTTAATATTATTTGCAGTCAAAAATCAGCGGCCTAAAGTGCAAATAAGATCGTACACAGTGTAATATTATTATATTGCCAGTCAAAAACCAGAGGCCTAGATTACAAATAAGATCGGATATAGTGTAATATTATTCGCAGTCGAAACCAATGGCCTAGACTGCAAATAGAGTCTGGCACACTTTAATATTATTTGCAGTCAAAAACTAGCAGCCTAGATTGCAAATGAGATCGAATACAGTTTGGCATTCGTTTAGCTGGTTCACATATGTATTAACATAGTCATATTATAAGGGCGTATGTGTGCAATCAGTAGCATCTGAGGAAACGAGAGAAAGTTGCTGACAGTCGGATTCAAAACGTGGACCCCTTGCTCTAAAGTCCAGAACCATAACCAATCGACTAATGATGGTCGTTTCGAGAAAGATTGCAAGGTATTTGTAATGTTTTGCGTTGGTTTACCAGCTGATTAGGCTTAGGCTTAGTATCATGGACTGGCCAAAATGTTGGTGCCAGTGTTTAAAATTAGCCTGAGTAATGGGATGCGACGCGAGTTGCACCCATTACTTAGGCTTATTTTAAACGCTGGCACCAACATTTTGGTCAGTCACATGAATCCACTGAAAGAATCCTAGGACTGCCTTATTTGTTTTTGACTTGACTTAAATCAAACCACTTAGGTGGCAGCTTTCACCGGATACTACCTGCTGTATACGTACTGATAACGTGGCTATCTTAATACATATGTGAACCAGCTACACCAATGCCTACAGTTTAATATTATTTGCAGTCAGAAACTAGCGGTCTAGACTGCAAACAAGATGGGATACAGTGTAATATTATTTGCAGTCAAAAACTAACAGTGAACGATTGGGTTTGTTAAATGTGAAATTAAAATTAAAATAAATGGTTGGGTTTGTTAAATCTTGAAAGACTTGGAACCCGGTGTATTCATTTTGATCTTACTTTTGCTTTCAGAATAAACAAGAGACAGTTACTTTCATTTGAAGACTTTTTTAAACTCGCATCAGAAGCTTTATATCCGCAAATTTCATTTAGACTGTAGGAAAAACGACTGCAAACAGGATGGCTAGAATTTGGAATACTTTGCCCCAAAGCATTGTTGATTGTAGATCTTTTAAACGGTCTAAGGGTTTCATTTCTAAACTTTGTTTAGATGAGTTCCTAAAGGGGCGTACGTGAGCGTGATCCGCCTGTACGTCTCAGCCATTACTAGCTATGCTGTAAACTTTCTTTCGTTCTTTGGACATTATCTTTCGTTAAATCCTTCTTTCATGTAATTTTTTATTGCATTTTCTACGGTAGTAATTGGCTAATAAATATTATTATTATTATCATTATTATTAGACTGCAAATGATCGAACATAGTTTAATATTATTTGCAGAAAAAAACCAGCGGCCTAGACTGCAAATAAGATCGTACACCCAAAAGGGGTACCAGATTGGTAAGTGATATAGGGCTTTATATCCACAAATTTTATTTAGTCTGTACTAAAAACGACTTTGCAAACAGGACAGCTAGAATTTGGAATTTTTTGCCCCAAAGTATTGTTGATTGTAGATCTTTTAAACGGTTTAAGGGTTTGATTTCTAAACTTTGTTTAGATGAGTTTCTAAAGGGGCGTAAGTGAGCGCGATCCACTTGAACGTCTCAGCCATTACTATGCTATGCTGATTTACTTTCTTTTTGTTCTTTCGACATTATCCTTCATTAAATCCTTTTTCATGTAATTTTTATTGTATTTTCTATAGTAGTAATTGGCTAATAAATATTATTATGATATTATTATTATTATCAGCAGTCAAAAACCAGTGGCCTAAACTGCAAATAAGATAGGATACAGTGTAATATTATTTGCAGTCAAAACCAGCGGCCTAGACTGCAGATAAGGTCGGACACAGTTTAATATCACTTGCAGCCAAAAACCAGCGGCTTAGACTGCAAATAATTTGGTACATTGTGTTATATTATTTGCAGTCAAGGTCACTGGTTTTTGACTGCAAATAATATTCAACTGCGTCCGATCTTATTTGCAGTCTAGGCCGCTTGTTTAAGACTTCAAATAATTTTTCGCTGTCCGAAATGCAGTCTAGGCTGCTGGTTTTTAACTGTAAATAATACATTGTGTGCTATATTATTTGCAGTTGACTGCTAATAATTACTACCGATTTAAAGTCCGATGTCTTATCCAGTGATCAGACCGAGGCCTCGGCCTTGGCAATCCTCGGCGTTTTTTGGAGCCTCGGCCTTGGCGCCAAGGGCGAAGCTGAAAAGTGCTGAGGCGCCGAGGATTAAAATCAAATTTGAATAAGTTTAATATATCCATTGAATATTAACTATTTAGAATGCATCTGCAGTACACAGGCTATTTTTTACCTATATACTTTTCTTATGGTTTTAGTCGCGTACCCAGTTACACCAAGTTACATACAGCAAAGTGCCAATTTATTATTCATTTGATAAGTTTTAATTATCAAGCTCGCTACATGGATCGGAAACACACATTCCCAAAGGGGGGTGAGGGAGGGTTATTACCCTCCTCTCAGGGTACAAGACTCAAGTCACTGTCAAACGATTTTTAGCGAAAACGTTTTGAATAATTTTCGAAGTTAATTTTTATTGTGGCAAAAGTGCAGCTAACTATTAGAATTTCACGTAGTGATACAGTATTTTTGAATGTAAGCAACAGTGAATAGACTAACTATCACTATAAAACATGCATGCAAAAGCTCAAAATTTTTGGGAGGGGCTCCTCGGCATACATGTAACGGCTTGAAATTTGGGGTAGGAGTCCCTGACCATTTTTAGAAGGAGGGGGATTAGCGACTTTAATTTTATGTCAAAAATGGCAAAAGCACCTATAAAAATAGCCAACAAAGCGCAAATTTTCGCCAAAAATGGGGAGGGTGGGTCAAAATTTTCTGACGTTGGAGGGAAGGGTGTGGGGAGGACGTCCAACCCTGGGTGGATGGGGAATTTCCCAAACCCCCTGTTACACGTATGGTTTTCGGCCATTTTTATGGGAAATGGGTAAATGATCACGAATTTTTGGCCGAAAATCACAAAAACGCACCTAAAAATGGCCAATAAGTGCAGGTTTTGCCAAAAATCAATTTCGGCTCGTGCATTTTTTTGGAGCCATTTTTATACAATATTAAAATACTTTCTTGGTCAAAGTGATATTAATTATATCGTTTTCAGTATATTTTAGGAAATTTCAAAAAATTTTCAGCACTTCACGCAAAATATCGCTAATATACTGTATTCAGATTGAAGCAGGGGGAAATAAACACTCCAAGATCAATTTTTGTGTAATCTAGGCATCTTTATGCAGATTTAAATATCTTTTTTATCTATTTATACTGTTTTTAAAAATTTATGCAAAATAAGTACTATTTAATAACTTTGCACTTTTTTGCCGTTCAAAGATAAATTTGACTAATTTATCCTGATGTTGCATTGGATTTCTAAGCACAGTAGTGCTTATTACAAGATTTAATTGGCATATTACAATATCTGTATATAATATTTCTGATTTTGTAGTACAAGTTGTTTTAGCTTTCTCAGTCGAGTTTTATGTGTAAATTTCATCAAAAGCTGATAAAAATTTCGGCGAAGCCGAATTATCACATTTAGGGCCACGGTTTTTTGTATTCGGCAAAGATTTTTCATAATGTACAGAATCTTTTCAGGACCGTCTTTGTACATGCACAAAGATTTTTGGAGAGACAAAAACTGTAAAAAGGTGTAAAATTTCCGAAAATTTTCGGCGCATCAGTAATTGTCTGTCCTATATATCTTTAAAATAGTGGAATTTGCATTTAGAATGGAAAAACGTCAAAGATTCAGAAACCCAGGAATTAGCTAAGATACACTACCAAAGGTCGAAAATCCCTGTTTTACCACACTAAATCGCTATTGTACCATACTATAATAGTACACAAAAATTTGCATGTACAAAATGTTCAAAGACCTTTGGATACCATCTTTGTACACGTAAAAAGGTATCTTGCACAAAAAAACACTGTCTAGGACTGCATACCAGTTGCAGGTCACACACTGGCAGTATTTAAAAATGTGAATGTTCAAAAATATATTTATATAAAATATCTACAAAAATTTGTTCGCTCATACAAAGACACTACTTAATTTACTGGTCCCCCATTTTTGGATTTCACCCTTCCCTCAACTCTGGACCTTGGGAAATTATGATCGGAAAGTACAGTGCAGTTTCCGTCATACTACCTGCCACACCAGAATTGCATGACCGAAAAAGCGTGTTTAAACATGCATTGCTGCAAAAGCGAGCACAACAATGGCTATAGTTCTGTCTTTACTTAGCTTATTTCGTTTGTTCGTTTATTTCTTCGACACTGTTTTCTTATTTATAGTAATAAAAGTTTTTTAAGTGCTTGTTCAGCCATATTTTTTATCAACTTTTCCAAGTCTTCATCAACGGCAACTTGTTAAATTAAGTATGCTTTCATGCTGCTGACTCTATTCAATAAATCCTTCACACATTTAATCTACTATTATTGAAAATAAAAATGAATTGTTTGACATTCGATAAAGTGTTTAATATTACGATTATTCTCTAGCTCATGTGCATGCAAAATATTCTAAGAGTACTATTTATGGGTATAGGTATAAAAGCTTGACCCTCAGCATTACCCTCGGCCTCGGCCTCGGCCGAGGCAAGGATTTTAAGTTGCCTCGGCCTCGGCCGAGGCAAGGATTTTAAGTTGCCTCGGCCGAGGCCGAGGCCGAGGGTCCAAAAGTACCCTCGGTCCGATCACTGGTCTCAACCAATTGATGAGGGCCGGTTCATTTCGGTTCATTGTAACCTTCATTAATGAATTTTCTGTATTAATATCGATCGGAGAGGTTTCTGGTCTTGCATGAGGATTCAGATTGGTGCCAGACTTGGGCTTAGCCCAAGGCATAAATGGGCCAAAAATGCTCCGCTCGCTTCGCAATTTTAGCCCTATTTATCTCAAGCTTAGCCCATGCGCTGGCACCAGTGTGAATGCACATAACTAAGCCTAAGCCTATCACGTCAATAACAATGACCCAGTGAATGTATTGAACCATTTCAAGAAATTAAGAATTCAGACTGGTGCCAGCACTCTGCTTCCTACCACAGCTGTCCAGACCTTATTTATGTTTTTATCAGGCCGTGGATTTAACTCGCTTATGCACTAATTTTTGAACTTTAAAAATATCACCGATGGAATCAGCACATTTGGAAACCTATGTACACCGCAACTAAGTGCTACTAAAAGCGCTTACTGCAAGCAAACTAATGTTACACACAAAAGGTGTGCACCAGGCACAGAAATACCCCTTAAGCCATCAGGGTTGCAGGGTTGCAGGGTTGCCATGTTAGGGGTTTTCCCCCATTTTGTATGTTTTTTGAGACTGTTGGAGGCTTTTTTTAGTGATTGAGGTATTTTTCGCCTATGCTTAAGCATTGATTGGTTTTTTAGGCAGTTTGAGATTAAAATTGGGGGTTTTTTGACAAGAGCACTTGGCAATCCTGTTAGCTAAGCCAATAGGACCAGACCACTGTTTTTTCCACTTTTTGGTCTACTTGTCAACCAAAATTTTTGGAAAATGGAAAAAAATTTGGGCATGGTTGGCATTTGTGGAAAATTTTTGTAATGCGAAAATGTGTTCTAGAGAGGATAAATTACAAAAATTTTATGGTCCCTAAAAGTCTTTGTACATTTCGTACACACAAATTTTTGGGTACTATAATATGGTACAGTAGCGATTTTAGTGTGGCAAAAACAGAGTTGTTCGACCTTTGGTTACGTATTTCAGCAATTTATAGGTTTCTGAGGGCAAAAATCAGTAATAATCGTCTCGAAACGGCGCGAAGCGCCAAAAAGTTTGGCATTTTTCCTTTCAAAATGTAATTTCTGAAATTATAAAGATATATAGAACACACAATTGCTCATTTCGGCGCGGAGTGCCGAGAATTTTTGCGAATTCCGGACCTTTTTTGCAGTTTTTGTTTTCCAAAAAAATCTTTGTACATGTACAAAGACGGTCCCCAAAAGTCTTTGTACATCGCGAAAAATCTTTGCCGAATACAAAAAAACCGTGCTTGGGGCATGGGTAAAAGGTGGCGATGGCGATGGTGAATGCGATGCGAACATAGGTAAAAGGTGGCGGTGGGAGATGGCGAACATGGATAAAAGCTGGCTGGCTATCGCCAAGTGGCGCTTTGCGCCATATACTCATTTGTTGAATAAATTTTGTTCAATTTGATCGAATTTTCCTGATATTTGTTCGACATTTTTCTATGTTTTTATGCTCTAGAAAGATTGTATCGTCAGAAACGCCGAGAAACTATGTTTTTGATGCTTATTTGCTGTTTTTGAGCTAAAAAAACACTTTCAAATTTCGCCCACTCAGAATTCCGATGATGAGCATGTCTGGTTTTCACTAATCCACTTGTGCGTAAATCTTCCAAATTCATTTTGTATTAAATAAGCTTTTTTTATTTGTCAATTATTAGTGAGGAGCGAGGAATTAATAGATTCATCTTTATATTTATTCGTTGTAGTCTAGAACCTCAATTACCCTACCCACGTAACAACTTTGAGCTCTGCAATATTATCAAATTTGCAATATATGAGTTTTATTGCTCAGGATTATAAATCGTTTTCAAGTTTTCTACAGCCCTGAGTAAGTAGTTGATGTTGGCTTGACGCCGTTTTATATTCCTAAATTAAGTGAACATACATCTTGAGGACTTATTTGAATAAAAAAAGACTTGCCGGATGGCTTTGTCGGATTTTTACATTCCTTGGAATTTCGAAGACTTGCTTCGTAAAGGACGGTCGAATTCTTATTATGTTTCGGAAACTTACGATGAAAGCGAAATACGCACTAAACTAGACGGTGAGGATATATTGTGAATTTCTCCATATACATACATAAGCTTCTAAAAGAAATTATTTAAAATAATTCCGGGCTGAATGCTTATTTATCAGTGTAAAATTTCTCGCTTTGATTCAGTTCTCCGATAAGATTTTTGAGCGCTTAAATGTATGAATCCACGAACGTGGTCTGCTGCAGTGATGCTAATGCTCTTGATTAGTAAGTGTTACTGTCAATCACTAAATGACAAGTTTAAAGCATCAGTAACTATAGATGTTGACATTCTTAATTCCGAGATGACGAAATTGAATTTGATATATTTTAAAATGAATAATGATAAACATCTTTCCGAAGCGTGCCTGCACACACATGCCCGTATTTTGTGCCATATGTTTCTTGCTGTCATGTACAATCTGTTAAGGGCACGAATTTTGATTTTTTTATAGTAAAGATGAAAGTTAAGGAATAGAAATATCCATTGCCTACATACATAAATTACATTTAATTTTTGGCTTGAGAAACTTCTCACATAAGGATCATATAACTTTCATGGTTTTTAATTTGACGGAAGAATTTAAAGCTATTGCGTCTATTTGTTTGCAGAGTTTCAAGATGGCCTGAATAGAAATGGCGCCGTTGAATTAGTCGAATGGTTCGACGTTTTTTATAGCGGTGTCAAGTTAGCTTTTGAGTTGAAGTTTTGGATCTAGCTATAGACAAGATCAAAACAGATTATTCCATTAGCAACCTGTCGACCCTGACCTTGTGCACTCATCTTCACTTCGTTACATATCTGCTTGCTACTTGTATTGAAAATACTTTAATTGCAGGACTCATTATCTTATGTTTTATAAATTCTGGGGTGGGGCGCAGGGGGGTCAGGACAAATTTTTCTTCTAAAGTACATTTTGTGGTTCAAAATCCATGGGCATGCGTCGAAAATACAATTTTTGATGTTTCTGATGTTGCTTTTTCTTTCTAAAGCAAAAAAAGATGTAAATTTTGAAAAAAGATATGAAAAACGGGTTGATTGACTAAAACATAATTCAAAAATGAGTATATGGTGCGAAGCGACGAACATTTGATACTTTTGAGACAATAATTTATTAAAAGGACTAAAACGACACCTTTTCTACAATTTTTTTATAAAAAAACCGAAAATTGTATGGGGATTTCCTGCGGGTGAAAATCTTTTGAAGTACATGAAGCCCCAACTCAAACCCCTTAAAGATCAGGCACATATGATAATCTGCCATTTTCAGGACTTAAAACATGTACGTTCTGTTCTGACCAAAAATGAAAAAAGCGCCTAAAAATGGTCTAAAGATCGCAAGTCTGTGTAAAAAGATGGGGGAAGTAAAAAACGATTCAGATATTTGGGGATTCGGGGACTTCCGGGGATTCGAGACGTGGGAGATTCCTCATCTTCCTGATACATATTCGGATGATTCGATGTTTTTAGGATCTTCAGCGAGCTTGACGATAGATTGCGATCGGAACTGTGGGAGGCGCTTATAGTTGGTAAGCTCTTTTAGATAATTCGCATGCTATTCTAATTCCAGTTTTAGTTCCGTGAAATTCTATTAATTTAAATTTTACGTACACATTTAATAATTATAATTTTATTTGATTTAATTTATTTTAACTTGATCAAATTTAATTTTGATTTTATAATTAAATTTGATTTCATTTTATAATTTTTTCATATTTCCTCTTATTGTAGAATAAAAGATAAAATATAACTATTTACATAAAGTAGTAGGAGTAAATAGAGTAAATTATCAATTTAATCTTATCTTATCAGTAGCCGTCGTCGCATCATGCTCCTTATAAACATCTTTATCTTCAGTGACTTGTGTTAAACGCTGCACGTTGGTCGAATTAATTAAATTAACGTGTAATTATTAAATTAATCTGATTAATCAATTAGTTGAATCAATTCAATTAATTATGTAATTCAGATTTATATGTGTACGTTAAGAGTTTGATTCTTGGGTAGAACCAAAAATGGAGAAAAATTGTTTGTTGCTTGAAGTAAAATTAATCAAGAACGAAGTCGCATATTATTCCAATCGTTTATTCAGTTATCTATAGCGAAGCATGCTGGTACTCAGTGTTTTTGATGCCAAACCTACAAGGGAAATTGTACTACTTATTATTATCACTGTTTCCTTAGGAGCAGAATAAAACATTTTTTGACAATAAAATGAAAAAACCTGACTTTATCTCTCACGAATTTTTCTACTTCATCTCTGAAAATGTTGAATGAAGCAGATGGAAGAAGTGGCGCATTTAGTAGTTAGCAGTAAAAGGGAAGAAATGCAGTCAAACGCTCTTTTGAATAATGCTTGCTCGTTTTGAATAAATTGCGCTCTAGGCCTGATCACCGATGTACTGGAACAGAGTTTCAATGATGGTTATTGAACAGATGCAGGGCGAGGTCATAGCCAAACATGCACAAAAGGGTTTATTTACGATCTGAGGAAAAAGTTTCTGGGTTAATAAGACAGGATTAAGGCTAAAAATGAACAGAAATCAGTTTTTCCCCAAAATGGCTTATAGAAAAAGTGAATTATGGTAGTTTTCACACCATTTAGTTTTGTTATCGGCTGACAAGATTATTCCGGAAGACCCCCCATGTCGGCTATGCTATGATCCTACGCTTTCATGTTTAAGTGTTGAGAAGCTTTTTATACGGTGAAGAATTTAGGCTGCAAGCTTGTCAGGTCTAATGGGGGTAATAAGGCAGACAAAAATATATGCAGTGTGTTTAAATACGCATTTGTGTAAAGAAAGAATAATATTAGATGTAATCTAATAAATACATACTCATATGGTTATGTAGTTAGTGGTTACATGTGAGTTTGTCTGCAAAATTTTATTTCCGTGTAAGTCTCGCAATTGATTTCAAAAATTGTATCAATGGGAGTCGGGCTCTTTTCTTAGCTAAGGCTACATGTATTCCATTCGTTTTCCTCAGTGCACGGCTTGCATTATAACGAGCTGCAGAGCCTGCTATCCGAAGACATTAGTGCGGATCGGGCCCCTTATGCTGATACGTTGAAGGAACATCACAACATTATACAAATGAACGTTTACCTTCTGTCACAAATTGTTGAAAAGATGGAACGCAACTTTTCTATTGGAGAGGCTAATGCCAATTTGGCATCGAAAGTAAATACGCAAAAACTATCTATAATAGAACAATTTGAACATTTGCCTTATGGAATTCTTCTAATGAGATTTTACATTATCGTACAGCTTGATTGAATAAGCTGTCGGATTTGTTGTGACTGATTTTTCACGATTTACACAATATCAATTTTTGTAAAATTAGCTTCTGTCGTGTACCTACTGAATAAATTTCAAGTTATTTAGTTGTTAGTTTTTGATAAATAACTACTATGAGCACACTTCATAATACGATTTACGAAAATGAATATTTTTTAGTTTGTTAAGCATACGTGTAATGGCTTAAAATGTTGGGAGGGGAGAAGTCCCCAGCCATTCTTGGGGGGGGGCGTAGGGTGAATGATCTTAAATTTTTGGTCAAAACTGGCAAAAAGCACTAAAAAATAGCCCAGAAAACGTATCGTATGTTTTCGCTGAAATCGGAAGGGGGGGGTAAAACTTATCTGACTTTGGGCTGGATGGGGGACGACCGACTTCAAGTGGAGGTCCCAATCCCCTGAATCATGTTCGAAAAAGAATGCAAATTACTGAATTTATCGTTTTAGGGCAGAAAAGGACGCAGAGGAGGTCGGCAAGATCCAGATAGCGCTAGCTCGGCCTTCAGTTGGGTGGAGCAGAAAATCCGGCTCTTGCAAACTCTTCGCGAAACTTTGTGCCTACCACTCAATCTACTGTGGAATCCTCCCATCGTAGATGATCAATTTACGAAGTACATACATGCAGGCCCGTAGCCACGGGGGACAAGGGGGCAGTTCGCTTTTACCGGAAATTAAAGAAAATTTTCTAGCTTTATATAAGGGTCCACCAAAAGAAGAAATGAAAAATTTTGGAAGCGAATTTAGAAGGTAGCCAAAACTGGTTTTTTTGCTTACTTTTGAGCAAGTAAACGCAAAATTTTGCGGCGCTTTTGCGCCAAATTAATTGTTTTTATATAGTTTTTGTCTTTTTAACCGGCTCAAATCGGAGCTAGACAAAGAGAACACGTCAAATTTTCTCGGCGCTTCGCGCCGAAGCATTAATTTTCTGGTTATTTCTCTTTGCAGAGCACAAAGTTTGAGTGCACGAAAAGTAAAGAAATAGTTTATGGGCTGGACGATAAGAAATCAGTTGCGCAGATAGTTTCAACACTTGATTTTTTGCGCATGAGCATGAAATGAATTAAACAATGTTTAAAATTTTTCATTGCAATTTTTCCTCACCATTGTGTAGAGCTCGTTGAGGAACGTTAAAAAATGTCGTTATTTTTGACTACTTCCAAATGGCTCATAAGATGTCTGACTTTCAAAATTTATCGCCTCCACCCCTAAATAAAAAATCCTGGTTACGGGCCCGCATACATACATCTGTACATATATGTATGTTAATTGTGTATAAAGTTCAGATCACGGTTTTTTTCGTATTCGGCAAAGATTTTTCCCGATGTACAGAGACTTTTCGGGACCGTCTTTGTACTTGTATAAAGATTTTTGAAACGACCCCAATTTTTGGCCAAAAACGGCCAAAAATCGCAAGTTTTTTTCACGAAATCGGGGTAAGGGGGGGTCAAAAATTTTCTAACTTTGGGGGATGGGAAGACGACCAACTTTGGGTAGGGGGATCCCCCTTTCCCCTCTTACATGTCTGTATATGACCCCTTATTTAGCGTTTTATTTTTTAGCACGAGCCCTATTGGCACAAGTGCCGATGAAAAATTTTTTCATTAGTATGGAGTAATGTTGCATCAGCACTCCTGGTTTTAATCTATACAAAACGTGCAATTTAAGTGATGTCTGTCCGTTTTCTGATTTGAAAAATGTCTGAGAATGCCAAGTTGTATTCTAAACATACATGCTAATATTTTGTTTACGTCATCGCCAATACAATATGTAGGTCTGAACGAATTAAGAAATACTAAATAACAGCTGCAACATCTGAAATGATAATGCACTTGCCGTTTATGTAAATTGAATCTGACAACAGATGCCAATACGCTCATGAATTGAATAATAACAAATACATACTAGTAGAAGCTTATTTTAGTTTTTAAACAGAAAAAGGCCAAGTTGCCACAAAGTATTTCGTGCTTGAAATCTTAAAAAAACATTTACGTCATAAATGCTCGTTTTTCGCAAAATTTTGGGATTTTCGTTGGAAAGCACTTGTTAAAAAAGTTTTAAAATTAATTTAAACTTTCTGCTTACAGAAAAGTCTATTTACGTATCCATACGCGCTTTTTCTAACGGCTAAAATTTTCTTTAGCACCAGGCAATTTTCATTAGCGTGGTGCTAAAAAATCCACGCCCTGATTGCATATTGAGATATGCTGTACGATTCTTCAGAATATTTGGCGGTCTGATTTGTTCTAGTTTATTCGCCACCTTAATTCGCAGATGACGCTTGCTACTATACATCTTACTGTCAATTGACTGCCTGCGAAAACAATTAAGCTGTAAAATAACGCCAGTCACAAATTAAACTTAAAAAAGAAACAGTTTCATGTAAAATTAGGTTCTTGTTTTGTTTTACAGCTGCGTCGCCAATATTTGCTACAAAATCTTCGAAAATCCAGAAGCCGCTAAATCTCGCGCTCAAACTGATGATTGCATCGAAATATTAGCATTGTTATTAAAGCGCTACAGATATCAATCAGGTATTGCTAGGTAGTAGGTACTCCATAAACATACATGTAACGGCTCGAAATTTAGGAGTGAAATGGGGCGGGGTTCCGTTAATTTTTAGAGGGGAGTAAGTGACCTTTAGTTTTAGGCTAAAAATGGCAAAAAAGCATCTAGAAATGGCCAAAACGCAGGCTTTCGCCAAAAAACGGACGAGGTCAAAATTCTTCTTACTGGGGGTGGATGGGAGACGGCCGACTTTAGGTGGAGATCCCCATTGCTCCTGTTATCCCTCCCTAGAATTTAGCGAAATCGGGTATTGTCAGGTCAGCTTATATTGAAATAATGCGAGGTGTTGCAGGAAAATTGTTGAGCTTCATGTGGAAAATTCGACTCATTATCTAGATTTTTGACTGGTCGGTCAGTTTATTATAGTATGTAATATTAAATTTTCTCTAAATTTGTTTGTTTATTTTCAGCTAGCTTTTCAAACGTATATAGAGACATCATGATAAACATAATCAAAAAAATGAAAATGTTGAAACTTAATTTCAATTCTTTTTTGCCAAAAATTTTGGGAGAAGGTTAGACAGCCGACTTTGAGTTGGGCCATTCCTTGGCCTCTCTTTGTGTACATACATACTGTATGTACATACATACGTGCTTGCAGGCCCGTATCCAGGATCCGGCCAAGGAGGGGAGGGGGTGGGGCGGACCCAACATAATTTGGACTATATCTCGGAAAATTTATCCGGATAGCTAGAAAAACCGCATTTTTCGACGTTTCTCAACACGTTCTCTCTATCCATTGAGATAATAAAATTTGAACTTCTTCCAAAAAGTTTTTTTCTACTTCAAAAGGCTATAAAAGTGTCATTTTTTGGTCATTCTTGGGCCTAAACTATGGAAAATACTTAACATCCGACGCGAAGCGCCGAAAATTTGAAGATTTTGTGACGACATGCGATTTTTCCATCTTTCCATGCATTATCTTACCTCTCAAAATTCTTTTCTGGCCAAGGCGAGGAGGAAGGGGCGTCCGCCTTCCCCCTCCGCCCCCTCCACCCCGCCCCCCTAAATACGGCCCTGCGTACTTGTGTATGTAGATGTGTTTGCTTTGAAGAACTAGCGATCAGTAATTTATATTGAATAATAGTCATTTTATCGTGTAAAAACTGTACCTGATCGTATTTTACACCTTTAATCTGTATCGTAATATCCAACAACTCCTTTTTCTTGATTCACTCTAAAAATGATGAATTGCTTTTGCTTTTTGACATCATTTGCTGCTCATCGTTGGCTAAAAAATTTCAGTCTCATATTTCATACTTTACCGAGGTTTTCATTTGACTTATTCTTCAATAGGTACCTCATTGTACCTAAACAATTTAGTCGGTTTGCTTTACTACATCATTCATTGTTGTGCGCTTTCTTTAGTCGTTGCGATAAAAGTGATACAACAGCTGCAGCATTTTGAGCATTTATCCGTCGTTTGGGCGACTGGCGTATCGAAATTTGTCGAATTAGGCTTTCCTCAAATCGTGCTCGAAATTTTCAGGTGTTTTTTCGCAGATATTGCTTCGTGAATCAATTATTTTTATTATTATTCTATTTATTACCTTTATTATTACGTACATACAGTGCCGCTCAAAAGTTTTAGGCCACTTCTGATTGATTACTCCAAAATCCATATGGGTTTTTAAATCGCTTAAAGGCCTAAATTTCACTTTGCAAAAGTTTCTTGACTACTTTCCTCCGCTGATTTTAAAAAATTTAGTCATTTTCAATTTTGCTCACTTACTGGCTGATTTATTACGGGTTGATTTCGCTCCATTTTGTTGGTCTTTTAATCAAAATTCGAGTCTATATTTAAGGATACTAAACTATTCTAAGAGGTGATAGCCGGATGTTTCAATATAAGTTAATGTGTCATGCAAAACAAACATAAGAAACACAAACAGTTCGATTCTCTACTGATCTTCCTCGACCCGGGCGGTCCTCTAAATTGGCCACTAAAAAACTATGTGATCTAAAGCGAACTTCTTGAAAATTGGCGTCTGACCGCTCCTGACATGCAGGGTGAAATGTCTATTAATTGTGAACCATTGGTTTTGAGGCAGACAATTGGTCGGTATCTTTTGCCACATAATTGGATCGTCATAAAAAGTCTTTTTTGCGATCGAGTTTAACAGAAAAAAACGTATTGATTTTTGCTCGAAATTTCGTTTGTTGGACTTTTCTCGATTGCTTAAAGGTTTCTTTTTCTTGGGGAGTGATATTCGATTATTTTACTTTTAAATTAAGGGGTTTTGTCCGCAGACGTTCAGACAAAAAATAAAATGTCAAATGCATGACCGGAAGCGTCAAACACAGAAGAGAATGCAGTGCTTTGGTCTGGTGTCCATTTGGAGCCACGATGTTGTGATTTGGTTTTATTTCCTTCAAACCCGAAGTTTTCAACCACTTTATATATTCGCTTAATTAAGGAGCACTTGGTTCCTTCTTTGGTGACTGCCTCAGAAAAAACATCCAAGACAATTTTTCCAGAAGGGTGATGATCCAAAACACAAGGCAAAAACCACTGTAGCATATTTTGTGGGGAAGGGATTGCCTTTATTATTCTGACCCCTACAGTCCCAGGAACTCAATTCAATTAAAAATATTTGGCGAATTAAGAAAGAGAGACTTCGAACAGTGGCGGATCTAGGATTTTCCTAAGGGGGGGGGGCGGTACCTCTAAGGGGGGGGGCGGAACCCTGACTTGGGCGGAAAAATTAGCCCTTTTTACCCGAAAATCGCTAAAAATCGCTCAAAAATCCTTAATTTTGCGCATTTTTTAAGCCAGTGGGGGGGCGGCCGCCCCCCCCCGCCCCCTAAATCCGCCCCTGCTTCGGAAACATAATTCCCAAGTGCGTTTTACGAGCGAAAATGATTGAAAAATGAAGGAAATCCTGGAGTTCAATCCCAAAGAAAAAAATGCGTCAAATCGATCAATTCCTTAACACTTTGTATACAAGCATTAATTCAAGCTAAAGTCTATCGGATTTCCTTTTATTCGATTCTTTTTGTTGACTGTTAATTGATGATACTTGTAATTTATGGTTCTGTTGAATTTTGAAACTCTTGAACAATAATTACTTAAGAATTTACGATTAAAACAAACACTGCGTTAAAATCGTAGGTGGCCTTAAACTTTTGAGCGCACTGTGCATTACATTTACGTAAATCCTTCGTATGTACTACATACCTTGCATTACTTCCATACTTTAACATTGATCTTTACTCTCCGTACATATGTACATTTTAAATTTGAATTTTACGATTCTTACATTTACATTTTTACATTTTCATACATTTTTAAATTTACATTTCACGAAATTCCAGTAACACTTTATTTACGAGTTCTGCGTTTTAGGGAGTTATCGAATATAGAATTAGACGACGCGACGAGAGAAGGCGCCAGTGCGCGTAATTATGCTACTTTTTTGGTCGATTTGGGCGAAAAGTGTCCGGACGCCGTTTTGGCCAATATTAGTTTATTGATGTGTCATTTAGACGTCGACGTAATCATTTTTGTGTTTATCTTCTATTTTTTATGTAACAAAGGATTGAGAAACTTTATTCATTATACTTTGAATTAGAGCCGAATTGAAATTCATAAACTAAATATTTACCTTTTTTCTTACATGTTCTTACTCAGTAGCGCCGCATTTAGAAAAACAATGGTGGGTTTTAAACACACCTGGGCAATGCCCCATATCGGCCCATCACACAGGACGGGCCGAACCAAAAGTTGGACGGGGCGAAGGGGTAACTTGGACGGGCTATGTTTTGTACAGGGAGAAAATTTTGGAGATAATTTAAGGAAATGCTAGATACAGTATATCATGATCAGTTTGCAAAACATGCACCGGAATCATGTTATTACACTGTTCGACACCTTTTTCATGGATGGACCCACCTTTTTTCAGTGACTGACCCACTGGCTTAGCTGAACGACCCACCTTTTTCAGGCACGGATCCACCTTTTTTCAGGGACAGACCCACCTTTTTCAGTGTCTAGGGACCCACCCACCCTTTTGGTGGAAGTTAGACGGGGCGAACCGTCAGCCATTGCCCAGGTATGGTTTTAAAGTAGAGTAACTGAGCTTAGATGGGTAAGGTAGACAAGGCTTGCGTGTAATGGGGAGATGTGGAATCCTTCACCCAAAGTCGGGCGCCTCCCCTCCCCAAAGTCAGAAAGTTTTTGACCTCCCCTCGATTCTGACGAAAACTCACATTTTTTATGGCCATTTTGGCCAAAAATTGAAGGTCGTTTACCACTCCTACCCTAAGAATAGTCGGGAATCTCCCGAAATTTCGAGCCTTTATACGTATGAAGGTAGGGGGGGGCTCGAGGGGCTCAAATCCAGAAAGGGTCATGCAGCAATATTAATCATGACATTGCTTCATCCTCTTAAATGCCTTTCTTAGCGTCAGAATATGGCTGAATTTGATTTTGAAATGCATTTGTCAATGAAGCTCCCGTTTATGACAATTTTTTTGTGAATAACTCAGTATATTTGATGAATTAACGAGCTTATGGAAAATTCAATACTTTTGCAGTAAGCTCACCTGATCAGCACTGTATAGATTTATCCTCAACAAACTCCAAAATTGCCAAACAGCAGCTGTGTTTCTCAAAACTCGCTTACATCAACCAAATTTCCTGTATTTTAGGAAGGAAGGTTTTGCGATCTACAAACTAATTCAAATTAGATCGAGAAATGGAAAAAATTTTATTTTTAAGTGGAAAATCAAACAAAATTTTCAAAGGGCTAAAATAGGCCTACCGCTTGAATGTAAGACCCAATTTTTCTTCTAAAAAGTTGAAGGACAAAATTGTCTAATGGTGAAAATTTCGTTTTATCTATTGCATATGTAAATATGTATGTAAATGTGGTATTTGGCGTGAACCAATTTAGCCTTCAATTACATACGTATGAGTTTCAACGCTATCGAACCTATTATGCTTATACTAGTGTTATACGATGCGCAATGCCGTTTTGACCATTTTTGCCCAATTTTTGAGTCAAAAGCTCAAAGGAGAGCATCTGGACGTAAAAGAGCGACAATTAAGGGATCGCTGCTTGGACTTTCTTGAGGTAGGCTAATAGATATGATTGTTTTTTTTCAATATTTAATTTCTTTTAGGGCAAATGGTAAGCAAAAAAACTGGTATCAATCAATAATTTGTAGGCCCCTTTTATTTTAGTGCTGAGAATGAAATGTAATTTTTTCTAAATTTAAATTGAACGAATTGCAAAGAACTTTTCCAGAAGTTGAATTTTACTTTCGACTTGGTTACAGCAGGTCGAAGGACAATTTTTTGACTAAAAATTACATTTGTTGAATGCAACGAGTACAAAGGAGTAAGAGTAAGTTAGCTTACATATGTATCTACGAATCGATGATTAAAAAAGCTAGTTTCTAAGAGTCGTCGTGGGGCATACATGTAACGGGTTTTGAGGGGGATTTCCCACCCAGAGCTGGACATCCCCTATCCCTCAAAGTCAGAAAATCTTTGACTCCCCTCCGATTTTTGATAAAAAATAAGCGGTTTTTTGGTCGTTTTTGAGTGTTTTTGGCCGTTTTTAGCCAAAGGGTTATTTATCCCCCCTCGCCTCTAAAAAAGCCGGGGATCACCTACCCTGGATTTCGAGCCGTTACATGTATGGGTAGGGATCTCCTTATCGTTACCTGCTTATCGGCCGTCCCCCATCCCTCCGAAGTGAGAAAATTTTTGACCCAAGCGGCCGAGTTTTTGGATTTTTGGCGAAAATTTGCATTTTCCGGCCATTTTTTATTGCTTTTTTTGCCATATTGGACCAAAAATTGGAGGTGGTTTACTCCCTTTCCCTTTCTAGCTATGGCCTAGGTTCCCTCCGAAACTTTGAGCCGTCATATATGTTATCGTAATGGCCATACAGTAAGCTTGTGTATGTTTTATCATGTTTTTATACAGCCTTCATGTTGTACATATAGACTCACCTTCACGACAAAAATGCATTTGTACGAGGCAAGTGCTTTCAGCTGTGGACAAAATTGTGCGAACAGGGCTGCATACCGAAAAACCGATTGAAAACCCTACTTCCATTAGTAATTGGGCGTTTGCTGGACAAGGCCTCTACTGTACGCAAAGGAGCCATTCAGTTGTTGACTCTTATTTTGCGGAGTAATCCGTTTATGGCTACGGTAAACACCGTTTATAGCATACTTTTATGAACAAAGGAGTTTGGGGATTTCCCACCTCACCCAAAGTCATACTAGATCGTCTCCTAAAAACTATACTTTTACTTTCCCGATATTTTTTTGCAAAAACATGCGTTTTTAGACCATTTTTAGGTGCGTTTTTGCTATTTTTTGGTCAGAAACTGTAGGTCATTCACCCTAATTCCGCCTAAAATTGCCGGCTAACCCTCCCAGAATTTTAGGTTGTTGTATATCTCGTTTATAGCATCCCTGCATGCATTTCTCTTCATGTTCAACGGTTTATACATACGACTCGTTCAGCTCTTGATTTTATTCGCTTTTGCAGCGGATGTTACTTTTGGTTGTCTTTTGCTGAGTGCAAGTGCAATGATATGCGTTTTTTTATTTCACTTGCTTATTGATGTACATATGTATGTATACATGATTGACCTTTTGGTTATTCTATCAAAATCACTTGTTGCGGATTTACACAGAATTATCGTCATTTTTAATAAATTAAGTGAATAACATTTAAATGGAATAAACATATGTATTACTATTTAGTATACAAATACAATAGGAGCAGACTGATTGAAATGCATTGCTTTTTATTTTGTCTAATTTTTTAAACATAGCTCTCGCTTCCCGACGTTAAACAGAAATATGAATCGGAAGCTGCTAAGCTGGCAGAAATGCAAAACATCGATCGAAGGGAAGCAAAGAGTAAGATGGATTATTGAGCTTTACAATTGAAATCGAATGGATATTGAAGCCAAATGCGGATTTAAGTAATATTAAGAGAGTATCCAATCGTCATAAACTGTTGTTCAAGCATTTATCGTTTTATGGTTTCAAATAATTACATTTGATTTTTAGCTATTTGAAGCTGAATAGATTGGAAAAAATTGAAAAATTGTAATTTGTAAATTTAAAAAAAATTTGAAAAGTTCTCGAATGGTATTAGTGGTGGAAAAATGGCGACTTGGTGCATTAAAATGGCGTGAATTAAAGCGATCATTAATTTTCCAATGCCCTTTGTCATTTCTCTTATGTATGTAATCCGTTTTTCATGCACTCGTTATTTTTTCGTATTCTCTTAACAAATTTGCCTTCTCTCTTCTACACATGGGCATGGGGGGTTAATAGGGGATATTACTCCTACCTAAAGTTTTGGAAAATCTGGTACTGTTGGCGATTTTGAGGATACTTAATGTGCTGCAAGACAATTTTTGAGATTATTGCAGAAAAATGGCCCAAAAATTCTAACTGAAAACGGTAAGATTATCAAAATTATTCACCGCGTCGCGTCGCATTGAGAAAATATCGTATTTTTCATCTCTTGAAACCCATAAATTGGCTGAACTTTACAAATAAGGGACAAGAAACTCATTTCACCGCACCTAATGTGCTACTGTACCATATTATGGTAGGTACCCTAAGATTTACATGTACTGAATATACGTTGACTTTTGGTGACCGTCTTTGCACTATAGCTATTTCCTGATTTCACCCTCTCTGGCCACCTCTATCCTGCCTACCTTGCCTATTTATGTTCTCTTCTTAATTGAAGCAGTTTTCAATGTTTGGTCAAAAAATGGAGATGTAATTTGATCTATGACTTATTAAAACGTTGATGAAGCAAAAACTGCTTCAAAAAACACCAAATGTTAAGAGTTCGACTTGTATTTGTATTTTCGTCCATGTATTAGGAAATTAAATAATAATTATTAAAACTTGATTATTATACACGCCAATGTTGAAAACGATGATACAAAGGATGATCTTCGGTATAAAACTAGCTTAGCGAACCGTTTTTTTAAATTAATGAATTATTAATTAAAGTACATTTATACGAGATTAGTGCAAAAGACGAAGGTAGGCGCGCAGGCTAAATAAATTATGCACTTAGAACACGCCCCCTAGCAAATACCCCGTGAGATCAACTTTTTCAACTTTTCACGGAGGGAGCAACACTAGGAGATCTTACAACAGCTTCAGGGAGAGAATTCCATACGTGAATCCACCTATTGGATAAATCATACCCACGAACATCAAGCCGAAAAGGAGTGCATTCACATTTCATTGAATTTTGAGCACGCGTGCTGTTTTCACAAAAAGTAAAAAAGTCGGCTTGCTGCAAAACGCATCTACCACTCAATATCTGATACATCATACACAGATCACTACGCAATCTGCGAATCTCCAGGCTATCAATTCTAAGGAACTGAGTCTTTCAGCATAAGAAAGTCCCCGAAATCCAATAATTTTACGTGTAAATTTCCTTTGAACATTTTCGATCATTGAAACATGGGTCTTACGGTATGGATTCCAAACAGTGCTACAATACTCAAGAAGCGGTCTGACGTAAACAGTAAAAGCCCTAGACATATTTAGTTTATTTTTAGAAGCAAATGATTTCGATATTAGCATAGCCCTAGCATAAGCTCTACGCGTTATATCATTATAGTGGAAATTAAAATCAAGTTTACTTGATACTTAAACACCCAAATCCTTTACAGAATTTACACTCTGTTCTACAGTCAGGTCAGAAATTCTATAAGAATGCTTGGGATTTCCAAAACCTAGATATAACGCGTAGCATTTTTCAGTAGCAATTTTTAACTGCCAATCCTTGGACCAGACTACGAGTTTAGCGATATCATCTTGAAGTTGGGTGTGATTGCTAGATGAATTATACAGCTTGACGTCATCGGCAAAAAGGCAAACTTTGCTATTTAAGCGGTCGCTAATGTCATTTATGAATAAAACAAAAAGAATCGGGCCAAGTATACTGCCCTGAGGAACACAGCTAGTGACAGATTTTTCGCTCGAAAACTGACCGTTAATAACAACCCTTTGAGTCCTATCGCTCAAAAACAAGTTAACCAACTCAATAAATCTCCAGAAAATCCAAAAGTTTCCAGTTTATAAATTAATTTACGGTGAACTACAGTGTCGAAAGCTTTAGAAAAATCAATGTAGATAACATCAACAGTGTTTTTTTCATCAATTAATTTAGTCCATTCATTTTTGCACTTTAGTAATTGCAATTCACACAATTTACCCTTTTGGAAACCAAACTGACCGGAGGAGATCAAATTATTCTCAACGTAAATGTGCTTGCATCGTACTGTTAATTATCGATTCCATGATCTTACACGTAACACAACATAACGATATCGGCCTGTAATTTTTAGCATCACTCCGGTCGCCCTTTTTATACACAGGAACAACATTAGCGGTGCGCCACAATGCAGGAATACTATGGGTTTTGAAAGATATTTCAAAAATAGTGGTTAAGGGCTGGGTAAGTACAAAAGCAAGTTTTTTCACAAAAAATGCGCAAAGTCCATCAGGGCCAATCGATAATGATGGTTTAATTTTCCGTATAGCAGAAAAAACGACATCATCAGAAAAACGAATGTTTGATAACTTTGGCTGTGCACAAGCATTAATAAGACCAAAATTCGTTTGCGTAGGAACACTAAAGACTGAAGCAAAAAGTGTGCTAAAAACGTTTGCCTTATCTTTGTCAGTAGAAGCAATCACACGATCGCCATCAGTTAGTGATAGTGATAAAGGGGTGGGCGAAAGCCCTTCACGCAGGCTAAGAAGCCCATTGTGTACCCCACGGAAACTTTTGAGAGCTAGTCGCACAAACGTTTTGAGGCTTTAATAAACCCCAAAAGTTGAGCAACAGGCTCCTGTAAAACTGCTGAGGGTTCAATATGTGGAGCATGGAAGAACCTAGCTCTCAACTTATCAAACCCAGGGCAGTGACAAAGGAAGTGGATAGAATCCTCTTCTGTGAGCAGACATTTAGCGCATTTGGGGTTGTCAGAAACCCCAATAGTACATAGGTGTCTGTTGAGGGGACAGTGTCCAGTTAAGAGACCTATTACTGTCTTAACCAGCTTACGACCTAAGCTGATCAAGGAGCTGGCTATTTTTCTTGCATGGCCTCTCCATAAAGGATCTGGCCTGACGACAAGTCTTTTGCTCACTCCAATATTGAACATGTTGTTCCCTGACCCAGCTGTTGATGTCAGCCTTAGCAACAGCTCTGGAGACAGCAACTACTGGTTCTGGGCCAACATGTTTACGTGCTGATCCCATTTTTGCAGCATGATCCGCAAATTCATTGCCCTCAATGCCGCAGTGACCTGGGACCCATAATAATTTGACATTGTTATACTGCGAGAGTTCTTGCAAAGCAAGAACACACTCGAGAACTAACTTTGAAGACACTTTTGGAGATAGAAGTGACTTCAGAGCAGATTGACTGTCAGAGCAAATAAAGATGTTCTCATTTCTGAGGGCCATCAATTCTCTGCTACGGCAGCATTGCAAAATAGCAAGTATTTCTGCTTGAAAGACAGTACACATACTGCCTAAGGTAAAATACCGCATCTGTTTTAAGTTCTGGAAATAGATGCCCGCGCCTGAGAGTATTCACAAAGCGTGATCCATCAGTGTAGCAGACAATTCCAGGAGGCGAGAGAATATCCACTCTAGATTTTTCCCAGTCATCCCTAGTGGGAAACTGAATGGTATAAAGTCTACCAAAAATAAATTTTGGTACCATGAAGTCACTTGGCATTTTGAGCACTGGCCTAATGGCCTTAGCCCAAACAGCATTGTGACCTACAACCTTGCCTTTTGCATTCCAACTGCCAGCTATGTTTAGTCGATATGCCGCTGCCCTTGCACAACCCTCCACAAAGATATGCAGGGGAGGCAGGTCCAGCAAGACTTCCATGGCTGCAGTCGGTGTGGTGCACATGGCACTACAAATGCTGAGGCAAGCCATTCTATGTAAATGATTAAGCTGACATTTCACAGTAGACAAGTGTGCACGAGGCCACCAGATTAGTGCAGCATAGGTGATCATGGGTCTAATCACAGACACGAAAAGCCATCGCATGACTCGTGGTGATAGACCCCAGGATTTCCCTACAGCTCTACGACATTGCCAGAATGCATTAACAGCCTTCTGACATTTGACCTCCTACATGATTGCGCCAGTTTAATTTTTGGTCCAAAATAAGTCCCAAAATTTGACCTGGTTTGCACGTTGTAGTGGCATACCATAGAAAATTGGTGGTTTAAACCCATCAAGTTTCCGTTTATGAGTGAATAGCACCATTTCGGTTTTCTGTGGGTTCACAGATAGACCATTATGGTGACACCACTGTTCCACCTTGGCTAAACCACTTTCCATAAGTGAGGAAATGGTGTCAAGGAACCTTCCAGTAACAAGGATTGCCAAATCATCAGCATATCCTTGACTGTAGAGGCCAGACTTTTGCAAATTCTGTAAAAGTTCGTCCACCACAAGGCACCACAGCAAAGGAGATAGTACACCTCCTTGTGGACAGCCTTTTGTGGTAGTAAAGATCATGCTGTCTCCATAAGAGTCAGTCATGATATGGCGAAGTCTTAGCATAGCATCAATCCATTTAACAATGGTCTGATGTATGCCATGATTGGATGCTGCTTTGCAGATAGCATTGAAGGTTGTATTGTCAAATGCCCCTTCAATGTCCAGAAAAACGCCCAGTGTGAATTGTTTGTTGTCTAATGCCTGTTCAATTCTAGAAACTAGTTCATGAAGGGCCGTATCAACAGACTTTCCACACTGATACACATGTTGTGTAACATGTAACGGATGTTCCAGCAAGGGACCATCTCTTATAAAGCGATCAATTAATCTTTCCATACACTTCAGTAAGAAGGAGGAAAGACTAATTGGTCTGAAGGATTTTGCCAGGTCATAGGAACTACGCCCTGGCTTAGGGATAAAGATGACCTTTACTTGCCGCCAGGCTATTGGAACATAGCCAAGTGCTAGGCATCTTCGATAAATATTCACTAGGGGTCTCACCAGCATGTCCAGTCCTTCCTGCAAAAGAGCTGGAAAAATGCCATCAACCCCTGGAGTCTTGTAGGGTTCCGAAGGACTTTACAGCCCAGCGAACCTTATCAGGTGTTATCACCCTGCAGGCCAGAACTTGGTCACCAAAGCCAGAAAAACTGGTTGGGCCCAATGTGTCCGGATATGCCTCATTTCCAACTGCAAAGCTGCCAGGAAAGTGAGTGTCAAGAAGTTGAAGCAGGGTTTCCCTTCGGTTGAGTGTATACTGACCCGAAGGTAGTTTTAATGAGCCAACTTCACCTACTTGAGGTTTACATAAAATGCGGCGAAGCCTAGCAGCATCTGACATTTTTCCAATGTTGGAGCAGTAGTCCTGCCAGCACAATTGCTTTCTAATGCGTATAAGATGCTTATACTCCTGTCGAACCTTGCGGTAATCAGCCCAATCGGAAATTGATTGAGATAATTTCGCTTGATTCCAAGCTCTCCTACTTTTCTTACGGAGGTCTTGGAGCTCCCTATTCCACCAGGGAATAGGTTTGCTCTTTTCCCTCTGTAATGTGCAGGAGTTCTCATATGAGGATGTAAGTACTTGCTGTACAAAGTCAACAGCACCCTCTACGTCCTCTTTTGTTGAGCAACTAGGAGCCCAAGAACCCAAGCGACTACTAAGGTGCTGCTTAAAAAGAGCCCAATTAGTGGACCTTGGATTCCTGTACAACCTAGAAGAAAAGGAATCAGCATGTAAAGAGAAGCGTATCTGTCTGTGGTCAGATAGAGACTCCTTTTGTGAGACATGCCAGTTTCTAATATCATTAGTGAGGTCGAGAGAACATAAGGTTAGATCAATAACCTCCTGTCTCTTTGCCACAACAAATGTAGGTTCGCTTCCCTATTTAATAAAATTAAATTGGTTGAGGCTATATATTCAGCAAGTGCAGTCCCACGTTTATTGGTATCGCTGCTGCCCCACAAGTTGTGGTGAGCATTGGCGTCACACCCAATAATTAGTGGTATCTGCTTTTTACTGCAGTAGTCATCCAGAAGAGAAAAAGCTCTACCTGGAGGTAAATGAGGAGAGTCAAAAGGCAGGTATGCTGATGTAACAATGATGTTACGCCAGTGCCCTGCACTTTTATAACTTAACTCAACAGACACCATGTCACGGTTGCTGAATTGTTGGAGGAGCACTGGGTTAAGTTTCCGTGAGACAAGCACGCAAGCCCTTGGTCCTTGTACCACAGTCCCTACTAACACAGTATATAGTTTATCATTTAATCCACATACCTTGTTCTTATAGATCCAAGGCTCCTGGATCAACGCTAGTTTTGTCTGCAGTTTTGCTAGGCAGCAACTAAGTACACCAGTCGCACCTTGGCTATGCTGCAAGTTGATCTGGAATAATTCCAGTACTGATTGGGATGGGAGAGTACTAGTATCAACCATCCTAATCTATGTACAAATTATGCTTATTCCAACTTGGTATGTGTCATCAAAGTGACACGCCCAAGTTTGAAATAAGGCCTGAAGTCCAGCTGCTTAAGCACCTGGACCGATGGATGGTCCACTCCCAGGACAAAGAAGGTTTGACCTTCTTTTTCCTCCCGTTTGTAGATTCTCCAAAGGCCAGTGCACAAACCAGGGTTCTGGTTCTGCAGTCTGGAAAACACAGAGTCCCTGTCAGCTAAGCCAGGGAAAAACACTGTGAACTTGGTCAACTTGGGAAGTTCTGATTTGCTGCAAACGCGCAGATCAGCTCCTTCTCAAGGTGGATCGAGATTTGCTAAGGTATTCTTCAGCCAATCCAGAGTGAACTGATCTGCACATGTCATATAAAAAACGCCATGTGACAGGCCAGAAGAGTGAAACCTTGGAGGGGTCTTGCTAGTGCTTGCGACCTGATCCAAGGCTGTAGTTAAGACAGCTGTGAGTGTATCAAGCTTATCAGCTGGAATGCCGCCTTCGCTGCTGAAGTCGACAATACCAACTTTCAGTGATTCCTCAACTGCTGCTTTATAACTAGAAGGTTTTTTAGACCTTTTAGCTGGCTGTGTCAGGCTAGTGGGCGTGTCATCCTTAGGATGTCGACGCTTGGCCTGTTTGTTGGGCTTAGGAGTTGGGTGTGCAACAGCAATTGCTTGCTGTGCTCCCCCACTACTAATTGCCCTAGATTCTGATGGAGCTGGGTCCTCCTGAGCAGTATTCTGCCCAGTGCCCCTGCTCGGATCAGAACCTGTAACTTCGGGCAGGTTAGTGCCAGATCCCTGGAGGGCTCTGGCAGCACGAGCCTGCTTACAAAGTTTTCTGTTTCTGGGCCCAAGTGAGTTGCTTGCGCAAATTTATGGAGCCCAGTTTCTCCGAAAGGTTCTCCAAAGGAGTCCCTTTCGCAGGTGTTCCAGTAGCATCGCCCTCAACTGCCACCTGGTTCCCTATGGCAACTGAGGAGCCACAAGTAGCTTGACCACCAGTGATGCCCTGTGACAACACACCACTAGTTGGGCTGCAAGTAGCATGACCACCAACATTGCCTTGCAACGACACAGTGCTGGCTGGGTCTCCGGAGATTTTAGAACCCTCGTCTGCCGGATACTGAGGGCCGGTCTCTAATAACTCCATCATGGTTATAGAACAGTGAGTTGGTTCATGGCTGACAAACTCAGCAAGTTGACAGTTAGGGTCCCAGCAGGGCCCCTAGTGATCCCTTAATGGGCTCACCCTGCCAACTTCTGACGGCCACCAACCGCCAGACATGCCCAGTAGCCACTCAAGCCCTGGGGAGCAGCTCTTAGTCTGGCCTCTCAGTTAACTTCATTGAGGCACTCAAACCCCTCCACTACGATAAAGTGGCTGCTCATCGGAGGGGAATCGCCATCTGTTAAGATTGGAATAGTTCTTTCACCACTAATACGAGAATTAACAAAATTATAAAAAGAATTCAAATTTCCAGATTTAATAAGTTTATCCTCTTTGGAAGAGTGAAATTTATAGATTTCGGCCTTTAATAACTTTGCACAGTTATTATAAACAGCCTTAGATTCAGGCGTTTTTCTCTGTTTATAAACATGCCACAGCCTCAGTTTTTTAGCAACCAGCTTTCTTATGTTCATTGGGTATCTTTTCACAGTTGCAGGTTTAGCTTCAATTTTTGGAACATGCTGGGAAATTAAAGGATTTATAACAGACAAAAATTTGTTGTAGAAATCATCACAAGTAACGCAATCCGAAAAAATGTCAGGCCACGAAATTGCGGACAAAAATAATTCAATCTGATCATAATTTGCTCTGCGAAAATTAAGTTTAGCTGAACTTTTTCTTCCAAGATAGAACATTTAAGAGAAAAAGTAACAACCGAGTGATCACTAGTAGAAAAAGGTGGGTTGACTTCAACGTTTTCGATAGAATGGCATCAAAAATAACGTCTAAAATATGCATACCGTGTGTTGGTTCAGAAACTTTTTGACTAAAAGACAGAGAAAGCATGCACTCGCAAAAAGATCGGTTAATAGGACTCGAAGGTAAAATAAAACTAGACCAGTCTACATTAGGAAAATTTAAATCACCTATGACAAAAGGATACTGTATCTGAGAGGCCCATTCTATAACACGGCAAAACATTCTCATGTGGGAGAAATCATAATCCGGCGCCCTGTAAAAAAGTAGCACACGAATCTTGGAGCTTACGCCAATGAAATCAACAATAACTATTTCTTCACTGAAAAGATTTTCCGGTACTTTCGGCAAGTAGGATTTTAAAGTACTTTTTGAAAGAATAAAAACACCTCCACCTTTTCGATTGATCCTATCGGAACGATACACATTAAAACGGTTTAAATTGCAAAGTAAGCCATTAGATACACTAGGAGTTAACCAGGATTCACACACACACACGATATCGAAATCATTTGCTGTTAAAAATGCATCAAACTCATTTAGTTTATTTAGTATACTACGTGCATTAAATAAACAACAATGCAAAACTGACTGCCGTCCGTCAGGGGGCCCGCATCCTCAAATTATGCGCGAATTATTGCAGAGCTTAGGGTTGATTATGCATTTATTTTCCGATGCGTGTAGGTAGATACATATTTCGGAGAATGTCAGGCGCAGGCAAAAATAATGGCATTTGTTTAGCGTTTTTAAATGAGCTCTATACAAAGGTTGTAAAAATCTATCGATTTTTCGCTTAATTTCAAACTCGGATGGAAGAAATCTATTTTTCGAAGTATTTCCGCGACTGATCGATCCGTCCGACGCTAGCTCGTCTTTGAAAAATGTTAAAATTTTTGTCTTTTTGTACTTAATTTTTAAGTTTGACAAAAAAACAATAGTAAATAAATGACGGAAAATAAGTTGAAATTTTGTGTCTCATCGTTTTCAACATTGGCGTATATAATAATTATGTAGAAAAATAGGTGAAAATAGGTGAATAATTATGTAGAAAAGTAATAAAAAATTCCAAAAATAATACGAAAGAAAAACCATTGACAATCTGACGTTTTGTCCAGTTATCGAAGAACATGAAATAATTCGACGGGCGGATCAGAGGTGGGAAGAACTGCAAGGCTATGTCGTTGAGGCACTTGACTTGTATTTGAACGATCGCTATGACCACCAAACGAAATCCATTTCTTGTCACAGTGCATTTGTTGGCTCCGTCAATTCGGTCGTGTAAGTTTTTATAAACTAATTTCATCACATGTGCGAATGCGTGTATACCTGTAACAGGGGAATGAGGAGAGGTTTTCCCACCACACCTGGGCGTGGGGGATTTGGGGGGTATGCGCCTTCCGGGAAACCAAAATACCCCCCGCCCCAGAAACCAAAATACCCCCCAGAATTCAATTTTTGAAAATTTTTTTCTGCCTTTTTCGCAATTTTTGATGCTAATCGATAGTGCTCGATGAGAAACGAAAAATGGTCTTTTTTCGCCATATCACCATTTTTGAGGCCATTTTTTGATCTTTGAAAAATCTTGCACCCCCCTAGAATTTTGGTGCCGCCCACCTATGTCTCCCACCCAAAAGTGGTAATCCCCCATCCCTCAAAGCCAAGCTAGAAAATTTTTGACCCCCAATTTTCGGCGAAAACGTGGGTTTTTGATCATTTTGAGGTGCTTTTTGTGTGTGTGTGTGTGTGTGTGTGTGTGTGTGTGTGTGTGCCATTTTCGGTCTCAATTGAGAGAATAGCGAAGAACATTTGGCTAGCCAGGACTCGAACCTGGGCTTCTTGGTTACCGGCCAAGCGTGCTTCCAACTACACTACTCGCCACGAATGTTTACGCTTTAATAAGCTTCTAGAGCTTGTTAGGCTTATATCTTTAACACGTCGGTCCTATTTCCGCCCACGCACGACCGACGTGTTAAACATATGAGCCTTAACAAGCTCTATCATCCTATGGAGCATATTAAAACGTAAACATTCGTGGCGAGCACTGTACACCATCTAGCCGTAATTCGAGAAACAAACTTTACGCCTGTGATACAAGGAAAGTCATTTATCTGCTCCCCGTTCAAAATAGCCGGAGACCCCATCCCGAAATTTCGAGCCGTATATGCCATTGATTACACAACCGCATGTATTGCGCATAGGCTTCGCCTTCGCTGCTCCGGTGCTAAGCATTACATTTTTGAGTAGTCAGACACATATGTTAGCGTGGGAATTGTGCACGATAAATTTTCACTAATTTTTAATTGATTCAATTTTTATATTTCTAAATAATTTCTTAGTCAAATATTTTTTAGGTTTTTTTAAAAATTTTGTACGTGCCTTTCTTTGGGCTCTAGAACGATCCACGTTTTCTAGAACTTAAAGGCATCTTTTGAAAAATTTTATGAAGTTGAAAGATAATTAGGTCAATTAATAGCTAATGAAAAATTGAAATGTACTTTGAGTCAGAAAATCGTAAAAACGCTTTAGGCAGCCCATTCATGTGATTCATCGCTAATCGCCGATATTTTCAGTAATATGGCACCTCTGATTTTAGATGGAAAAATTTGCGAAAATTTTTAAATTTAAAAATTGGTAAATGCGAAATTTCAACGCTTTACTCCATTGTTTTTTGCAAAAAAAATTCTAAAGTTTTTTCCATTGTTTCCACACTTTCTTCCTTTCGCAATTCAAAGTGCTTTCATTGGATATTTTGAAATTAAAAATCTATTTAAAATTGATAAAAATAAAAAAATAATATTTTAATTAAAAATTTTTTCAAAATATTTTCTATCCCGCATGCGTGCCATATTTTCCTTTCTAACCATTTCTGTAAAATTATATTCTATCCATAGCCCCAAAAGCCAACCTTCCCATCGCTATGCTTTGTTGTAATAGCGATGACCTTGATTTTTTAAAAATTGAAGTGTTCAAATCTGAATTTCTGTTATCGTTCTTATGTAGAATGCTGAAGTCCGTTTTTGACATGATCTCGTCCGGCCAATATCAGGAAGCATGCGCCTTCGCCGTTTTGGCCCGGTATACGTGGCCCGAGCATCGTAATTTTCAAAACGGAATACCTCCTGATCAACCTTTTGCGTAATTGTTATTTATGTTTTTAGGTATTCTCATTTTTTATTTTGTTGTTTTACCACTTTCCTGAAAAAATAATAACTTTTAGTAATTTTATTTTATTTAAGAAACAGTAATTAGTTACCTTTTCTTCCCGTAAGCGTTATAATTTTACCGAAATCGTATTTGCAAGATGCACTATGTTCACAATTTTTTGTATTCGGCAAAGATTTTTCCCGATGGCCAAAGACTTTTCAGGACCGTCTTTGTGCATGTTCTAAGATTTTTGGGATGGCGAAAATTGCGGTAAAGGTCTAAAATTCGCACAGATTTTCAGCGCTTCGCGCCGAAATGAGTTATTGTGTGTTCTTTATATCGTTATGATGGCAGAAATTGCATTTCAAAAGGAAAAATGTCAAATTTTTCGGCGCTACGCGCCGTTTTAAGACGATTATTAACGATTTTTGCCCTTAGAGACTCGGAAATTAGCTAAAATACACTACCAACAAGTCGAACAACTCTGTTTTTACCACAGTAAAATCGTTACTGTACCATATTATAGTACCCAAAAATTTGCGTGTACAAAATGTACAAAGACTTTTGGTGATCCATCTTTGTACATGTACAAATGGACCTTGTACAAAAAAAATTGACTAAATTTATCTTACATAATTTTATTACTGCATCTGTTTCGCTTATCGCGTGTATTATGCCAGATAAGATGTTTTTATCGCTTTGAAATTTTGAAATTAAACAGTTTTAAAATTTATCAATACCGTTTCGCCTTTGGATTAAAATAACAGATTAATTTAGATTAAATTGAAATTAAATTTAAAGTAGCGAAAAGGCATGATATTTAGTACATAGTATGCTTTATATAAATATGTACCAATGTTCATAACAAGGAACGAGTAATCGATTTCATACGTAAAAAAGTGATAATAAGTTGTTCTGTTATTCCTTATGTCTCCAAGATACGAAGTTACAATATTTGCATTGTATATGTATGTATAATTAGATGTATGCCTTTTTCTCTTCTTAATTTTGTCCGTTTAGCTTCATTGTGAGAACGGCAATTTAAATTGTATTTTTATGTTCAGCATCCTGCCAATAGCCAAATCCTGTTTGAGATACCATCCTTCTATCTTTAAAGTGTTTCTACGATTCGTTATATTTTTGTTCTTGTTTAGGAGTCAAGAAGAAGCCAAAACGACCATGTTGGAAATATTGAAGACAATTTTTCTCGGTAATAAATAATAGTATATTAAGTATTCATTTTCTTTCTTGCTCAACCTATGCTTCAACTTTATTTCGGTGATTATGTACATACATATCTTCTTTTTATTCTGTTATCATACTCTACGAATCGTTTGAGAAGGAAAGATAAAATTATTATCCATTATACGTACATACCTAAGTAAGAAGAATTTTAAAATTCAAAAAAATTTATCTATCTAATCGTTTTCCGGTCATACTGTAGCTTTGCGCGGCAAGTCTTAAATAATTGATTTATTTTCGACTCGTTTTTTCTCGAGCATACTGTAGCTTTGCAAGACACGCCTAAGCAGGCTGAGGGGGCAAAGACTAGCGAAGAAGACAAGGATTCGGCGTCGTCGTCGACCGGAAGCCAGTCGGCTGCTACTGATTCGTCCGAACTCGATCGCCAGAAAAAGCTGGTCAACTATTTAAGTGTAAGCAGTGTTTTTTTTGTACAAGGACCGTTTGTACATGTACAAAGATGGTCCCAAAAATCTTTGTACGTTTTGTACACACACACATTTTTGGGTACTATAATATGGTACAGTAGCGATTTTAGTGTGGCAAAAACAGTTGTTCGACCTTTGCTAGTGTAATTTAGCTAATTTCTAGGTTTCTGAGGGCAAACATCACTAATAATCGTCTCAAAACGGCGCAAAGCGCCGAAAAATTTGACCTTTTTCCTTTAAAAATGCGATTTCTGACATTATAAAGATATATAGAAGACACAATTACTCATTTCGGCGCAAAGCGCCGAAAATTTTTGCGAATTTTAAACCTTTTTTGCAGTTTTTGTCTATTCAAAAATCTTTGTACATGTACAAAGACGGTCCCCAAAAGTCTTTGTACATTAGGAAAACTCTTTGCCAAATACAAAAAAAACACTGAATGTAAGCTAAGTTGAACTTTGGCACTTGTTCTCTCTGGAGGTTCTATTTCATGATATCCAAATATACATGTGTAAGTATGGTGCTTTATTCTTTTCACGTATACGTATTTAGTTCGATTTTTTTTGAAAAGCATTCTTATATCAATTTTTTCGCGCTTTGGCCCACATCCTTATCCAAATTTAACATGTGATTATCATTTTATTTTTTAAATTAAATCTGATTAAATTAGCCACCTTATGTGTCAACCATATGGACAGCTTGTCACGAATTTTCATTTAATAACGAATAGTACAGTCAAATTTAATACACTTTAGCGCGGCTACCTGAGCCCTTATCTGTCTTTAGACGGAAAAAAAACTAATTTTAATTTTGGAAAGGTAAGGAAGTGCATGAAAATTGGCATATTTTCATCGAAAAATCTTAAAAAATTTACTCAAAATGCGTGTCGGTACCGATGTATTAGTAAAAACAATAAGATTTATCATGTTTGCAGAATGAGCAAAGATTTTCAGTCACCACGTTCATGTAAAAATGGACCTTTTACAAAAAAATAATGACCACAATTTACTCTATGACCATTTCTGGATTTCAACCCCCCCCCCTCTGGTCACCTCTACCTTATCCACGTGTCGTAATAGGGAATCCTCCACCCGAAGTCCCTCTATTTCCCCATGAAGTCAGAAATTACCTCGCCTGATTTCGAACAATTTTACGTTTTTTTTGAACATTTTCAAATAGTTTTATGTCATTTTTGGTCAAGATCAATGACCATCTAAAAATGGCCGACATATACCTCCTGTATAGGTGCATAAAGTCAATGTGGCCAGGGAAGGGTTAAATCCGGGATTTATACTACAGCAGTTGTCTTTATTAGCTTAATTAGGTCGAAATTGCATGAAAATACACTTTTTAGCGAAATGGCCCGACAGTATCTAACTTCCGGACCCTTCAGCGGGGGTTATTCCCCCTCTCACCCATACATGTAAGAGGGGGATGGGGGATCACTCCACTCAAAGTCGGATGTCCCCTCCATCCCATCGAACGTCAAAAAATTTTTGACCTCTCATTTTCGGCATAAATCGAACTTTTGGCCTTTTTTAGGCGTTTTTTGGCCAAAAATTGAGGCTATTTACCCCCACCCCCATAAAACGGCCGGAAACCCCTTAATTTCGAGTCGTTGCATGTATGCTCTCACCCCTCCTTATGTGCATGTACTGTGCCTCCTCCCTCAGCTAAAATTTTGAGTTGCTACCTGACGTGCACAGCATATGTGCACAAGGTCTGGGTCGGCAGGAGGGAATGAATCCCAAAAATCCAAAACAGTTCATTTAACGCTCACGATTTTTTTGCTGTTTTAACGATCAAAATTGTTAAAATAGCCTATAAAACGTTTTTTCGTGATTTTTAGTCCATATTGACTGCATTATATCACTTCTAAAACTAAAAAAATGCAAGATTTATCAATTTTGGGCGCTTTTTGAGTAAAAGTACTTAAAAGTACTAATCTGGCGCGAAGCGCCTGAAAAATTTTGACGGTTTTACTGCTTTTGACCTTAAAAATGATGAAAAAAACGTTCCATCGGCTCAAAATCGCCGGACAGTACCTCTCCGGCTGACCCTTCAGGAGGTAGTACCCCCTTCGCCCTATGTATGTGCATGTATGGCGCACAGCATCAAATTTCTGGGGGATGAAACAAGAAAATTTTCTGAAAGTACCTTTTTGGGCGCATTTTTTACGAATTTTGTTGGAGAAACGATAATTCTGGAGGGATAAAAAAATTAAGGGGGGCTAAAAACCCCCACCCCCTCCCCAACATAGGTGCACAAGGTCAGGGTCGGCGAGTGGGGGGGTTGAAATGCCAAATATCTAAAACAGTAAATTTAACGTTCACGATTTTTTTGCTGTTTTAATGATCAAAATGGTCAAAATAGCCTATAAAACGTTTTTTCGTGTTAATACCACATTTTAAAAGCATTTTTAGTCCATTTTGACTGCATTATATCACTTTTAACACTAAAAAATGCAAAAAATTTATCAATTTTGGGCGCTTATTGAGTAAAAAGTACTTAAAAGTACTAATCTGGCGCGAAGCGCCGGAAAAATTTTGACATTTTTACTGATTTTGATGTCAAAAATGATGCAGAACAAGACCTGTTTGCTCAAAATCGCCGGACAGTATCGGTCTAGCTGAGTCCGGCGATTTTGAGCAGACTGGTCTTGTTCTGCATCATTTTGACATCAAAATCAGTAAAACACCCCTATGTGCATGTGTGCTCCCCAAGATCTTGTATGGTTGCTACACGTGCCTATGTTCAGGATTGCAAATTTTTCGCCGAACAACTCGAAAGCGTGTTGCCGAGAATAAGTTGCATGTTGGCTCAGCAACAAACGTCGGATGTTTTGGAATCGATAGAATTCGTCGTGACTTGCGCCGAATTTGGCGTCGCGGATTCGGCTCAGGCCGTTTGGAAATGCTGCTCGTTGATTTGCTCAAAGGATCAGGCGATTAGAGCCGGCGTCATCAAGGCTTTTCAACGACTTTACTTATCCGCCGATGCAAATACTGTCCAACGAAAGTATTTTTTTCAAATTTTCGACTCACATTTCAGCAAGACGGAATAACATGAATTGATAATGTATAAAGTATTCATCCAAGTTTTTTACTTCTCTATGGTGTTAATTACCTCATCTTTTTTAGTCACAAATTACCACTGTCATTTAATTTCGCTCGGTAAGTAAAAAAATCAGATAAAACAAAATTTGAAAAATTTAAAGACTTAAAAAATCAAGAAAGCAAGAACTGATTAGGAAGTACCAGTTACACAAATTGTTATTGTAATAGCTGTAATGGTCTAATTTTAATTAAACATGAAAGTTTACAATGCTATTGGACGTGTTTTAAACTGTTGAAGTTTCATCAAGGTTGGACCAAAATTGAAGAAGTTATGATCAAATAACACTATGGATAGTTACTCGCCACGAATGTTTACGTTTTGATATGCTCCATAGGATGATAGAGCTTGTTAAGGCTTATATGTTTAACACGTCGGTCGTACGTGGGCGGAAATAGGACCGACGTGTTAAAGATATAACCCTAACAAGCTCTAGAAGCTTCTTAAAGCGTAAACAATCGTGGCGAGTAGTGGTGACTCACCCTGCATGTACGGAAGAACAATTGAATACGTAATGGTTGCCTAAAAAATACGGAAATAGTACCACATATGTATATAATTGGTCGCTTTTACTCAGGGGGCCCAACTCCCTTTCTCGGGGCGTAGGGAGAGGAAAGCCGCAGAATTATTCTTGAACTGAGCCTTAGGCTAGGGATTTTCAACTGGTGTTTTCCGGTAAGCAAAAGAAGCTTACATACTTTTCGTATAGTTGGAAAACCTTAAAGTACATACAGGCCCGTATCCAGGATTTTATTTGGGGGGGCCGGAAAATTTTTGAGACCAGATTTCTCGAGAACCATTAGGAGACAGGCGAAAATAAAGGCAGTTTTGAGCGTATATCGACGAGCTCTATACAATGGTGAAGAAAAATTTAAAAAAAATTTAAAAAATTTTTCACTCCATTTCATATTGATATACAGCAAATCCATCAATTAAGCTGATTTCTCATCACTTAATCGACGAATTATTTCTAATCTCTTGCCTTTGCACTTAATCATTGTGCTTTACAGAGAAAAACAATACAGATAATGAATAAATTGTCATATTCTGCATGTCAAGTTCAAATTTTAGCGGTTTTGAGCGGGCTAGAAGACAAAAAACATATATAAACAATAAATACAGCGCGAAGCGCTGGAAAAATTGCATGTCTCCCATGTCAGAACTCAAATTTGAGCTGTTTTGAGTGAGCTAGAAGGCAAAAACTATAGCTGAACAATGAATCTGGCACTGGAAAAAAAATTGACATGCTCTCTATGTCTAACTCAAATTTGAACGACTTTTAGCGGTTTAGAAGACAAAACTATACATAAACAATAAATCCGGCGCGAAGCGCCGGAAAATTTTTAGATTACTAGCTCAAAAGTACGCTAAAAACCTGTTTTGGCGGTGTTTCAGACGCACTTCGCCAATTTTCCATTTTTCCCAAGGGCCCCCCCTTGGGAAAAACAAAATTTTTTCCCCATTTCGGGGGGGGCAGGCCCCCCGCCCCCTGGATACGGGCCTGAGTGCATAAATACGCTAATATTGAGTCGTGTCTGTCACTATTAATTGAACTTTACTCTAAATTTCTTGTATCATACCTATACATACATATTCTGTTCTGAATTAGTAGTGTTCCCCTCAACCCCATGCTCTCGCGTGCCCTCCCCCCACCCAAACTTTGTTGTCCCCGTTCCCTAACGTGCCAGCTTATTTCAGGGTGATGATTATTTGGCACATGCATCCTTTAGGAATGCATGAATTGCAAGTCAGATTTTTTGTCTGGTCATTTAACCGATTCAACTCCTGTACCTTTATTACGCACGTGCTTTCGTATCGTATCAGTGTTTTTTTGTATTCGGCAAAGATTTTTCCCGATGTACAAAGAGTTTTGGGAACCATCTTTTTACATTCACAAAGATTTTGGGGAAGACAAAAACTGCAAAAAAGGTCTTAAATTCGCAATTGAGTAATTGTGTGTTCTATATATCTTTACAATGTTAGAAATTGCATTTTGAAAGGAAAAATGTCAAATTTTTCGGCGCTCCGCGCCGTTTTGAGACTATTATTAGTGATTTTTGCCCTCAGAAACCCAGAAATTAGCTCAAACACACTACTAAAAATCGAACAATTCTGTTTTTGCCACAGTAAAATCGCTACTGTACCATATTATATGTAGTACCCAAAAATTTGTATATACAAAATGTACAAAGACTTTTAGCGAGGACTATCTTTGTACATGTACAAAGGGACCTTGGACAAAAAACACTAATTCACCTTTTCTCCAATTTTTTTAATAATTTTTAAGTGTATCCTTTTACTTTTATTCTTAAAACGTTACACATGTCGGCTCTTAACATTTTCTCTGTAGACAACTCTTCAAATTTCAGGTTTTACGTAAATCTGATTTAATAATAATAATAATAATAATAATAATAATAATAATAATAATAATAATAATAATAATAATAATAATAATAATAATAATAATAATAATAATAATAATAATAATAATATTTATTAGCCAATTACTACCGTAGAAAATGCAATAAAAATTACATGAAAAAAGGATTCAACGAAAGATAAATGTCGAAAGAACGAAAGAAAGTTTATCTGCATAGCATAGTAACGGCTTAGACGTACTGGCGGTATAGTCAATCCCTGCTTATTTTTAGAGATCACAAGGTATTTATTGTTAGTCGTTTGATCGACCTAGTGATCAAAGCGAATGCGAGCCAAAGAACGAGCCTTGAGGACGTTGTGAGTCGCATGGAGTTATTGATTTCTACACTAGCATGCATTATTTGAGAACGATAAGCAAAAAGTTTAGCAGATGAGCCATAATTTGATTATGAAACAGATCAATATCAGAAAAATGATATTTTTCATTAGATGCTCTTAATTCATTTCTAGGTACATAAGTATATGCAGGCCCGTATCCAGGATTCGGCCAAGGGAGGGGGTTGGGCGGACCTGACATAAAATGCTCTATATCTCGGAAAATTCGTCGGGATAGCTCGCAAAAACCCGCATTTTTCGACGTTTTTCGACATGTTCGATCAATTAAGATGATGAAATTCTATTTTTTTCTGAAAAAGGTTTTTTTACTCAAAAGGCTATAAAAAAGTGTCATTTATTGGTCGCACTGGGGCCAAAATGATAGAAAATACTTCGCATCCGGCACGAAGCTCCGGAAATTTGAAGATTTTACGTCAAAGACAGTCAATTGTATCATCTTTCCGTGCGTTGTCTCACTTTTCAGAATTTTCTCCTGGCCTTCAACTTTTTTAGAGCTATTCCACAAATGATAGGAAATTTTTTGTAAAAAATAAGGCGAAAACTTGGTTGACTTTATGTTTTTTCACTCAAACGATTCGCATTAATTTAGCCTAAACGCATTTGTTTTCTTGTAACTTATGCGTGCACTTATATTTTCTAAAGTTTCCTCAAATGCATATATTTGCGTCTTTATTAAACGAATCTTATCCTCGCACGATCATGGTCGCTTTTCCAGATGTGTGAATTGACCAAGCAAAAACTCGTATCAACAGACATTGTGCACATCATGTGGGAAAAGTTTCGCGGACGCAATATGTGCGAAAAGAAAGGCGCTCTAAAGCTGATTGGAATGGTGGCCAAGTAAATATACTCAAATACGTTGCTTTTATTTTCTCGCTATTAAAAAAAATCTTCTACTGCCATTTTTTCTCCCAACTCAAATTATTTTAAAGCAAAACCAACCTAAAATGAAATTTATGAATTGCATACCTATGCAAATAAATATCTGTATCCACCGTAACCTCGTCCTTTGATCATAAATACTTTGAAAGAGCCAGCAAGCACGTATCTCTGGAGGGAAGGGGGGGGTTCGGATCATAGTTCCCCAAGGTCGAAAGTCCAGGGGATGATGAAATTCCAAAATTTAGAGCCACTAAATTGAGAGTCTAGCCTTTTTTGCAGGTCAAATATGAAAAATGACTAAAACGTCCTATATAGCATGTTTTAATGTGAAAAAACGGTATTTTTAACTACTTTTTGTACCATTCTGACTAGTTTCGTAGCTTTTGTAAGTAAAAAATATAAGAATTCATCAAAAATTTAGACTTTTCAGATCATTAAGTTCATTCTAGGTATTTTATGGGTAAACAAAACAGAAATGTATTAGTTGGCGCGAAGCGCCGAAAAAATTTTAGTATATTCGCTGCTTTTATACCCAAAAATCATGCAGAAAATGTTTGATAGCTCAAAATCGTCCGACAGTGATTCAAGTCTCGGACCCTGAGGTGGGGGTAATCCCCCCTCACCCCCCTATTGGAATGTATGGTTCGGACCCCCCAAAATTCAGAAGAATCGGAAAAATAGGACTTTTCAATCGTTATTTTGTATTATTTTTGGCTTTTTTGGGCTTAGTCCCCTCAAAAATTGGTGTTGGTCCATCCAAAATAGCACGGCCAGCTACTACGTGCCTGAGCGCAAGTTAAATACTGTTTTATTATTTACACTTCAATCATCGTGTTTTATGTGTAGAAGGCGAGTTTAGGAGTCGCTATAAAGCGGCTCTAGTCTTCCTGTACGCATTGAATGTTTTTTGTGCCTTTTAGGGCTCAAAAATCGATAATAAAGGAAAATTTTGAATTATTGGTCAGCCATGGCTTAGGCCAACATGCCGATTTCGAATTGGTCCGCGATCTCTGCGTTGCTTTGGAGAAATTGGGCTATTTTGAAAAAGTAATTTCCAATATATAGTTTTTTAAATTTAATTGTTCCGAATTGGTTCGTTCGTAGCAATCATTGACGAATGGTGAATCGAATTGCTTAAAAAATCATTGAAAATCAATTCATGTGGTGCCATAAAGTGTTGTTTCACATTAACCACATATTTTGTTGCTGCCGTGATTTAATTTTCTATCAAAGCATCTTGTTCTAGAGCAAAGACGAAGATATGTTCAAACAAGAGCCGTTCAGGCTGGAATCTGACAATAATGTCTTCAAACGCTTAATTGAGATTCTTGTGGAAGGTATATAATGTGAATACTGAATATTGTATTTTGTGAACATATACATGGGCAGCAACGAAATTCTGGCTGCTCCTATAGGGCCGAATTGTCAAAATAGTACCAAATTTCAATTCTAGGGTTCTTTCATTCTTGGAGGTTCAGACTACACCTGGGCGTGGAGGGGGGTTTGAGGGGTATGCACCCCCCGAGAAACCAAAATACCCCCCTCATAAATCAAAATACCCCCCCTAGGATTCGATTTTTGAAATTTTTTTGTTTTGTTCTCAATTTTTTGATGCCAATGGATAGTGTCCGATGAGAAACGTTGAAAAATGGTGTTTTTTGCCATACCACCATTTGTAAGGCCCTTTTTTGACCTTTGAAAATCTTGCAACCCCCTGTATTTTGTTGCTGCCCACGTATGTATGCTTCAGACCCCCACGCGCATGTGTGGTTCTGAACACTTCAGTATGTGAACAAGGCATGTACTGTATAATGACCCGTTCCGTTCTATAGAATAAAAAAATGAGCGCAACCATATGAAATGCCTGAATAAATTGTTCAGTTTAGAATTATGGTGCGCAAGCACCAAGTAAAATATACAACATTTGATTTACACTTACGCTTGAAACAGTATATTTTCTGGGATCTTATGTAAAGGGGGAATTCGGGGTATTTCAGAAACTTTTTTGCGCAAGAAAAGGGGCAATTATGGTGAACCCCTAAACAATTTTATCATTGTCATCAGGCCGTGTGTTGCTAGGAATTAAAAATAAATATCAAATCAAGCATCATAAACGCAAATTAGAGAAAAAAGTAATAGTATAAATAGAAGAGGGATAAATAAAGTAGATAAATATACAAATAGTAATAGAATAAATAATTAAAAAGAAAAATAATATTAATCAATAATGAAGCAATCAAAACAGTAAACTTCGTCGAATTTTAAGGATTTTCACTGATGTCATCAGTTATAACTAACTTTCCGGCTTCACACAGATCTAAAACAATAACGAAGTGAAATATATAATACTTGAAAATTGGGCACTGATTAGATTTCATCAGTGAGGGCGAATGAACAATGAAAAACGGAGCAATTCCAGTGTGCGTTGTGATCGGGCAAGATGAATATGTGACTAGGTGTTAATATGCTCATGTCATACCCGGGCGTGGGGGTTGGGTGGTATGCAACCCCCAGAAACCAAAATACCCCCAGAATTCAATTTTTGAATTTTTTGGTGTTGTTTTTTTCGCAATTTTTTGATGCTAATAGATAGTGTTCGATGAGAAACGTTGAAAAATTGTGTTTTTTCACCATACCACCATTTTAAGGCCATTTTTGACCTTTGACAAATCTTGCACCCCCAGAATTTTGGTGCCGCCCACCTATGCTCTCCGTTAGCTTAAGTTGGAGAGTAAAAATAGCCAAAAACAAACTTCGGCATTGCCAGGAACGAAGGAATGTCAAACGAGCAAACTATGTTTGGGGAAATAAGCAAATGATGACCAATATTTTGCCATAAACGTTTTATTTACTTTGTTTCTTAAACGTATAAAAATAATATTCGTGGATGTTTCGCTGGGGCATTTTGTCGTCGATACATTTTGCTGGGGACGTTTTGTTGGGGTTGTTTCGTCCGGGGACGTTTTATTTGGGACGTTTTGTCACGACACTCTTGTATTTATTGTATTTATACAAAAATTTTAAGAAATCAGAAAATTTCCAAATAGTTACATATGTTCGATAAAAAAACACAATTTTTCGACCTTCCTCAACTCATTCGTTGGTATAAAATGAATCACAAAAATACTTACAAAGTCTTGAAAAACTGAATTCTAAGGAGGACACATTTTTCATGAATTTAATTCCTAAATAGTTTACTTGTTTACTTATTTTTCGTCTTAAATACCCTTCTGCAAAAGGATTTTTGCGCTTTACGGCTCCAGGCTTGTATCTCTGGGGGGGAATGGGGGGGTCAGACCTCCCGAAATTCAGAAAAATCCAAACAATAGCACTTTTTAAAGGTTATTTTGTGCTATTTTTGTCCTTTTTGGGCTTAGTCCCCCCAAAAATTGGTGTTGGCCCCCCTAAAAAGGACGGCCAGCTACGTACGTGCCTGTAGGGCTCAGCTTTTAGCGCCGTCGTTCAAGATGTTTTTTCATTGTCCAAACCATTGCCTTGCCGTTTTTTAATAATAAGCTTTGATATACTGCTGTGCTTCCAATGTTGCAGGTTTTACTTCTACCGATGATGCGAATTGGACGCCTATGATGGAAAGAATTATAAAAGTTATTTTCCTGCTGGCTAACAAACCCGATCGACTTGCTGCTGACATATTAAAACAAACCTACGATCGTCTACAATCAATTGAAGAAGTTTCTTGTATATAATCTTTGTTTTCACTATTATTTCGATTTAATGCCCATTTATTGTGATCTAAGCACAAGCACACGTGGGCTTGGGGAGTTTGGGGTATGCACCCCCAGAAGGCCGAATACTTCCCCCTCTAGAAACCAAAATACTCCGCCCCCAGAATTCAATTTTTGAAATTTATTGTTCTTTTTCGCAATTTTTTGATGCCAGTGGATAGTGCTTGATTAGAAACGATGAAAAATGGTGTTCTTTCGCCATATCACCATTTTTAAGACCACGTTTTGTCCTTTTAAAAATCTTGCGCACCCCCCCCTGAATTTTGGTGCTGCCCGCCTATGATCACAAGCGCTATTCAGATAAAAACGCTACATTATCAGTTAAGACGTAATGCGTGTTTTTCGAATGATCGGCTCTGAATAGCATATTCGGGTATCTTGTTTTCGGACGCACTCATTTTTTCAAATCCAGCGATCCAAAATATCAAAACTGTAGTAGAAAATAGCGTTAAAAAGTAATCTTATATTTTCTCACAGAATTTTAAGGAGCGGTTTATCTTTGTTATCTGTTTACTCGTACAAGCATGCATAACTTCTCCAACGAATTTAACTTTATATTGTACTTTCAAATGTGCATAAATTTAAATGCGTGCTTAGTTTTATGGATCATATAGAAACTTTTTATATTTTTTCAACTGTTGTATTCCATCATCACCCATTCTAATTCTGTGCATTTTATGCAAGAGCTGTAATTCTCATTTTTTATTTTTTCACCATTTTAAAAATTATTTCTGTTTATTACATAGATCCGCATTTGGCACGATTCGTTTCTTTGATTGGTCAGATAGCTTTACAAACTTTTGTATTCGTCGATGTCGCAGTGGTGAGGGTTTTTTTCTGAGAAATATTCAAAAAATGACGAATTTATTAAACGAAATATTTTTATTTTCGAAAAGTGTCGCGAATTGAAACGAAGAAGTATTATCGAAGAAGAGCATAAGAAAAAAGCGTCACCTTTGAAAAGCACTCGCAAAAGTTTGCCGAAAACTCCGCGCTCTACAGTAACCAAGGTGAGTTCTAATACTTTTTCGAGCGCAAACCGGATATTACAATGCGTATATGTATATGTATGCAGATAGCAACACACGCACAGCATGAGTATTCCGGGGAGGGGTGACAAAAATGGAAAAAAATAAAAAGAATAAATAATAATAAACAATAAAAAAGTTAAATAAAATGAATAAATGTAAAAATAAAAAAATGAAAAAACAGCAATCAATTCTGAAGTCGGAAACTATGGATGCGCATCAACAACATTTTTTGGCGTTAGTGAAACGTGGATAGTATTCAGCGCATGGCGCCGAAAAATTAGCTTTTTTGTGTAGAAGATTTTTAAAAAAACAAAAAAACAAATTCTGGCAAAAATTGCGGAAAAAGCCGAAAAATGCAATTCCAGTTTCTACCAGATTCTAGGAAGTTTTTGGATATAAAAACTTCATTTAAACCGCTCCTCATCATTGCATTTCGGTTATCTACATTGTTTGGCTTTGCTTTTAGTTTCCGTCTTGCTTTTCAGGTTACTGCAGCAGATGATGACGAAATGGGTTTGGCTGGTGCAACGGCTGAAGACGCCGAATTAGAATTTGTGAATAAAGTTTGTGAAGACGAGATACTAGCTGGTAAAAATAGCTTTTCGAAAGTCAGATTAAAAAGTTATACTGCTTTACTTTAAAAGTTGCTTACTTATGTACATATGTAGTAGTTGAAACTTTTATGTATAGTATTAGCCTACGTAAGTTTTTTCTTTACGAATTTTCGTCTTATTTGTACAACGCAATACGCAAACGACTTTTATACAGTATCGATTTTAAATTGCATGCAATGCGATTGTTGTATGTATGTTATGATGTACTGATTTTAAAATGGGCAAATTCGTCAAGTTGTCATTGACATTATCATCGCTTAAGCGATGTGGCGTCCCTGTGCTGCATTACATGTACTTTGTTTCTTTCTTACTAATTGCATGTTGCACTTCAATATCTGTCTTTCTTTCTTTTCTTTTTTTCCTTTTTTTCCTTTTTTTCTCTTTTTTTATTTAGCATTTGCTTTTTTATTCATGTATTTATTTATTCACTGATTTATTTTTTTCCTCATTTTCTTCTTTCTCGCTTCTTTCTCGTATTGATGACTGCTTACTATTATACACAAAGATATAGAAAAACGTGCTTTTGAAATCTTACTCGTAGAAGCAGCTTGCAGCCAAGCGTTCGTCTTACGACCAAAGAATAAAAAAGAGAAATTTTTGGAAAAGCTTTTCATATTTTATAAAATCGTGAACTAGTTGGTGCAATTTCTATTTTATTTGGCGTTTTGTAATTTCGTTTTGCTTTTTTAACATCGCTAGATGATTACTGCAGTTCGACTTAATTTTTTTAGAAAACACGATTCTTGGAAAAATGGCAGAGTTAGTCATTTCCATTTGCAAGCAACAGCACAAGTACAAAAATGAACAACTCCAGTGCGCTGCAACTTTGGCCCTCTCGAAAATTATGCTAATCAGGTAAAATAGCATAGCCTTAGTTGATTATGAAAATGCCCGATGAAGACTACCATAATTTTGAAGCTAATATAAAAAAGTGATGGAAACTGCCCAGATTACTTTGCTTATAAAATGTTACCTTATTTATATATGTACAGTGGTCGCCATGAAAGATGACGCGCCATCACCCTCAGAATTATAATGGATGGTGCGTCGCGAGCGCCGCGTTATGTCCATCATGCGCCATCATCTCTTTTCTATTCAGCGCCATTAACCCCCATCATCCCGTTAATGTGGCGATGCGGACGGCGCAATTTAGCTATTAATAGCGCCAACAAGGAAGCGCGCACGTGAATGCTGGCGCGTTTCCTTATTGTTGGTGCTATTAATAGCTAAATTGCGCCATCCGCATCACCAGATTAATGGGATGATAGAGGTTAATGGCGCTGAATAGAAAAAAGAGATGATGGTGCATGATGGACGTAATGCGGCGCTCGCAACGCACCATCCATTATAATTCTGAGGGTGATGGCGCGTCATCTTTCATGGCGACCACTGTACGTGCTACTGTTTGTTGATTGTTTTTCTATGAAAATCAAATCTCTTTTCATCTTTTTTCCCGTGTTTAGCCCTTCAGTTGAATGCCGATATTATATTAGGCTTCTTTAAAATAAACGAAGTTCTTTATTATTAAGTCCAAAATTGTAATCCTACATATGTAGCTCTCATAGGTGGGCGGCACCAGAGTTCTCGGGTAGGGGGAGGTGCAAAATTTTTTCAAAGGTCAAAAAATGGCCTTAAAAATGGTGGTTTGGCGAAAAAAGCACAATTTTTCAACGTTTCTCATCGAGCGCTATCCATTGGCATCAAAAAATTGCGAAAAAAAGAAAAAATTTCAAAAATTGAATTCTGTGGGGGAGAATTTTGGTTTCTGGGGGTGTATACGCCCAACCCAACCAACCTACCAAGCATGGTAGCTCTGCCTCTTAATTCTTGAGAGTCTTATTTATGCATTCATGTATGATGCTATATATAAACTTTACAATGCTTAAAAACTTTTAAAGTTATTGTAAAATTGAACATACATATCTTTGCTACCGAATCTCAAGCGGTAATAATAAGATTTTCATCGTTAAGCCCCAAGTTTTGCGAACGCCATTTGCCCTTGTTCTTTACTATTTTGCAAAAATCCGAATCTCCAGCCGTCAGAGCCAATTTGACCATAGCCATTAGCGATTTGGCTTTTAGATTCCCGAATTTATTAGAGCCTTGGTCATCGAGCGTTTATAAAAGGTATTTACATTTTTTAAAAATTATTAATGAAGATCTGATTATGTAGCTATCGAGGAACATGCAAGGAAAATTATGAGAGAATGGAGTGCATACTCGACTAAAAATTCTAATAACTACATAGTACAATGTAAATAATATTACAAATATATATATATATATATATATATATATATATATATATATATATATATATATATATATATATATATATATATATATATATATATATATATATATATATATATATATATATATATACCTGGGGAATGGATCTTGGTTCTGTGGGTACCGGAACCCCTTTTGCTGAGGTTGGTTGGTTGGTCAATGAAGAGGTTGATTGTGAGAAGGTTGACATAAGGGCAGGCCCATATCCATGATTTTATATAGAGGAAACCGAAAATTTAGAATCCAGATATCTCGAGAACCAAAAGGAGATAGACGAAAATAAAGGCAGTTTTGAGCGTACATATCTCGGCAAGCACAATATAACGATGAAGAAAAATTTTAAATAATTCTAACTTTATTTTATATTGATCCCTATACAACAAATTTATTGAGTGATCTCTAATCATTCAATAGAGGAATAATTTCTCAGCTTCTATCTTGTATTTAATTCTTGTCCTTTACAAAGGCAATCAATACAGAAACAATTCGGCGCAAAGCGCCAAAAGAAATTTGACATCTTTTACATGTCTATATCAAATTTGAACGGTCTTGTGCAGGCTCGAAGACATAAAATTTAGATAAGCAATAACTCTGACGCGAAGTGCTGGAAAAAAATTTCGTGATCCGGCACTTAGCACCGTAAAAAATTGACATGCTATCCATGGCTAACTCGAATTTTAGCGATTTTGAGCGGTTTAGAAGACAAAACTATGCATGAGCGAAGCAGCAAATGTGAAGCGTGCTAATCGCCGAAAATTTTGCGTTTACTGGCTCGAAAGTACGCTAAAAAACTGTTTTAGCGATGTTTCAGACAAAATTCTTTCAAAATTTTCTTAGCGAATCTTAAAAGCGTGATCGAACAGTGCATAGAATATGAACATTGAATGAACACAACACATGATCTTGTTTGTCCTAAGCCAAGAGGAAAACAGTAATTAGCGTATCTCTTGTTATCCAGCAGTTTAAAATTATGACTTTCTTTCACTAGCGGATCCTGGAAAAAATTTTCTTGGGGGCGGTCCGAAAGTTTGAAGTCAGATATCTCGAGAAGCATTATGAGAAAGTGAAAATAAGGGCCATTTTGAGCGTATCTCGGTAGCTCTAAACGATGGTGAAGACAAATTTTAAACTAAAATTTCAAAAATTTTTAACCTTACTCAATATTGATATGCAGGAAATTGATCATTTAAGCTATCTGCACAACCAATTGCTTATAATGCAATTCACAAGTGATAAATCCGGCGCGAAGCGATGGAAAAAAATTTCATGTTTTTTATGTCATAACTTAACTTTGAGCTGTTTTGAGTGAGCTAAAAGGCAAAAATATAGCTGAACAAAGAATCCAGCGCACACCGCTGGAAAGAAATTGACATGCTCTCTAAGTCTAAATCAGATTTGAGCGATTTTTAGCGTTTAGAGGACACAGCCATACAAACAATACATAAATCCAACGCGAAGCGCCGGAAAATGTTAAATTTGCATAATTCAAAAGACGCTAAAAACCTATATTGGCGGTGTTTTAAAAGTGTTTAACTAATTTTCCATGTTTCCCTTTCGGGGACCCTTTGTAGAAACAAAATTTCTCTTCCATTTCGGAGATGGGGTGGTCCTGCCCAACGAGCCCAACGATCACACATTTACATTACCCGACTATGCCTTGGACACAAAAAATGCAAGAAACATCCTCGCTTTTACAGCTGAAGGATCTGGGGGACGCGCTCAAACGCTCCCAGCGGGACCCAAGGCGGAGCCCGGAAAATTTTATGAAATAAAATTTTGAAATGAACGTTAAAACTGTCGCAAAATCGGCCCAATTATGGTTCTGAACTCAGCCTAAAAACAGTTAACCAGCCTTTTCATACTTACAAACCATTACAAATTCTTGCTCTGAAACGCGTTCTGAACTGAAAAACGAAACAAAACGAAAAATTGCCGGTAAGTGACACAAACCTTTAACACGATGTCCAACCAGCGTTATGGGTTTCAGCCGATAAATAGTTTAGTACATCAAATCAGTGAAGCACTGGAATATTTTGACTGCTTCAAACACAATGCTGGAAAACTAAACGGAAAATAATGATGAATCAGTGCAAAGCGCCGGAAATTTTTGACGTTTTGGCGTTTTTAGCTCAATTTTGGGCGCATTCCAACGTAAATCTACTGCTCAAAAAATTTTCATAAGGGTTATGGGGGCGGCCGCCCCCGCCTCCCCTAGATCCGCGCCTGTTTCTTTGATAGTCATGGAAAATCAGATACCCCGTAGCTTCTAGTTATTGCGTTTTTCTGGATTACTTCTGTGGCTCGAGGTGATAAAGTACAATTTTGGGATCTCTACTCTTTTACTCAAATATGTAGCTCCTTTAGGATACACACAATGTAAAGACGCCGTATATTCAGCGCAAAGCACCAGAAAAGTTTGATATTATCATCCAAAGCTCGGCTCAATTTTGCTGTTTTCTGGAGATCAGAAACGGAAGAAATAAATCTGGCAAGGACGCGCCAGAATATTACGATATTTTTTATCATTCTAAGGACAACTTTGAATCTTTCTAAAGTTTAGTGGTGCAGAAAGTATGTCTCGGCGCGAAGCGCCAGGAAATTTTGGCGTCTTTATCATTTTATCATTTCGATTTCGCATCTCATCTTTTTTAGGATAAGAATTTCAAAAAAAATTTGTATTGCCTATGCTATCTGAAAATAGCTTTTAGATTTAACTCATGGCGCAGAGCGCTGAAAAATGGGTATTTTTTGCTAGCAACGTACAAAACCGATAGTTTCACAAATAAAATTCTAAAAAAATTCAGGATAAATTCTCCCTCAATACGGGCCTGTGCACAAGTAGTACTGCACACTTTGCAAATTTTACTACCTGGGTACCCAGCTATTTCATTACCCGGGTACGCGGGTATACCCGGGTAGGACCTTAGATGGAAGAGAATGCAGTGAACATCGTTCATTTACGGTTGACAGTGAAATCTAGGCCAAAGTGATATCTAAGTAGATGAATTATTGAAAAATTAATGCAACATTAAATAGAATCGAGGCTGTTATCTGAAGAATCCGTATGCATTTAATGAAATTTAAGTCATTTTCATAATTCAAAGCGAAAAATTGTGAAGCAGGTTTTGTATCTGCATAGTGTCATTAAATCATTTGAAGCAGGAAAACACATTGACGGAAAGTAATTTTCAAATCAACAGGAAATGAAAATTTATTCAAAAACAAGTTCATCTGGAGCTGACGGCAGAGGCACCTAGCCAGGATTTTGGTTCGGGGGGCAAATACAAAAATTTTTTAAGACTACTTTTGCATTGAATGCCAGTAACGTTATGTGTAGTAAAACTGAGTTTTTCGACCTTTAGTAGTGTAGCATAGCTAATTTATGGGTTTCTGACGATCAATAGTGCAAAGTGGTGCGAAGTGCCGGAAATTTTTGGAATTTCTACCATTTTCATATAGAATTTACGGCCTTTCTATTGACAAACAGTTCGGAATTCATAAGTGGGGCAAAGTGCCAAGAAATTTAGTCATTTTTTACCGCCCTAACATTTTGTAGCTCTGTGAACTTATAGTCTGACAGAGCAGAAAAATTATCAAATTTATACGAAACAGTTTTAACAGATCGAGCTTCTAACAAGAAAACTGCGAATTACTATCTTTGCCTGAAGATATTTTGAGCGACTAAGGCTTTTAAACGCAATGCTGGAGCTTTACAAAAAGAAAGAACAGTAACTGGCGGCGCTATGCGCCGGAAAATTTCTACGTTTTTGCACATTAAACTCAATTTATACCACTTAAATCATACAAAACAGACAAATTAATGCCGGCGTGACAGGCCGGAAATTTTAGGAAATTCCTAACACTTTTACCTGGGTTGTTCTCCCTAAAATCTCATTGCACATGTACAACGAGATTTTATGGCGGCGGGATGTCTGGGGTGCGAGCGGAGTCAGGGGCAGAGTCCCGAAAAACTAAAAAAAACATGGCCAAATCTTGGTTCTAAAGCAAGCCCAAGAACACTTAAAATTGATGAAAACCTACTTTGCACAAAACTCCTGAGCTTAAATGCGTTTTCCGACCTCTGTTAATTACATAGCGCAGCAATGGGTCGCTGCTGATAAGATATAGAAAGATGTACCAATGAAAATTTTGTTCTTACCGTTTTCAGGCCCATTTCTGGCCTTCTTATTAACAAAATGCAGTTCAGAGAACAATAAATGCGCAAAAACATAAGAAAATTTGGCATTCCTTTCATTTAAAATAGGATTATGTGTCCTTGTAAAGAAAGAAAAACAAAGCAAAAAATAGACAAAGTGGTACACAAAAGACAAACAAAGCAGAGAATAGACAAACTGGTACACAGCAAGCATGCGCAGTTTCATTCAACGAACAAATAGTGCATTAAATTATTAAAGTGATGTGAAGTGCTGGATTATTTGATTGATTCAAGCTTTTAAATTCATTGTATCTATATAGCAATAAATAATAATGACTTGGCGCGAAGCGCCGGTAAATTTTGACGTTTTTTGCCTTTTTGAACTCAGTTTTCTGGACACACTTTATTGCAACAAAAAATCAACAATATTTCTGAAAAATTTCGGGGGAAGGTGCTTCAAATGCCCACCCCCCTGGCTACGCCTATGGCTAAGTGCATTTAGAACATTGATAGGCTTTGAACCAGGTCTATCTATAACAGTTGTGCGCACGATGTGAACAAAAGTTGCAGTTTAAATTTGTATAATGGCCACAGAAGTACATAAATGCAATAGAAAAAAGCGTTGCTAGCAGATAATTTCTTGTTTAAATTAATTTACTATAGAGAATAAGAAGAATTCACCACAAATGAAATAATTTAACTAAAGAGCTGAATAATGGAATTTGCCTAGAGCGTATGTGCGATATATTGTGACAATAGGAAATATTAACAGACTCGCTTATTCAACATTTTACGGTTGATTATATCAAATCACATTTACATTGTGATTTAATCGCACTTTAGAAGCAATATGTTGCTTGGTTTCTAATTCAATTCTTAGCACATATTGCATAACTGCAGTGCTATTTTTCCATTTTATATTAGGGGAACCCGGGTAGTAAAATTATTTTCTACCCGGGTACTCGGGTACCCGTTTGGTTGATTGGTTGGTTGATTGGCAGGTTGGTTGGTTGGTTGGTTGGTTGGTTGGTTGGTTGACCATTTAGTTGGTTAGTTAGCTGGTTGGTTGGTTGGACATTTAATTGATTGGTTAGCTGGTTAATTGGTTGGTTGATTGATTGGTTGGTTGATTGGTAGGTAGGTTGGTTGGTTGGTTGGTTGGTTGGTTGGTTGGTTGGTTGGTTGGTTGGTTGGTTGGTTGGTTGGTTGGTTGGTTGGTTGGTTGGTTGGTTGGTTGGTTGGTTGGTTGGTTGGTTGGTTGGTTGGTTGGTTGGTTGGTTGGCTGGTTGGTTGTTTATTTGGTTGGTTGGTTGGCCATTTAGTTGGTTTGTTAGCTGATAGGTTGGTTGGTTGGTTGGTTGGTTGGTTGGTTGGTTGGTTGGTTGGTTGTTTATTTGGTTGGTTGGTTGGCCATTTAGCTGGTTGGTTAGCTGATAGGTTGGTTGGTTGGTTGGTCGGCCATTTAGTTGATTGATTGGTTGGTTGATTGGTTGGTTGGTTGATTGGTTGGTTGGTTGGTTAGTTGGTTGGTTGGTTGGCCATTTAGTTGGTTGGTTAACTGGTTGGTTGGTTGGATGGTTGGTTGATTGGTTGGTTGATTGGTAGATAGGTTGGTTGGTTAGTTGGTTGGTTCATTGGCCATTTAGTTCGTTGGTTAGCTGGTTGGTTGGTTTGCCATTTAGTTGGTTTGGTTGGTTGGTTGGTTGGTTAGCTGGTTGGTTGGTTGGCCATTTAGTTGGTTGGTTAACTGGTTGGTTGGTTGGATGGTTGGTTGATTGGTTGGTTGATTGGTAGATAGGTTGGTTGGTTAGTTGGTTGGTTCATTGGCCATTTAGTTCGTTGGTTAGCTGGTTGGTTGGTTTGCCATTTAGTTGGTTTGGGTGGTTGGTTGGTTGGTTAGCTGGTTGGTTGGTTGGCCATTTAGTTGGTTGATTGGCTGGTTGATTGGTTGGTTGGTTGATTGGTTGGTTGGTTGGTTAGTTGGTTGGTTGGTTGGCCATTTAGTTGGTTGGTTAACTGGTTGGTTGGTTGGATGGTTGGTTGATTGGTTGGTTGATTGGTAGATAGGTTGGTTGGTTAGTTGGTTGGTTCATTGGCCATTTAGTTCGTTGGTTAGCTGGTTGGTTGGTTTGCCATTTAGTTGGTTTGGTTGGTTGGTTGGTTGGTTAGCTGGTTGGTTGGTTGGCCATTTAGTTGGTTGATTGGCTGGTTGATTGGTAGGTTGATTGATTGGTTGGTTGATTGGAAGGTTGGTTGGTTGGTTGGTTGGTTGGTAGGCTGGTAGGTAGGTTGGTTGGTAGGTTGGTTGGTTGTTTTGTTGGTTGGTTGATTGGTTGATTGGTTGGTTGGTTGATTAGTAGGTTGATTGGTTAATTGGTTGGCCATTTAGTTGGTTGGTTAGCTGGTTGGTTGGTTGGCTATTTAATTGGTTGTTTAGCTGATTGGTTGGTTGATTGATTGGTTGGTTGATTGGTAGGTTGGTTGGTTGGTTGGTTGGTTGGTTGGTTGGCTAGTTGGTTGGTTAGTTGGTTGGTTGGTTTGCGATTTAGTTGGTTGGTTAGCTGGTAGGTAGGTTGGTTGGTTGGTTGGTTGGTTGGTTGGTTGGCCATTTAGTTGGTTGGTTAGCTGGTTGGTTGGTTGGTCAATTAGTTGGTTGGTTGGTTGGTTGGTTGGCCATTTAGTTGGTTGGTTAACTGGTTGGTTGGTTGGTTGGTTGATTAGTAGGTTGGTTGGTTGATTGGTAGGTTGGTTGGTTGGTTAGTTGATTGGTTGGTTGGCCATTTAGTTGGCTGGTTAGCTGGTTGGTTGGTTAGCTGGTTGGTTGGTTTGCCATTTGGTTGGTTAGCTGGTTGGTTGGTTAGCCATTTATTTGGTTAATTGGTAGGTTGGTTGATTGGTTGGTTGATTGGTTGGTTGATTGGAAGGTTGGTTGGTTGGTTGGTTGGTTGGTTGGTTGGTTGTTTAGCTCGTTGGTAGGTTGATCAGCTGGTTGGTTGGTTGATTCATTGGTTGGTTGATTGGTAGGTAGTTTGGTTGGTTGGTTGGTTGGTTGGCTAGTTGGTTGGTTGGTTAATTGGTTGGTTGGTTTGCCATTTAGTTGGTTGGTTAGCTGTTAGGTAGGTTGGTTGGTTTGTTGGTTGGCCATTTAGTTGGTTGGTTAGCTGGTTGGTTAGTTGGTTAATTGGTTGGTTGGTTGGTTGGCTGGCTGGTTGGTTGATTGGTTAATTGATTGGTTTGGTTGGTTGGTTGGTTGGTTGGTTGGTTGGTTGGTTGGTTGGTTGGTTGGCCATTTAGTTGGTTGACTGGTTGGTTGATTGGTAGGTTGGTTGATTGGTTGGTTGATTGGTAGGTAGGTTGGTTGGTTGGTTGGTTGGTTGGTTGGTTGGTTGGTTGGTTGCTTGGTTGGTAGGTTGGTTGGTTGGTTGTTTTGTTGGTTGGTTGATTGGTTGGTTGGTTGATTGATGGTTGGTTGGTTGGCCATTTAGTTGGTTGGTTAGCTGGTTGTTTGGTTGGTTGATTGGTTGGTTGGTTGGTTGATTGGTAGGTTGGTTGGTTGGTTGGCCATTTAGTTGTTGGTTAGCTGGTTGGTTGGTTGGTTGGCCATTCAGTTGGTTGGTTAGCTGGTTGTTTGGTTGGTTGTTTGGTTGATTGATTGGTAGGTTGGTTGCTTGGTTGCTTGGTTGGTAGGTAAGTTGGTTGGTTAGTTGGTTGGTTGGTTGGCCATTTAGTTGGTTGGTTAGCTGGTTATTTGGTTGGCCATTTAGTTGGTTGGTTATCTGGTTGGTTGATTGGTTGGTTGATTGGTTGGTTGATTGGTTGGTTAGTTGGTTGGTTGGTTGGTTGGCTGGTTGGTTGATTGGTTGGTTGGTTGGTTGGTTATTTGGTTGGTTGGTTAGTTGGTTGGTTGGCTGGCTGGTTGGTTGGTTGGTTGCTTAGTTGGTTGGTTGGTTGGTTGGTTGGTTGGTTGGCCATTTAGTTGGTTGATTGGTTGGTTGATTGATAGGTTGATTGATTGGATTGTTGATTCGTTGGTTGGTTGGTTGGTTGGTTGGTAGGCTGGTTGGTTGGTTGGTTAGTTGGTTGGTTGGTTGGTTGGTTTTTAGTTGGTTGGTTGATTTGTTAGCTGCTCGGTTAGTTGGCCATTTAGTTGGTTGATTGGTAGGTTGGTTGATTGGTTGGTTGATTCGTTGGTTGGTTGGTTGGTTGGTTGGTTGGTTGGTTGGTTGGCTGGTTGGTTGGTTGGTTGGTTGGTTGGTTAGTTGGTTGGTTGGTTGGTTGGCCATTTAGTTGGTTGGTTTGGCCATTTAGTTGGTTGGTTGGCCATTTAGTTGGTTGGTTCGTTGGTTGGTTGGTGAATTCAGTTGGTATGTTGGTTGGCTATTCAGTTGGTTGTATATTTGTTGGTTGGTTGGCCATATAGTTGGTTGTCTAGCTGGTTGGTTGGTTTGTTGATTGGTTGGTTGGTTGGTTGGTTGGTTAGTTGGTTGGTTGGTTGGTTGGTTGGTTGGTTGGTTGGTTTGTTGGTTGGCTGGTTGTAGTTGATTGGTTGGTTGGTTGCTTGGTTGCTTGGTTGGTTGGTTAGCTGGTTGGTTGGTTGGCCATTTAGTTGGTTGATTGGTTGGTTGATTAGTAGGTTGGTTGATTGGTTGGTTGATTGGTTGGTTGGTTGGTTGGTTGGTTGGTTGGTTGGTTGTTTGGTTGGTTGGTTGGTTGGTTGGTTGGTTGGTTGGTTGGTTGGTTGGTTCGTTGTTTGGTTGGTTGGTTGGTTGGTTGGTTAGTTGGTTAGTTTGTTAATAGGTTGGCCATTTACTTGGTTGGTTTGTTGGCCATTTACTTGGTTGGTTATCTGGTTGGTTGGTTGGTTGGTTGATTGGTTGGTTGATTGGTGGGTTGGTTGGTTCGTTAGTTGGTTGATTGGTCGGCCATTTAGTTGGTTAATTAGCTGGTTGGCTGGTTGGCCATTTAGTTGGCTGGTTAGCTGGTTGGTTGGTTGGTTGGTTGATTGGTTGGTTGATTGGTAGGTTGGTTGGTTGGTTGGTTGGTAGGTTGGTAGGTTGCTTGGTTGGTTGTTTGGTTGTTAGGTTGGTTGGTTGGTTGGTTGGTTGGTTGGTTGGTTGGTTGGTTGGTTGGTTGGTTGGTTAGTTGGTTGGTTGGTTGGTTGGTTGGTTGGTTGGTAGGTTGGTTGGTTGATTGGTAGGCTGGTTGGTTGGTTGATTGGTTGGTTAGTTAGTTGATTGGTTGGTTGGTTAGTTGGTTGGTTGGTTGGTTGGTAGGTTGGTTGGTTGATTGGTAGGCTGGTTGGTTGGTTGATTGGTTGGTTAGTTAGTTGATTGGTTAGTTGATTGGCCAGCTAGTTGGTTGATTGGTTGGCCTCTTGGTTGGCTGGTTGATTGATTTTGCTTGATTATTCATTATTCCTCAATTTTTCCTTATCTTTCTTTTCACTACTGTTCCAATTTAAACCTTAATTTTCGGTGGCCACCGGCCAGAGGTTCTGTGGGTACCGGGTGGCCACAGGGTGGACACAGTGGACGGTATTCCCCACCTATGTATATATATATATATATATATATATATATATATATATATATATATATATATATATATATATATATATATATATATATATATATATATATATATATATATTATATAACGGCTTGAAATTTTAACTGCGTTTCTTATAAAAATATCCAGTAAAACCAATGTATACTTTAGCATGATCAGAGTATGTATACGAAAAAGCAATGCAGATTAGGTAGGTTAGGTACATATGTATGTTCATGACCCTACACCACCGTTCTTTTGTATTCGGCAAAGATTTTCTGCGATTTACAAAGACTTTTCAAGACTGTCTCAGTACATGTACAAAGATTTTTGGGTAGACAAAAATTGCAAAAGAGGTCTAAAATTCGCAAGATTTTTCGGCGCTTCGCGCCGGAATGAGTAATTGTGTGTTCTACATACCGTTATAATGACAGAAATTGCATTTCAAAACGGTAAAATTTCAAATTTTTCGGCGCTTCGCGCCGTTTTAAGACGATTCTTTGTGATTTTTACCCTCAGAGACCGTGAAATTAGCTAAAATACACTACCAAAAGTCGAACAACTCAGTTTTAACCACAATAAAATCGCCACTGTACCATATTATAGTACCCAAAAATTTGTGTGTACAAAACGTTCAAAGACTTTTGGGACCATCTTTGTACATGTACAAATGGACCTTGCACTAAAAGAAACACTGTATGTACACACTAGTACACCAGTCTATGTAGTCGTATATGTAAAAATATTTTAAAAGAGTTTTACTTGTACAAGGTACTAAAATCGATTTTTTAAATCTTTCGTCTTCTAAAATAGTTTCCCAACTTGTTGATTCTTTTATGACCTCAGATTTAAGTTGAAATTAAGCTTCAATTTCAGTTAGGCAAAATGAATACGATAAAATTTTACATGCATAGAAAATGTATAAAATCAAGATATATAAAACGCACTACGCTGTGTATGGATGTAATATAAAATCTATCTATGTAAATAATGTCGCGTCGATTGTCTTTCTGTTGATTTAGGTTAAATGACCAGGATTTAAACGTGCGTCTCAATTGTTTACTGATCTTGAATTATTTGATTCTGAACGATATGATTAAGCCGAAGGGCAATGTTGCCGATCTCGCCGTTTGTACTTTAGACGAATGCGCGCAAGTTTCATCCTTGGCCAAAAAATTTTTTGCCGAATATTCGGAGAAGGTCGGTTGATTGATACGCTTTCTAAATTATGTATAAACAAATTGACTTTTTTCTCATTTTGAACTTATTAGTTAAAAGGTACTCTTATCCTCTGCACACTCATTTGTTTTCTCTATTTTTCTCGTTACAAGATACACTTGAAATAAATAGTATATTTACAGTTGAAACCAATAGTAACTTTATCAAAATTATCAAAAGCCTGGTCGTAATCGCACTTGGGCGTGGGTGGGTTTGGGTATATGCAACCCCCCCCCGAGAAACCTAAATATATCCCCAAAAAACCAAAAAACCTCCAAGAATTCAATTTTTGAAATTTTTTTGTTTTTTTCGCAATTTTTTGATGCCAATGGATAGTGCACGATGAGAAACGTTGAAAAATGGTGTTTTTTCGCCATATCACAATTTTTAAGACCATTTTTTACCTTCGAAAAATCTTGCACCCCCAGAATTTCGGTGCCGCTCACCTATGGTCCTAATGTTCCTTCATTAATGACTGATTGCTTGATTTTTTCGACTTTTTGTCGTCACTCTGTCGATCGAAAAATTTCTTTCAAGGGTAATTCGCTTTACAATCTGCTGCCGGACATAATAAGTCGCTTATCGGATTCTGAGTGTGACCTGAAGCCTGAGGACTTTAAATCTGTTATGAAGTAAGTGTTTATGGTCTATCTGACTAAGCTTTTGCATAATCGTTATCTCAAATCGATGTGAATCAAAATATGTAAATATTCAGTTTGGAGTAAGTGAACAGAGAACAACTACGCTTTATTAAACCTTTGGCTTAAAAATGCGATGAGCCAGTAGTTCCCTTAGATGAGCCTCACTCGCATTCGTGTTCTTGGGGGGTTGGGTGTTTGACCCCCAGAATGACAACTGACCCCCGCAAAATGACTGCTGACCCCCAGAATTGTCGATTTTTCGTATAAATTGTGAAAATGTGCCTTTTTAAGCGTTTTTAACCCATTTTTGACACAAAAGTCTCCAAATTTTTGACGCTTCGCGCCATTCGCACATTTTTCTGACTATATTTTGTTCAATCTACTTAATTTTTTCCAAACTTTTTCGAATTTTTCAAACGTTTTTATGTTCTAGAAAGAATAAGCATTGTTCGAAACGTAAAAAAACAGTGTCTTTGACGTGGACCCATCGTACTTTAGCCCCAAAACGGCACTTTTTAAAAATTTTTCGGGCCCTACCCCCCCCCCCTAGAATTCCCATGCTGTACATGTATGGTCAGTCGGTTTTTTTCACATTTTCCCAATAAATTGAGTTCAATCCAGTGTTTTTTTTGCACAAGGTCCGTTTGTACATGTACAAAGATGGTCCCTAAAAGTCTTTGTACATTTTGTACATGCAAATTTTTGTGTACTATAATATAGTACAGTAGCGATTTTAGTGAAGTAAAATAGGGTTTTCGATCTTTGGTAGTGTATTTTAGCTAATTTCTGGGTTTCTGATGCCAAAAATTACTGAAAATTGTCTCAAAACGGCGCGAAGCGCCGGCCGAAAAATTTGACATTTTCCATTCTAAATGCAAATTCTGCCATTTTAGGACAAACAATTACTCATTTAGGCGCGAAGCGCCGAAAATTTCGGGAATTTTATACCTTTTTACAGTTTTTGTTCTTCCAAAAATCTTTGTACATTCTGTACACACAAATTTTGGGTACTATAATGTGGTACCGGAGCGATTTTAGTGTGCTAAAAACAGAGTTGTTCGACTTTTTGGCAGTGTATTTTAGTTAATTTCTGGGTCTCTAATGGCAGAAATCACTAATAATTGTCTTATGACGGCGCGTAGCGCTGAAAAAATTTGATACTTTTCCATTCTAAATGCAAATTTTGCCATTTTTAAGATATATAGGACAAATAATTACTCATTTCGGCGCAGAGCGCCGAAAGTTTTCGGGAATTTCACACCTTTTTACAGTTTTTGTCTTCCCAAATATCTTTGTACAATTTGAGCACACAAATTTTTGGTTACTAAAATATGGTACAATAGCGATTTTAGTGTTGTAAAAACAGAGTTGTTCGACTTTTGGTAGTGTATTTTAGCTAATTCCTGGGTCTCTACAGACAAACATCAATATGAATCGTCTTGAAACGGGGCGCGAAACGCCGAAAAATTTGACATTTTCCTTTTGAAATGCAATGCCTGCCATTGTAAAGATATACATATAGATATAGAACACACAACTACTCATTTCGGCGCGAAGCGCCTAAACTTTTTCGAATGTTAGACCTTTTTTGCAATTTTTGTATTCCCAAAAATCTTTGTACATATACAAAGAGGGTCCCGAAAAGTCTTTGTACATCGGGAAAATCTTTGCCGAATACAAAAAACAGTGGTTCAATCCCTAATTTTATTCTTCTTCGCCCGATGTGCACAGCCAGTCACATGGCATGCCAATGCAGTTAAGCTCATATGGACGAACCGAAATGGTTCCGTCCAAATACTCTAGAATTGAAAAAACAATCGGTGTCATGTCAGGGATGGGTAGATATGTAAACTTTTTAAACGTTTCTCATCAAACAGCTTATTTGCATTGGCATACAATTGCAAAAAAAATCGGAAAATGACCTCAAAAAAGTAGCTCTGAAAACTTAAAACGTCGCAGAATAAATAATAAAACGAATGATAAATAAGTGAATAAATACAAGAATTGGGAAACACCCCAAGATTTTTCACCACTATTTGTTTGCTTGTTCAGTATCTTTTAACCCGACAATGGTTTCTCTTAGTCGGTCTTGTTTATGGGTCAGTCGACGTGGCAAAAATGGAATTTTTAGTGTGTTCGAGTTGAAAATCGATTTTATTCGTTTTTGTCCGTGTATTTACAAGTAATTCGATCGAATCTTCGTTGAAGTTGAAAATAATGTTATTAATTAAAATGGTGATAGATTGAGAAACCCTAAAGAATTACAACTTTTTTTACAGTGAAAATTCCCCTTCGCTAATACAGGACTTTTAATTTTAAAAAATCACTTTTGTATTCTTTTGCAGGATAACACATGCAAAGAATTCTGCTTAAAATAGGCTATTCTGCTTAAGCAAGCTCAAAATCATGTGTGAAATGATCGGAAACTTTACGTTTCTTGTCACTCTTTTCTATGAAACTATTTGGAAACTCCAGAGAAGTTAGACTAGCAGTTTCTGCATACGAAAAGCATTTAAACGTTTATCGCGAATGTCACTTCGCTTGTTGTTCGTACAAACGGTTAAAATTGTGAACTTGTACTATTATTAATTGTCATAGACCTTGTGATTAGCCATCGCAAGAATATGCACAAAAGTAAATTGAAAAATACAAAAATAAAAAAGATGAGGGGCGACCCGGGTTTGAACCGGGGACCTCTCGATCTGCAGTCGAATGCTCTACCACTGAGCTATCACCCCTGTCAGCTGAATCTATTATATAATTGATAAGTTAACTTTAAGAAAACGTTTGTTTTATGAATCTGAATTCTGAGTAAATTCACATTTAAGAAGCAAGAAGAACCCGTGTATAGAAGAAATAGCAGTGTGTAAAACTTATTAGGCAGGCAAATGAAAAGCTTAGAATTATGAGAACATCCGGTCCGGTAATTTTTAATCTGATAGGTGCTTGTGAATTTTCGTAAAATTTTCAATTTTCAATCGTTTTCGATGTGTGACAAATAACCGTTATCAGCATAGGCGTAGCCAGGAGGGGACATGGGGGCACATGCCCCCCCCCGAAAATTTTTCAGAAATATTGTTGATTTTTCTGTTGCAATAATGTGTGTCCAGAAAACTGAGTTCAAAAAAGGCAAAAACGCCAAAAGTTTTCCGGCGCTTCGTGCCGAGTCATTATTATTTATTGTTACATAGATCCAATGAATTTAAAAGCTTGAATCAGCTAATATAATCCAGCACTTCACATCACTTTAGTAATTTAATGCACTATTTTTTGTTCGTTGAATGAAACTGCGCATGCTTGTTGAGCATAATAGTAAAAGTGCGAAAATGATTGTGTACCAGTTTGTCTATTCTTCGCTTTGTTTGTCTTCTTTACAAGGACACCTAATCCTGTTTTAAATGGAAGAAATGGCCAAATTTTCTTATGTTTTCGCGCATTTCCTGTTTTCTGTACTGCATCATGTTAATAAGAAGGCTACAAATGGGCCTGAAAACGGTAAGAACAAAATTTTCGTTGATACATTTTTCTATATCTTATTGGCAGCGACCTCACATGGGCGTGGGGGTTGGGGTATATACCCCCGAGAAGCCAAAATAACCCCCAGAAATCAAAATACCCCCAGAATTCTATTTTTAAATTTTTTTTGTTTTTTTTCGCAATTTTTTGATGCCAATGGATAGTGCTCGATGAGAAATGTCGAAAAATGGTGTTTTGGTACTTACGTATTATACCCCCGCCACCAATTTTTTCTCATTTTTGCTTGTTTTTACCCAGTTTTTAGTCATAGATTTTTATTAACATGATGATAACCAATGTTACATATTTTGTATGCATATGTAGGTTTTGAAAAGGCATGAACGCGGCAATATCATTTAAAATGCGATCAAAAGGACATTCGTTTGACATATAACGCCACATGAATTCGGATATACAGTCGAACTTGCTTAATGCGTACACCCAAGGGACCAAGCCCTTCTGTATGCATTATCCGAGTGTACGCATTATCCGAATACCCCAGATTTTCAACAAGGAAAACGCTATTATGCGATAAAATCATTTTTAAAGAAAAATCAGCAATACAAGTCTGCTTTAACATATTTTCACGCTTAAAGTCACAAAAATCTTCGATATCATTCATTTCGCTGTGCCTAAAGTATTCGTTGAAGACAGAAAACGTATTCAGAAAACTGTAAAGCCAGGAAGGATATGAGAAATAATGTAATAGGGTACGCTATTTCGCTATTTTAACTGATCATGGAATTCGAAATAAAAGCCGTACGCATTATCCGAAGAGCTGATCGCATTATCCGAGGTGAAAAAATACACGCTGTATGCATTAAGCCGGGTAGTTTAGCATGCAGGCATAGGCCGATGGATGAAATCGGCTGTACGCATTACGCATTAAACGAGTACGCATTATCCCATGCTATTGCCTTACGTTTTACATTGCCTTTCGGTCCGGACCTAGCAAAACTGTACGCATTATGCGAGAAAACGCATTATCCCGTGTACGCATTATCGAAGTTCGACTGTATACGAGTCGAGCATTTCGCGAGACGTACCACACTGACGTTTATTTCTAATCTTAGCAGATTTAATACTTTCAATCAAACGAATAAAATTCATCTATGCATAAAAATTATGTAACAATGACTAAAAACTGGGTAAAAACAAGCAACAATGAGAAAAAATTGGTGGCGGAGGTATAATACGTAAGTACATGTGTTTTTTCGCCATACCACCATTTTTAAGGCAATTTTTTGACCTTTGAAAAATCTTGCACCCCCTTCCCCAGAATTTTCTTGCTGCCCACGTATGGCAGCGACCCGTGCCCGTTGCAGCGCTATGTAATTAGCAGAGGTCGAAAAACGCATTTCAGCTCAGAATTTTGTGCAATGTAGTAGTTCATCAATTTTAAGTGGCTTTGGGCTTGTTTCAGAACCGAGTTTTGACCGATTTTGCGAATTTTAACTTTAACCGAGTGATCGGCCGGAGCTGCGGCCCTAGCTTTTCCCGTCGGTTTGTCAAAGCTAAAAAATGGCCGGGGTTGGGGGAAGGTCTGGTTAGTTCCTTTACAGTGTGATAACGTTCTCGTCTCTATTTGAAACAGATGAGGCATTGTTTGCTTTGAATGATCATATGATCATTGTTCATTGGTTCAAGCAAACCTGTTACAATTATGACTGAAACAGATAACCTGTTTTTCTCAAGACGTACAGAAAGAAGTTTTGTGAACCTTTTCTGTGGTTTAAGTTTCCCAATCGATCAGTGTCATAAGTCAGTGTCGTTTGACATTTGATTTGCCAATGCAAATGCCACAGCAGGAAAATAACGACTTCATCTTAAGTCATTGTCGTTTGACATTTGATTTGTCAATGAAAATGCAACGACAGGAGCGGAGTGGGTGTGGGTCCGGAAATCCCCAAACGCAAGTACGAGGTTCATATTAACAGATGTGCTAAAAGTTAAATGTTTCACGATTTTTTCAATTACTAAGCCGAAATTTAGTTCATCAGCGTGAGCGTTTTGACAAAAATGCAGCAAAAGAGAATTATGCCTAAACGATTTGCTAATGAAATCGTTAAAAAACAGGGAATTTTCACTCATAATCGCGCACTAATCGAAAAAATCCGAATCAAAGGACTAGCTTATATCGAAATGTTAATGTTTTGTCTCAAACGGTAGTCCTTTTCACAACTCGCCCTAGTCGATCACTAGTATAGATCACTAGATCACCATGAGGGGAGAATTTTAGGGCCAGAAAAATATTCCCTCCCCCAGAATTCGCGATTTTCCGAAAGTTTCCAAGAATTTTCGAAAAATTCGTAGAGAAGGTGCTTTTTTTAAGAGTGTCTTTTGCTATCTATTTGGTCAAAAGTGTCAAATTTACGGCGCCAAATACTCGTGTTTTGTCTGTATTTTGTTCAATTTGTTCAACTTTTTAAAATTTTTTTCTGAATTTTTTTTGTTAAAAACAGCATCGTCAGAAACGCTGAAAAACGATGTTTTTCACGCGTGCATACCATTTTCGGGCCCGAAAAAAGGCACTTTAAACTGCCTTCCCCCAGAATTCTTAAGCTTTGCTAGTCTGCAGATCACTATCACTAGATCACTAGTTTACCGCTGCGCACAAGGCAGATTTTATGTGAAAGAATGTCCCGCGTTTGTCTAACCGTCAACGTCTGTCTGACTAGGTTTGAGTGTAAATAGACTAGCTATCATGTTTTTGCAGATTTTTGTTCTCGCTGATCCACAAGGAAAGACAGTTTGAAAGTCTGGTTGAGAAATTATGTCAGCGATTCCAGGCTACCAGGTATTTGCATTTCGTTACAGTATCGAATATTTCGTACTGGACGTTTAATGTTGCTTCAGATCCATGAGTCAATGGCGTTACTTCGCATTTTGTCTTTCATTAATATCTTTCAATGAAAAGTGTCTCAACAAATTGGTCGAAAATTTATCTTGTTACGCCAATCAGCTCGGAGATGCGGAAATCTTTGGCTACTTTATCTCCATACTGACTACTTGTAAAAAGTCCGTTAAAGTTGATAACAAGGAAGTGAGTATTTCATTATTCTCATGTTTTATCGTTCAATTATCTTAAGCTCGCATTGGTGCGATATTTTGTATAATTTTTCAACCCCCTCCCCTAAATCGCGCAGACTGCAGAACAATCAGAAGTGAGTGAATCTCGATTTTTTTCAAAAATGTTTATGTGTTATGAAGCAGACATGCACAGCATTATAATTCTTACGGATGGGGTAGGATTTTAAAGTGTCTTTTTCGGACTCAGAAATGCTCAATATGTGTCAAAAGCATCGTTTTCGGCGTTTCTGACGATCTCTGTCTTCCTAGAGCATAAAAACTAAGTAATTAAAAAAATAAAAAATCGAATAAATTGAACAAAATAAACGTTTAAAACAACCTTTCTACGAATTTTTGGAAGTTTTTGGAAAGTCGCGAATTCTGGAAGGGGGGCAATGAAAACATTTTTGGGGGTGAAATTTTTTTCTAGGGAAGGTTGAAAAACCTCCAACATCTAGATCATGTATGGTTCGAAGTTAAATTGATTAGATTAGTTGATTTCATAATATTTTTTATATTATATTTTTATTTATACCTACTTATTAGCAAAATCAAGTATGTAAAAAAATGCAAAAAAATTCGTTTTTCGTCGGGTTGCAATCGATGCATTCAAATTTTCAGTGTTTCGCAGATGCCTAACCGAGCACACTGAAGTCTTGTTTTTAAATATTCGTTTTCGCGTGAGTCGTATCCATACATGCACAGCATTGGAATTCTGGGGGGGTGAAAACCTAAAGTGCCTTTTTGGGCCCAAAAATGGCCGGTACACGTTGAAAAGCATCGTTTTTTGGCGTTTCTGACGATACTCTATCCTTCTAGAGCATAAAATCATGAAAAAAATTTCGAAAAAAGTCGAATAAATTGACCAATATATTGCTTAAAACATGAATATATGGCGCGAAGCGCCGGAAATTCGGCGATTTCGAGCAAATGGATAGCCGAAAACCCTTAAAAAGACACTTTTTCTACCAATATTCAGGTAAGTTTAGGAAACTTTTGAAAAATCGCCAATTCTGGGGGGGGGGTGGAAAATTTTTTGCGGGGGGTGAAAAATGATTCTGCGGGGGTGAAACCCCCCAGATCATGTATGGTCGTATCGATGCGTAATTTCGATTTACCGCGTTGGTGTTCGAAAAAACTTTAATTTTTTTCAGAATATACGTACATATGTATAATTTTTTATGTTTGCAGTTTTTCCGAAGATTATATCGATTTTACCGCTTATCTTTTATATTAGCGATTTAAATTGATTAACGTCCCATTATTACGGATGTTTCTCACTGTTACTGATGCTTTCTACATTTCTGAATTTTATCTTTTCTCGCAATTTTCATATTTAGTGAATTATTTTCCTACGAAAGTGTCGGAAAATTATTTACTTTGACTTATGTAAGTGAGCGTTTTATAAGTTATTGTTTTCGCACAGGAAATGATTGAAGAATTGGAGCGTCGTTTTACGGATTTGCACGAAAAGCATGCGGCCGGAATTGACGAAAATGAACTTCCACTGTCCAATGTCCGAGGTAACTTGACTAATCTGGAGCATACCTAGGCGTGGGCTCGGATCAACCCCCAATGTGAAAGACTCCCAGAATTGAATTTTCGGTGCTTCTTTTGGAAATTTGGCTTTATCGACCCGCCAGAATTTCATTGCTGCCTATGCATGGTCTCGACTAAGGTGGGCGGCACCAAAATTCTGGGGGTGAAAGATTTTTCAAAGGTCAAAAAATGGCCTTAAAAATGGTAGTATCGAGCACTATCAATTGGCATCAAAAAATTGCAACAAAAAATAATAAATTAAAAAATTAAATTCTGGGGGGTGCATAACCTCCCACGCCCAGGTATGGTCTCGACTCTCGAGTATAGTTGGGCAGCACCGAAATTCTGTTGAGGGTGCAAGATTTTCAAAGGTATGGCGGTATGGCGAAAAACACCATTTTTTCAACATTTTTCATCGAGCACTATCCATTGGCATACAAAATTGCAAAAAAACAAAAAAATTTCAAAATTGAATTCTGGGGGGTATTTTGGTTTCTGAGGGGATATTCAGCCTTCTGGGGGTGCATACCCCCAAACCCCTCCCCACGCCCACGTATGCTCTCGAGCATAGGTGGGCAGCACCAGAAATTCTGGGGGGGGGGGTGAAAAAATTTTCAAAGTTAAAAAAATGGTCTTAAAAGTGGTCGTATGGCGAAAAAACACCATTTTTCGACGTTTCTCATCGAGCACTATCCAATGGCATCAAAAAATCGCTAAAAAAAGCAAAAAAAATTTCAAAATTTTCATTCTGGGGGTGTATTTTGATTTCTGGGGGGTATTTCAACTTCTGGGGGGGATGCATACCTTCCCAAACCCCCCCCACGCCCATGTGTGCTCTCGAGCCATTCCGTGAGCATATAATAATACAAAAAATCTTGCTCTTACGATGACTTTTTGGCGCTAAGAATTTATTTTTTCTAAAAAAATGCAGAGAACGTAATAAAAAGATAAATTATTCTAATTGCTATACTGCGCTATACATAGTTTATAAAGCGTGGAAGGGATATGATGTCAGTTTTAAATCAACATTACGACCTAATCAAGAACAATATTCGGAAGCAAACGTAATGGAGAGGGGGAGATAGAAGTGAAAAACGAAAACGGAATGAAAATAAATGTGTGTAAAGGATATGAATAAGTTTTTGCTAAAGATAAGATGACTGAACTAACTATACACTATTTCAACCGACGAAAGGTAGTTTTGAGATCGCGTTTCGTGAAATTGTATGATAAGTATAATTAAAGCCATTGATTATTGATTGATTTGCGAAGATAATGCGGGATGATAAATAAAAATATGTAATAAATAACGATACGTATAGTCGAACTCGGATATAAGACACCCCATTGGGACCAGGCTTAAATGCGTCTTATAGCCGAGGGTGTCTTGTAAGCGATGTTAATGTTTATTTGAAAAAACTTAATAAGAAGAGTTTTCATAATATGAAATGCGTATCCTAGCAGGCAAAAGTAAACAAAAGCCGATATCGATACTGAAAGCAGGCAAACATTCACACATTGCACTTTGCACTTCTTTTAAATGTAATAACCTTATTTGCAGAAAAAATTGTTCAGAATTTCACCTTTGTTCACGGACATTTATTGAATAGCTGAAGTAATCGCGTCTTATAGCCGAGGATGTCGCGTCTTAGAGGCGAGCTCTCCACGTCTTATATGCGTCTAATAGCCTTTACGTTATATGTATTAAGTATATGCAATAGGAGCAGGTCAGCTGCGTCTTATAGTCTAAAAGCCGAGTGTCAAGCACACATGGGCGTGGGGGGTTTGGGTGGTATGCACACCCCAGAAGTTGAAATACCCCCCCCCCGAGAAATCAAAATACCCCCCCCCAGGATTCAAATTTTGATTTTTTTTGCTTTTTTAGCGATTTTCTGATGCCATTGGATAGTGCTTGATGAGAAACGTCAAAAAATGGTGTTTTTTCGCCATACGACCACTTTAAAGACCATTTTTCGACCTTTGAATATTTTTTCACCCCCCCCAGAATTTCGGTGCTGCCCACCTATGGTGTCAAGGCGAGATTCTAACATATCTTAATGCATTACAGATCACTGGGACCAGAGGTTTTTGCGTCTTTTAAGCCGAAAAGTCTCATATCCAGGGTGTCTAATGGCCGAGTTCGACTGTATTTGAATATCAAATAAGTACTGTAATAAAAGTGTTGGCTTATTAACAAAGGCACTTTTGTAGGAAGGTTATAAACACACTCCGGCAGCAAGCGAATTCTGTGGGATCTTGGATGGAGCAAAAATCGTAAAGAACGTTAAAAACTAAATCCTGGGTCTGCCGGATTCTGGGGCTGAATTCTGGAGTCTACGCCGCTCATGGGAAGCAGCCAAAAACTGGGGGTCCCAGAAACTTCAGGCCCTTGGGTGGTCTAAACATAAACCCCCACGCCCAAATGTGATATCAATTCAAATTCCTTTTGAAAGACGGAGTCGTAAAAGTTCTTTACGAGTGAACTGTCTGATCTATGAATATGAGCGAGCACGTTTCGTATTTCCTTTTTTTAATTTGGTTTTTCGCGCATTATCGCATTCTCGCTTTTTTATTTAGAGTCAGCGAGAAGACGTTCGAAATTGAGAAGATTTGCACAGTGATCATATCGTCCTACTTACCGTTAAACCTTCGCGCGCATGCACGCTTGTATTATTAATGTTTTACCCTTGTTTTATTCGTCTGTTTATATCGTGCACGTAATTGTTTCTTACAATGCCACATTGAAACTGTGTAAGTGGTAAGTATGCATGAGTATCATAGGTGGACAGCACCAAAATTCTGGTTGGGCAGTGTGCAGGTCAAAAAGTGGTCTTAGAAATGGTGGTATGACGAGAGAACACAATTTTGCAACGTTTCTCATCGAGCACTTTCCATTAGCATCAAAACATTGCGCAAAAAATATAAATTTTAAAGATTGAATCCTGGAGTGTGATATTCAGCGTTCTGGGGGTGCATACCCCCACGCCCACGTTTGATGAGCATCCATATATGTGCATACCTATGTCTGTAGTTATTCAAATAAAAAATAATCTTTGCTGCCAGATTTCTGTTTATATTGAGCAAAAAAATATCGATAGCTTCCCCATCTTAATCCCGTGGGCTGCTTTCCTACATGGCGACAAAAATTTTGTGACCCGTTAGTTTATATGTTCAATTCGCCTAAACGTAATTTCGAATTGCATGTTACTTCGAAAAAGATTCCAGGAAGATCAGGGTTTATGCAAATTGATTTATTTAAACATCGAAGACGGAAGATGGTTTGCGATTGATTATATTTTCTCTTGATATAAGAAGCAAGTATGCATTTTAGCGTAATTAAGAAACAGTTGGGAATGTTTACTGTACTAAATAAGCTGAACGTTGATTGGTCATCTTCGAAAGAGCCAATTAAGGTAATGTGGGGGTCAGGGAGGGGATAGGGGGGGGGCACGTTTCCCATACCGAAATGAAATATGAGAATGATTTTTCCCTCTACCTCCATTTGCTTTTTTAGCCAACGCTGAATATCAAAATTATAATCAATTCATAGGCATAGCCAGTAGGTATTTTAGCCAGGGGGAATCCAAAAAATAATTTTCGCCTAAAAACTTATAAAAACGGGCGGGGGCCTTTAAATAACGTGTTTTTTTCGGATTTTCACATCGTCCTGCACTATTTAAGCAATAGAAAAATCGAATTTTTTTATTGAAATTTCTTAAGTTCTTGACGGAAAAATGCGCTTTATGCGCTCGAAGCGCTATTTTTTGACTCTTACTGCAATAAAACGATAGAAACTGCCGGCTAAAGTTAAGAATATGGTACATTTAAGAAAAGGAGCAAAACGAATACGGAATGCCAAAATTTTTGTGCCAGACTGGTAGAACATGATAAATTGAATCGCGGAAAATAAATTTGGTGAAAATCTGAGCCATACTTGTTAAGTTGCAGGCAACTGTCGATTTGAGTGTTGGGTGGGACGATCAAACGGCTCGATCCAAGGACTTACACATTTGTCAGAAATAAATAATATGGGCTGAAATTATGGAAGGAAGCATAGCAATGAAGGAGAAAAGAGAAAAAAGGCGCGGAAACCTGTTCGAAATTTCAAGAACTTAAAAAATTTTCATATTTTTTTTGCATGTTTTTCCGGTTTTACATGATAAGATATAGGAAAATCTAAGTTTTTGCTTCTTATATACTTAGGCTTAGGCTTAGTATATCTGAAAAGGTGTTTTAAGGGCACTTGTTTACTTTAGTCCCTATCGAATTTTTTCATCTTTTTTAACGTTAGGGTATATACAGCATTAGGATATATCTATTATTTCTGCGCTGCCCAACGTTTATCAACACCTAACCGTAAACCATTCAAATAATTTCGTCGACCCAATTAGCGGAGCTTGCACTAATCACATCGAATCGACGTGGCAAAAAGCGAAGCAGAAGCATAAAGCCTGGTATGGTACGCACCGGGCATTGCTGGACACATACCTCGCAGAGTTTATGTGGAGAAAGATCTCTAAGCACGATGCTTTTCACCACTTATTGGACCAAATCCGTACGTTTTACACCGTTTTTTAGGTATTTTTGGTATGTTGTTTCTGAGACGTGGATGAAATAAATGTTTCCCTTATAACTTCGTTTTCATTCCTTATGAGAAGGTGGCTGAGCCGATTGGTAACGTGTTGCGCTGTAGAGCAATAGGTCGGAGGGTCAAAACCTGACGCCTGAAAGTTATTTTCTGTCTCGGGAAAAGTCGTTTGAAAACCCTGATGTTAAAAAAGATAGAAAAAATTCACCCGGTATATACCCTAACGTTAAAAAAGATAGAAAAATTCGATAGGGACTAAAGTAAATAAGTACCGTTTTAAGCTGCTTAGGTGGAGGTCGCTCCCGCTCAGGTCAATGTATAGATGCTTAGGTCGATGTATAGATGCTTAGGTAGATTTATAGATGCTTAGGTCGACGTAAATGGATTTAGTGTTTATCTTAAGGGGCGTACGTAAGAGCATTGTGCCTTACGCTCCTGGTACCATTGCATTATCTGTTGCTTTATGCACATACTTTGTTTTATGCAGATTGTGTATTACGTTCACATTGGCAATGCATTTTTACCTACTTGTTAAGTGTTTTCTTTTAATACTTTTACCTAATAAATTTTCTTCTTCTCCTACAGATGCTTATATCGACGTAAATTGCGTATCTACATGTGATCCTGCATTCAGCTGTTTGAATCTTCAAATACTTAGGTCGAGTAGATGCTTGCATAGGTCGAGAAGATGCTTGCGTAGGTCGAGAAGAGGCTAATTAACGAAACCAATAGCTTTTGTAATATTGATCATAGATGGATGAATATTTTTCCGCGCTTTCTTTCAACATGTTCTAAGTACCGAGCAAAAATCCGCTCTTCTGAAGTTTTGAAGTTTATTTCATAGTATCCTGAAAGTACCATATTCTTAACTTACTCAGCCTGGATTTTTGCTAGGGGGTCCGAAAATGTTTTCATAGCAAAAGTCCATAACAACATGCGCTTTATATATGAAATATAGCTTTTTTAACTATTTACATCGTCCTCCAGTAATTTGAACGCAAAAAAAATTTTTAAAATTTTCACAATTAATGATTCACACTTTGCAAGTTTTACCACTCGGATAGAACTTTGGATTACGGAGAATGCAACGAAAACTTGAAGGCGCGCTCAAGCGCCCCAGGTGGGTTCTGGGGCAGAGCCCCGAAAAATTTTGCAAAATTAGGCACTGAAATATTGAATTTTCACGTTAAAGTTTTCACAAAATCGTCTAAATCGTGGTCCTTAACAGTGATCGACCGGGGCGACTTTTTTGGCCGGGGCCGGGGCGGTACCGGGGCTGAGAAAATTCCCCGGCCGGGGCCGGGGCTGGCTGGGGTCAGACAAGGACAGTATTATTTCTCCCCCAAGGTCAATCTGTCATATTGGGGCTTTAGGCGTCCTATAAACGCTATAGAACTGTTTCAATCTAAATGGTGTAGAAACGGCCTACTCATTTATAAACAAACAACAAACTGTTTTAAAAATCTGAGGTGATACCTACCTACCTAAGGTTTTGCACAATCTAACCAGTCTTGATTTTTTTAGCGGTAAATTTTTCAATGTATTCGCTACAATACTTAGTGTATCCCATCCAACCTTACAAACATCGAAAAAAGCTGGTCGTCATGGTCGAAAAAAGTAGTTGTCCACGCTGTAAATGGTTTTCCAGGCCGCGTTTAATACCTGATTGGTAACGTTAGGCTTTTAGAAGAGATTTTTCTAGACTTGACTACAGCAAGTATTTTGTTCTGGAAGGCGCTTGTCCTGGCCCAAATAGTGATTGTCCTATTTCAAAGATTTGTATCCGACTGTAATGGGATTTTGATGGTCAAGTAAGTACCTATCAATATATGCTGCTAAGTTGCCTTTTGTGTTTCTACATCAATTTAGTGTTCACAATTTTTGCTATTTAAATGACGACAATGGTCAAAATAGCTTGTAGAACGCTTTTTTATAGTAATACCGCAATTTTAAAGCATTTTAAGTCAATTTCGACTGCGTTATATCGCTTTTAACACTAAAGATAGAAATTGATCAATTTGGCGAGAAATTCTGATGTTTTAGACCATTTTGATACAATGGTGGACGCTCTGTGAGTAGAGAGTACAGAAAAAAATTTCTATATTTTTACTGCTTTTGTCCTGAAAAGAGGTGCATAAAATGTTTTGTCAGCTCAAAATCACCAGATAGTATATACCTTCCATAGGTGGGCGGCACCAAAATTCTGGGGGGTGCAAGATTTTTCAAAGGTCAAAAAATGGTCTAAAAATTGTAGTATGGCGAAAGAAGACCATTTTTCAACGTTTCTTATCGAGCGCTATCCATTAGCATTAGAAAAATGCTCAAAAAGTAACAAATTTTCCAAAATTTAATTCTGGGGGTATTTTGGTTTCTGGGGGGTGCATCAAGGAACGACCGGGCGCCCGGTCCCGGCCAAGTCTAGCAGGCCCGGTCCCGGCCTCAAAACGGCCAGGCCTGGGCTGAACCTTGTAGATTATGCAAGGCACTCAACTTACCTAACTTAGAGAAGCGTGTAATGCTGTACATGCGTATATAATCTGTACCTTTGTAGCACGTAAATTAGTCGGTACTACTGTCTGTGTATCCATTTTGCACTTAATTTGGACTGATGCAACTCGTAATATTCGTGTGTCACCAGCTTGAGCCCGATCTCATTCATATCTCGACGCGTGAACCTTATGTTATGCATTTATGCGCATTAAAATTGTGCATAGAATATAATTTTGTAAAATACCGATATATCGACTTTTCCGCACATTATGGAAATGATATATGTATTCAAAAAACCATAGCATTATTGTTGTTATACTTACTACTTGACTACGCTTATGCGCGATTAGAGTGTGCTGTGCAACCCTCACAATTCAACATAAAGCGACATTGATATGAATATTAATTTATTCAAAAAGTGTAAAGATTTCTTTTGTTGTCTACGTGACAGTGAGCTAAAAATAGCTTGCTCAAGAGAACTCGAGCCTTGTCATAGAAAATTCTGTCGAAGAAAAAAGCAGTTTTGTCGGCAACCTACGTACCTGTGACTAATCCTTTGTAGCCTTTGCTTTTTTTATTCTACTTAGGCAAAAATTTACTCGAGAACTCGTCCTCTTGTTTAAGCAACTAAATACAATCTTATAGTTTCCCACTCAAATGATAAGCCACTATTTTGTGACTGCGTGTGCTGCTTTCTAAGATCGTTGTCTTATGTAATTAACTTCTTGTTTAAATCAATTATGTCAACTCCACTGTATCTTTGTTTCTTCTGTATCACTGTGACCTATTGAGTTTACGTACCGTATGACGCACTGCTTCCTGACAGTGTTTTTTTGTACTCGGCAAAGATTTTTCTCGATGTACAAAGACTTTTCGGAATCGTCTTTGTATATACATGTACAAAGATTTTTGGGAAGACAAAAATTGCAAAAAAGGTCTGAAATTTGCAAAATTTTCGGCGCTTCGCGCCGGAATGAGTAATTGTGTGTTCTATACATCTTTATAATGGCAGAAATTGCATTTCAAAAGGAAAAATGTCCAATTTTTCGGCGCTTTACGCCATTTTAATACGATTCTTAGCTATTTTTGCCCTTAGAGACCCAGAAATTAGCTAAAATACATTACCAAAAGTCGAACAACTCTGTTTTTACCACTTTAAAATCGCTACTGTACCATATTATAGTACCCGAAAATTTGTGTGTACAAAATGTACAAAGATTTTGGGGAAGATAAAAAGTGTAAAAAGCTGTGGAATTCCCAAGAATTTTCGGCGCTCCGCGCCGAAATAAGTAATTGTTTGTCCTACAGATCTTTAAAATGGCAGAATTTGCATTTAGAATGGAAAAATGTCAAATTTTTCGGCGCTTCGCGCCGTTTTGATACAATTTTTAGTAATTTTTGGCATCAGAAACCCAGAAATTAGCTAAACTACACTACCAAAGATCGAAAACCCTGTTTTACCACACTAAAATCGCTACTGTACTGTATTATAGTACACAAAAATTTGCACGTACAAAATGTACAAGGACTTTTGGGGACCATCTTTGTACATTTACAAACGGACCGTGTACAAAAAAAAACACTGTTTCGGACTATAGCCTATTGCTCAAACCACGATAAAGCGTCAAACGATGAGTAACACTTTAATTTGAAGCAGGGGTGGGGGGACGGCCGCCCCCATTGGCCAAAAATAGTTGGCGAGATAAAGAATGGATATGTAATTTGCAATGAATTTTGGCCGTCAGTGACGATAATTCCTCAAATTTTTCCGGCGCTTCGCGTCAGATAATACTTTTAAATGACATCTATTTACTTTCTTGGCTACCTGGAAGCCATTTTTTTGCTCATGGAATAGGTTTCAAAGCAATTTCAACAGCAGAAACAGCTACTTTAACATTATTTTCTTCTATCTTCAATCAAAAATTTTTGACGTTTCGCGTCAAATGCTACAAATACATGAAATTAAGTGGTAGATCAAGCTTCTAAACGTTCATTCGTCTAAATTTCACGAATTTTCGGGTACTTCGAGTCAGATTTTCGCTAAAGTCAAAAAAATTTGATGATTTTTCCGCTCAAAATTGTCGAAAATTTCAAAAATTTTTCGGAAAAATATTGCGTCAGAAGTGATTTTAAGTAAAAGTGTACAATGTAAAACGACGAAAAAACGTCATTTCGTGCGTGAATGGCAAATTTTTTGACCTATTTTTGGCGGTTTTTGGAAAAGTTGGGATACCGCCCCCACTTAGAAAATTCCTAGATCCGTCACTGATTTTAAGTAGATATACTTATTTTCGTACCTTGAGTTATAGTTCCAACCGTGTCATTGTTCGACACAATTTTTAGTGCTAATGTTCTGATATTTTCACTTTTCATAGACTTCTGCTAGGGATGGGGTGGGATCAGTGCTGGCGCACAGAGCCGGTGCCAAGGTGACACTTGCGTCGGTGTCCATTAGTAACGCAGAAGCATATTTAAGTCAATCATCTTGGTTCTTTATTCCCTAAATAACGTCTCAATTTGACATATTCTTCCACTATTGAATTGTTGAGACGCCTGGCGCAGGCATTAATACTTAAGTCGTAATATTCAATAATTAGAATTGTCAGGTAGTTGCAGGTTTGACTCTTTATTTGGACGAATCTTAAAAATAAACAAATTATTAAATTTTACTACCCACTTGACATGATAGAATATTATCTGATTATAAATAATTTAAAATTTTTTTAGATTGTTATGAACTCTGAAGTCGACATTGATAACCTGTGGAACCGACAAAATACTGACGTGCGAGACATGCATACAAGCGTGTTCTTGGTGGAGGGGTTCAGAGCAACTGACCTCCGGAGAATGGTTGTTGTCTGAGTCTGACTGACCCCTCTAAAAATGCTGCTGATTTCTGCGGAACTTTCAATATATAAACATTTTGTCAAAATATGTTCTTTTCAATAATCTTTTGACTCAAATTTAAAATATTGAGACTCAAGTCTATGTTCTTCATTTAATAATTTTCATCTTGTTTTGTTTAAAACAAGCTATCTGATTCAATTGAATGTAAGCGAATGTTAAGGGTCGTCGAGATTGAGGTCAGACTTAGTCGCGAGGGAAGAGTTACATAAGGATATTTTTGTGCCGTTTGTCATTTATAGTGGTACTCAAGGGTCATTCAGGCTCAATAAAGCCTTATCTCTAAGACCATCGAAGCTATGCAGAGGTGGTCCAGACTCAATAGATAAACATCAAAACTTACCAAAACAGTTTACATTAACAAATACGTAAATGTCATAAATTGTGAAAAAAAATTATAAATATCTGCCGCACCAGTATTTTTTTATATATGGTCCCATTTTACATGTACAAAAATAGTGCTTAAAAGCCTTTGCACATTTTGTACATGTAAGCTTAAGGGTATCATAATAAGGTACAGTAGCGCTTTTTTCTGTGGCAAAACAGGGCTTTTCGACCTCAGGCAGTGCATTTTAGCGAATTTCTGGGTTTTTGACTATAAAAAATACTAAAAATTTCTCTAAACGGCGCGAAGCGGTGAAAAAATTGAAAGTTTTGCCTTTTCAAATGAAAATTTCGCCGTTAGAAAGGTAATAGAACAGACAATACTCCAGAAACTTCAGACCTTTACACAGTTTTAATCTTCCCAAAAATCTTTGTTTAAATACAAAGACGGTCCCGAAAAGTCTTCTTACATCGGGAAAAATCTGGCGGAATACAAAAAGGCGTGAGTGACACAATCGTTTATATCTGAGGTGGATATCTCTTCGAGTGACGTGACACGATAATTACATTTTAGTCAGGGTAGATACCGAAGACATGCTAAAATGGTATCAATGTGGATGTTTGAATTTGATGCAACAAATGTAAGTTATGCTCCCTAGTTCAATTTGACCGGCATGCGTTTCACACATACATGTAATAGGGGGATGGAGGATCCCTCACCCTCTATCCCCCAAACCAAGAGAATTTTTGACCCCCCCCCGATTTCTGGGGAAAAAACGAATTTTTTAGCAGTTTCTAGCCGTTTGACCATTTCGGCCAAAAATTGGAGGCTTCCCCTCTAAAAATGGCTGGGGCGGGAGGCCCAAAATTTTGAGCTGTTAGATGTATGGTTTCACAGATTTTAATAAAATGGCAGAAGATCTGATTGTCGAACGGATGCATGACTGCCATCTATATAATTTTTAGTACACACTTGATTCAGTTTTATCTCATAGTATAAAATTTTAATTTTCCAATAAAGATTATTTGATTGCTTTCGCGAAACGCAGGTGAATTATATGTGCATTAGTGAAAGAGTAAGTAGTAACATATATATTAAAAATATATTATGTATTTGCGGGGCGCTTTAGCAAGCTTGCTTGTCTTTTCGACTCCTATGCATGTTGACGTTTTTTCATGACGAATAAGAAGGCCTGCTCATCTGAACAAAGTGATAAGCGTGCTCTGTTATCACTTAACATGTTTTTTGCGCACGTAGGTAAGTGTGCTGTGGCTTCTGTTGTTGGTCGGTATCACTTTTATTCATAAAAATTATTCCGCGTACTATAAACTTAGACTGAGCAATTATTGTTCGCCAATCTTTGTTCGCAAAACTTTTTCCGTCAACTTAGTCTAAATCAATCGTGCTGAACTATTGCTGTCGAATTTTTTCGCTGATATAAATGAATTAGAAAGTTACTTTGATAAGCCCGTCTAGCGATTTGTTGACTTCGACTTGTGTATCGTTTACATTTGCTTTTTGACGTAAGAAAAATTGCAAAGTTTCTATTCAAGAAATGTCATCGTTGGATGCAACCACAGAAATGAGTTTGAGTCACGGTTTTTTTATTTTGTTTGTTTGTGCAGCACAATATGGTGCATTATGCGTTCTATGTAGGTAGATAGGTATTATGCAAAATGCATATCTTTTTATTTTGTGGTAGTGTATTGTGGCAATTTATGGGTCTGACAAAAAATACAAAAATTTATCAACACGGTGCAAGGCGTCAGAAAATTCTGGTATATCCGCTTTCATGTAAATTTTCAGCGGTTTTGATCATATTTAGTTCAGAACGCTGAATTATCGTGTAGCACCAGAAGTTTCATTAGTACTGCGTGAATTACAATTTTTGAGTTTTTTAATCAGAAAGAAAACAGAAAATTGCGAGACTGGTTCAGAACTACTTTCTCATATTTTCATTATATACAATTAAAGTTTAGACTTACAGACATGACAACAGTGTCTAAAATAAAATCGCTAAATTAGTGTGAATTCGAGAAATTAAAATATTCCGGCTGATTTTACTTTTAAACTCAACACCATAGGTGGGCGGCACCAAAATTCTGTGGGTGCAAGATTTTTCAAAGGTCAAAAATGGCCTTAAAAATGGTGGTACGGCGAAAAATACCATTCCCCAACGTTTCTCATCGAGCAATATCCATTGGCATCAAAAAATTGCGAAAAAAAAACAAAAAAATCAAAAATTGAATTTCTGGGGGGAGTATTTTGGTCATACCCCCAACCCCCACGCCCAGTTATGCTCAATACTGGAACTTCGCAAAGAGAAATAACAGTCTCTGCTGTTATAGGAACATGAAAAATAAATCATGGTGTTCCTAGGAATAACTTCTTCCGACGCGAAGCGCTGAAACTTCAGACAGTTTCTGACATATTTATTTGATTTATTCCCTAACAATTTTTGTACAAGTACAAAGACGGTCCAGAAAAGTTCTAATACATAAAAAAAATCTTTGCTGGATACAAAAAAATAAACCATGGTTTGAGTGTGACATTCAAGCGGTCTTTTTAATTTCATGAATCGGTCTAAGAAAACTGCTTCTAAAATTTCATCTTTTTACCCACTGAAATTGTTTTCGAGTAGCGTTAGACGCGCTAGGTAACCTGGCTCCCTAAACGACGAAACTTGCGACTGATTATTCTGAATGCTCTGATTAAATACTATTGGTATTTTATTACAGATATGATAGTTTTTGATTAATTTGATTCGATGCATTAGAACACCGCTGATTACCAGAGCTGATTTTTTCATAGTGATCTCGTGATAGTACACATTTATTAGAATAGTTCTCCTGGAAGCTTTGCCAGCGACAATATTCAAGCCTGGAAGCGAATGCTGATTACGCTGATAGAGCTGAGTGTATAAAAATGCCTAATATTAAAATATTTAGCGGCAATTCACACAAAGATCTAGCGGCGCGTATTTGCGACCGCCTTCAACTGGACATGGGCAAGGTTGTAGCGAAGAAATTCTCGAACAGGGAAACTTGGTGCGCTAACTTAATTTCTGTTCATCAGTTTATTGTAGAAGATCCCTTTCATACATGCACACGGTCAAAAGTTTTGGGAGGGAAGTAAAACGAGTTTCCTTGGCGGGGGAAGGGTGGAGGTAAATGGTTAATGTTTATGGCTAATTATGGCGCTAAATGATGCGTTTATGTTGATTCTTTAGACATATTTTACTCTTGTTAAATATTCGTGATTAAATTGTAGGAAAACAAATAATAAAAACAATAGAATGACCTGTAACATCAAATATGTACAAATATTAATGGGAGAAAAATATCTGCATGAATGAATTGAACATTCTACTGCTTGAAAAACATGTATTTTTACTTTAAGTCATACTGTTAGACGCCGTCTGATGCTTTTTCATGGTTCGAGCAACAGGTTGAGTTCCATAACGGCCTGAGGGGGTATGTCTTTCCAAAGTCTTGGCAGTGGAATACCTCCCTTCCCCACACCCACCCAGTGTGCATGTGTGGTCCCTTTGTACATGTGCGAAGAACGGTACTTCATTCCATTATGCGTTCTATCTTTTTTACTAAAATGTTTTTTACCGGTTTCTAGTGTTCTCTAGTGTTCTTTAGCTAATTTGTTTGTCTCTGGCTATGAAAGAAAAAAATTACTGCGCGAGAATACCAGAAAATTTGAACATTATACGTCTAAGTCGAATTTTCGACCATTTTAGGGAAAGATTCTCTGGAAAACTTAATTGGCGCGAAACGCCAAAATACTCATTTGTAAGTTTTACCATTTGAAAGACAATTTTTTCGGAGGCTTTGTTATAAATATTGGAAGAGAAAAGTGATAAACTGACACAAAACAATTTTCAAATCTTTACCATGGTATACAAGTCAATAATTTTATTTAATAGGCACAAACGATGCCTGCTGCGTTAAATTACTAATTTGATACAAAGCAAAAAAGCATTTTGCCTGATTTAAGCTTCTAAATCCAATACTAGAGCTTTTGAAGGCAAAAACAAATTTTTGCCTTTTTAAACTCGATTTTGAGCATAATAAAGGAAACAGAAAATTATCAATTTCGGTGCGGAGCTAGAAAAGATTGTTGAACATGGTTGGCATTTTGCTTTTGTCGCTTGTAAAAATCTTGAAACATAAATAAAGCAAGGAAAGCCCAAAATGAAAAGAATAAAATTCTCGTAAAATGCAAAATCCTCCTTAGTAAATTTAATCGAACAAAACGTATATAATCAGTGTAAAATGCTTACGCGCGCATTTGATCATCTTATTTCGTTCAGTCAATTAGCAGCTTTATATATACCTATCGTACAAGAGCATGGGGTTAGAGCGGGGCATTACCCCCTGAGCTCTGAAAACCCGATAGCTATACAGACATTTTGGCCGGAAAAGCATTGCTATTATCGCTTTTTGGGCTTAGAAAATTAGCTATATAGCCTTTTTGGACTCAGAAACATGCCGTGTGAGCTCAGAAATGCTATATAGTTGTCTTTTATGTGTTTCAAAAGGATATATAGCTATTTTCTTAACCCCAAAAAGGGCTAAATAGCCATTTTTAGTCCAAAAAAGCTATATAGCTATGTTTGTGAGTCCAAAAAGGCTGTATAGCTAGTTCTATGAGCCGGAAAAGGCTATATAGCTAATTTCTGAGCCCAAAAAAGCTATATAACCGTTTTTACGAAGTACATAGCTATCTACCAATTTTCGGTTTCCACCCTCCCTGAAAGTTTGACCTTTTGCATCTATGGTACCTATATGTAAATACCTTACTACCTCTCACGTATTTTATTCTCCATCTGAGACGAATTCCGGCTTATTCATCCATTTTCATTAAATAAACAAGATAAATTGGAGGAAAAAATGTACAAAACAAAAACATATCAATCATCAATGTCGCTTCGCAACATTCAATCATTTTTTGCTTGAATAGCTAGCTACGAACGAGTAATTGTTGCTTCGCACATTTCATGATGCAGTGTTATAATTACCATCACATTACGTTGCACAACGAGCTTTATCTTGTAGATATTCTGTAGTGTACTTGACTTTTTTGCGTTAGAATTGTACATTGTTATTTGCTTTGCTTTTTCAAAGAAGTTATTGAAATAGATGTTTACTTGACGAATCTTTCTATTATGTTCGTCGCTTTTTTAATGATCATTGTTTAGTTTTACTTCGGCGGTCAATTAATTCTGCATATTTTGCGCGTTAGCATATTTAGAATTATTTAATGTAATTTTTGAATGCAGATCGTCTAGAAACTTTGCGAAAATACTTGGTCTCTTGACAGTTGTTTCTTAATGTAGGTACATACTATTGTCAGAAAATAGACAGCATAAAGAACAATAATGAGTCGTTTGAGATCTAGCTATACGCATGTGTCAACTTTCAACGTAGATATAGTGGTATCGTAAGAAATAATTAATCAATAGTTGAAAATAAATAATCAACAAGTAATGCTTTTTAATTAGTTAGATAATCACTTAAATAAAGTGAAAGCTGCGATTTTAAATTAGGGATTTTAGTTTGCAATATTTAACAAAAACGCTGAGTTTCTTGTAAGAAACAGGGAAATGCTGACTTCGCATAGTTTTTGCACACAAAAATCTCAGAAAAGGTGTAATGTAATTAAGGTTGTCGGAAACAGATTATATATTTATATCTTGAATATGTATAAAGACTCGATATTTGAGATGAAGGAGGGATGGGTAGTCGGTTATTTGCTAAACTACTTTTGGCCAAAAGCGACAAAAAGCATCTACAAACTCACGTTGTTGCCTTTAAGTCATGGAGCGGATATAAAAAATCAACTTTTTGTGGATTAAGGTGCTATTGACTTTGGATGGGACGATCCACTGTTTCCCTGTTATATGTATGCTTAATGAGTAAAAACAAATCTGTTACTCAACATAACATTTCCATTTGAAGTGCGTAAACGATCTGCATTTGGAAGCACAACAAGATATTTAAGTGTGGACTATGGTATCTTTAAAGCAACACAAGAAGAAAAGCGAAAATTCTCGTGGAAACATAAGGTAAAATTAAATCGGGAATGTCAAAAGTTGAAACTTTCCCAGACGTGCTTGAAATCGGCCAGAAACTGAAAGAAAGATATTTCTACCGCAACTTTTTAAATGCAGTTATGTTGTCTCCATTTATGGTTCAACAACTCGAGCATTTATTTTTTCAAAAATATATTTTTTCTTTCATTTTGCTCGGGCGCGTATCTCTGGGGGGAATGCGGGGTTTGGATCCCCCCAAATTCAGAAAAATTGGAAAAATATGACTTTTTAAACGTTATTTTGTGCTATTTTTGGCTTGTTTTGGGCTTAGTCCCCCAAAAATTGGTGTTGGTCCCCTCAAAATAGGACGGCCAGCTACGTGCCTGATTTTGCTTATTCACCAAACTCTTTGACTGTTCGCTCCTGTCGTCAAAGCATAACGTGCGCTTTTTAGTGTAGAAATCGGCGAATCAGTTCGGGGCGAAGATGTTTTTATATTGCAATCGGGTTGCGGTGAAATCAACGATCATTTAATGGAGCTGCTAATCATGATTTCGGCTTGCAAAACTGCGAGTGCAGAGAGAGTCACTGCGTTGATCCCTTGCTTTCCCTATGCTCGACAGGACAAAAAAGACAAGGTCGGTGAATACTCAGAATATTATGGCATACTCACAAAATTTTCGAGACTTCAAAATTTTTTAGAGGATTATCTTCTTCGCTTTCTAATGCTGAGTAGAGAAAAACTTTTAATCTTCTCTAGAGGACCAATTTCGATCAGTAAAACCTTAAAAGGAAGGATTCAAAAAGCTTTTCATCGGTCCAATTTTGGAGTTAAGATTAGGTTAGTTGATTAAATTTTAAATATTTTTAGTCAAATTTTAATTACCTAACCTGAACCAATGGTGCAAGATAAGCTTAATAATATTCCGTAGCTTTCTGATCAATACTACTTTATTTTCTGCTTCAATTTAGTCACGAGCACCGATTACAAGCAAATTAGTTGCAAATATGTTGTCAGTTGCCGGAGCGACGCACATTATAACTATGGACCTTCACGCTTCTCAAATTCAGGGATTAGAGACTTCTTCTGAAACAAAATCTTGGCCTTTTTATATTCAGTGAAAATTTCTTCGGAGGATCGATTTCGAAGTTTTTATGAAATATTGTAACCTAATGTTATGAACTGTAAATGCCAATAATAATAATAATAATAATAATAATAATAATAATAATAATAATAATAATAATAATAATAATAATAATAATAATAATAATAATAATGATAATAATAATAATAATAATAATAATAATAATAATAATAATAATAATAATAATAATAATAATAATAATAATAATAATAAAAATGATATTAGTAACAGTGATCGTACGGGGTCAGATTTTCAACCCCGATCGGGGTCGGGGTCGGGGATGAAAAACCCCGGTTTTCGGGGTCGGGGTCGGGGTTGAAGATTAACAATTAACATTGCATGATTACATACCAATTTGAAAAGGATAAAAACGATACCTTCACTTGTTTGTAGAGCATACTAATAAAGCTGATTATGTTCTACATTTTATTTGCATTCCAAGTTAAAGCATGGTTTTAGCAATTTAGCATTACTTTCAATTTTAATCACTAATCGCTCTCGCTTTTTCGTATTCTTCCTCAGTTTTTTCATAACGGTTTTTTATGGCGCACTGATTGTAGAGGAGCCAATGGCGCGAAGCGCCGAAAATTTTCGAAATTTTTACCGTTTTCATGTAGAATTTACGCCTTTTTATTGACAAACAGTTCGGAAATCATAAGTGGCGCAAAGCATCAAGAAATTCAGTCATATTTTACCGCCCTAAGACAATAATTGGCGGTGCTAAGCGCAGGAATTTTTTGACGTTTTTACTCTTTAAACTCAATTTATACCGCTTAAATCATACAGAACAGATAAACTAATTGCGGCGCGAAGCGCCGAAAATTTTTAAAAATTCCTTATCTCTTTACCTTTTCTGTCCTCCTAAAAATCTCTTTCAACATGTAGAACGAGATTGTACGGCTGGGAGTCTGGGGTGGCGCGCTCAAACGCCACCAGCGAGGTCCAGAGTAGAACCCCCGAAAATTTCGTTAAAAAGCACTCTAATTTTTAATTAGTAAAGTTAAAATTTCTCGCAAATTGGCTAAATCTCGGTTCTGAATTGAGTCAAAAAAAAAGTTAAAATTGATGAACACCTACACTGCACAAAACTTCTGAGCTGAAATGCGTTTTTCGACCTCTGCTAAGTATGTAGCGCAGCAACGGGTCGCAATTAATACGTCATTGAAAGATGTATCAATGAGAATTTTGTTCTTTCCATTTTCAGGCCCATTTGTGGCCTTCTTATTAACTAGTGCAGAAAACAGAAAATGCGCAAAAACACAAGAAAATTTGGCCTTTCCTTTCATTTAAAATAGAATTATGTGTCATTGTAAAGAAAGATAAACAAAGCAGAGAATAGATAAATTGGTACGCAAACATCTTCGCACTTTTACTATTATGTTCAACAAGCATGTGCAGTTTCATTCAATGAACTAGTAGTTCATTAAATCACTAAAGTGCTGCGAAGTGCTGGATCACTTTAACAGATTCAAGCTTTTAAATTCATTGGATCTGTATAACAATAAATAATAATGACTCGGAGCGAAGCGCCGGAAAATCAACAAAATTTCTGAAAAATTCCGGGGAGCATGTGCCTCCATCCCCCAATTTCGGCGCACTTCATAATGGAAAATATGCGAACATGTATGTACGTCTTAACAACATGGCGACCAGGCGTACTTTTTATGAAATATCGCGAGTGTCGAGTTTAACATATTAATTTTGCTGGTGAATGAATCGTCCTTGTTCCGAATTTATTTGCTATTTATACAATTCTCCTATGTACCAACAAATAAAATGCTTTATTTCAACCCCGAAAAAGGTTCAACCCCGACTCGAAAAATCATGCCCCCGGTCGGGGGTCGGAGTCGGGGTTTAGACCGGGGTTTTTCGGGGTCGGGGTCCCCGTACGATCACTGATTAGTAATAATGATAATAGTAATAATAATTATTATTATAATTATAATTATAATTATAATAATTATTATTGCTATTATTAATATAATTGTAATAATAATAATATCAAAAATAATAATAATAATAATAATAATAATAATAATAATAATAATAATAATAATAATAATAATAATAATAATAATAATGATAATAATAATAATAACTTTGTTTTGGAATAATCAATTGCCTTATTATAAAATTTAGTGCATGCGTATGTAAATGCGGTGCATTTATTTCCTCATATGCTCTCAAATTCGAGTTCTTTAAATTTTTAAAAACGTTTGTTCTAGGGATTTTTCGATATACCGGTTGATAATTTGTTTGCTGAACCCGCCATATTAAAATTTATCAAAGACAATATTGAACATTGGCAGCAAGCCTGTATCGTTTCTCCTGACGCCGGTGGAGCCAAACGGTAAATTTTGGCTGCATCTGATCCTATTGTTTAATCAGACAAGTAGCAGCTTAAAATCCTGGTTAGAATAGCCAGTCACTTTAGAGGTGAGGGATAAATGACCTCCAATGTTTTGGGCAAAAAAGCATTTCAGAATCGCCTGAAAACGGAAATTTATGCCACAAATCGGAGGGGTAAAAAATTTTCTCTGGGAGGATGGGGGCGACCGACATTAGATGGGGAACTTTTAAACTTGCAAATTTGGCATTTCTACCGATGTGCGAGAAATAAAAAATAATACAATTAATTTGGGTCGAAAAAATAATATATACGAAACGAAAAGGAATGTATTTTTGAAATTACATTAGTATTGCACTATTCAGAAAATTCAAAAGAAAATTTAGTCTGAAGCTAGTATCAAATTATGCTCCAATTCAAGTTTTGATGATGAAACTAAAGAAGCACGTAATGTGTTCTGAATAAAAATATTGAATAGAACAGTATAGCTGGGGTCGTAATCATATCTTGGCGTGGGGGTGTGCACTGTGCACCCTCCAGAAACCAAAATACCCCCCCCCAGAATTCAATCTTTGAAATTTTTTTGTTTTTTCGTAATTTCTTGATGCCAATAGATACATAGTGCTCGATGAGAAACGTTGAAAAATGGTGTTTTTTCGCCATACCACCGTTTTTAAGGCTATTTTTTGACCTTTGAAAAATCTTGCACACACTCCCCCAGAGCTTTGGTGCCACCCACCTATGGTCGTAATGACTTTTGTATTTTGTTACTTCTTGCTTATGTATTCGAATACGCATATTTTTAGAAATGCTTTTTGATTTTAAATCATACGCCTTTTTTGCATTGTTAGATCAGTGCATCTGCATAAGTCTGAATCGCTTGCAATAAAAATGAAGCCTCTCCCATATGCATATACGACAAAAAATATTGCCTGAAATAACAGATTACTCGCAGGGGCGGTTTTTGCAAACGCATGCATACATTATATTGATTGCATCACGCTGGAAAATTAGTCAGAACCACACATGGATGGGGTTAGTCTGGGGTTTTAGACCCCTCAAACAATCCGATAGACCCCATACTCCACAGAAGCGAATTTTTGACAAATTATTTTTTGGGATTTTCGCCAGTTTTACACCGCCCAGACCCCAGAATTTGGCTGCTTTCCATGCATAATCAGCACTGAGGAATAAGCGTAGGCGTACAAAAAGTCGTTTACCTCATTATTAACCAACTACCTGAAAGTTTGGTTTGTAAGTAAGCAGCAGCGCGTGTGTGATCCCTTACCAAAGGTTAATCTTCCCTCTTTTGTTCAAATGAATTATAGTCTAAATATTATTGAAAATTAACTTTCTGGTTTAAATAAAAGAACTAGAAAGTTTGCATAATAGAAGTAACCAGCAGCCTAAACTCCAATTTTTCGCAATCACGCACGCGCTGATTGTTCTTTTATTATTTGATTGATTTTTCGGTTTTGATTGATTGCCCGGTGGTCACGTTACTTTTACTTACATTGAAATTGTCTGTTTAGTTTGTATTTTGTTTCTTGATATGTATTCATTTTTGGTAGTGCCATACAAGAGCATGGGAGATGAGAGGGGGGTATTACTCCCTCTGAGCTCTGAAGAACTGATTGCTATTCAGCCTTTTTGGCCGAAAAAGCATTGCTATATATGTTTTTTAGGCTCAGAAATTAGCTATATCGCCTTTTTGGGCCCAGAAACCTAGCTGTATAGCCTTTTTGGACTCATAAATTTGCCGTGTGAGCTCAGAAATACTAGATAATGTCTTTTCTGAGTTTCAAAAGGATATATAGCTATTTTCTTGACTCGAAAAAGGGCGAAATAGTTATTTTAAGTACGAAAAAGGCTATATAGCTGTTTGTGAGTTCAAAAGGCTGCATAGCTAATTTTCTGAGCCGAAAAAGGCTATATAGCAGTGTTTTTTTGTACAAGCTCCGTTTGTACATGTACAAAGATGGTCCCTAAAAGTCTTTGTACATATTGTACACACAAATTTTTGGGTACTATAATATGAAACAGTAGCGATTTCAGTGTGGTACAAAATAGAGATGTTCGACTTTTGGTAGTGTATTTTAGCTAATTTCTGGGTTTCTGAAGGGGAAAAGCACTAAGAATAGCCTTAAAACGGCGCGAAGCGCCGAAAAATTTAACATTTTTTCTTTCCAAATGCAATTTCTGCCATTATAAAGATATATAGAACACACAATTACTCCCGAAAATTTTTGCGAATTTTAGACCTTTTTGCAATTTTTGTTCTTCCCAAAAATCTTTGTACATGTACAAAGGCGGTCCCGAAAAATCTTTGTGCATCGGCAAAAATCTTTGCCGAATACAAAAGAACCGTGCTATATAGCTAATTTTCTGAGCCCAAAAACTATATATAACCGTTTTTATGAAGCACTTAGCTATCTACCAATTTTCTTTTTTTCACCCCCTCTTAAAGTTTGACCTTGCGCACCTATGGTAGTTTCTCATTTCATTATGAGGTGGTTGTTGCTTGATGATCATTGTAGGCAGCTTGTTAAACTTTATTGCAAATAGTTATCTATTTGTAATTGTCCCTGTGGAGTCGTTGTTTTGTGGAGTTGGATGCAGTGCGTCCGGTTTGATTGTTTCGTCATTTTATGGTCGATTGGAGGGTTCTATTCTGCCTTTTTGTCGGATTCATATTCATTCCTTAATCGCTGGACTAAATTTTAAAGTAGATTTATGAAATAGGTGCTTCAGCTTCATTGACCTAAGAATTCATACGGATTGAAATGTACATAGCTTAGGATTGAAATTCTTAAGCTAAGCGCTTCGTGATGTGATTAATCGTTTGATGAAAAAGCATGCAGACTGTAAATGGCACGAAAATTTTAGTTGCAAGCGTGCTCTGACTGGATTTTGTCTGCTCGATTTTTCAGCCTTAGATGGTCTTCCTATTTTTCCCTTATCTCCTGCTTTTCCCATTTTTTAATCTATTTTCATTATGTATATACTTTTTCAGTCTATGTCATTTTTCCCTCTATTTTGATTTCAGCTTAAGCAGCAAAGCATCTTAGATCAATATAAGCGCTTTATCAGTTCTGTTTTTTTGTTTTTTTTAGGGTAACTTCGATAGCCGATCGCTTAAACGTCGAATTTGCCTTAATACACAAAGAACGTAAAAGAGCTAACGAGGTCGAGAGAATGGTTTTAGTGGGTGACGTCAAGGATAAGGTTGCCATTTTAGTAGACGATATGGCCGATACGTGTGGCACGATTTGTTTGGCTGCTACTAAGTACTTAAGTCTTGACATAGTTGATTGGCACTCAATTGAAATGTGTGCATGCATGTCATACATATAACAGGGGGTTCTGGGATCCCCCATCCTAAGTCTTATGCCCCCCCTCCCCTCATCCCCCAAAAGTCAGTAAATCTTTGGCCCCGCCACCCTCCCCCACGATTTTTGGAAAAAATCGAGTTTTTAGGCATTTTTTGGCCAAAAAATGACCGGGACCCCAATTTCAAGCCGTAAATAATTTTCGAAGATTTTTTGAAACATTGTTGTTTTTCATTGCATACATTCGTAACGTATGTACTCTTTTATTTCTTCTCTTTATTTATGCGTCGTATTTTTCTGTTTTTTTATTTAGATTACAGGAAGCGGGTGCTAGAAAAATTTACGCTATATGCGTCCATGGCATATTCTCTGGCACAGCATTGGACAGAGTGAACAAATCTTGCTTCGAAGCAGTCGTTGTCACAAATACGATTCCGCAAGAAGAAAATATGCGGCGATGCAATAAAATCAAGGTGTGTAGCCGCTGTTTTTTATTTTTAAAATTTTCTTTGTTACAAAAACGTGTTGTGTTACAAAAAATGCATCTAAAGTCCGAAAATTTCTATGGCCGGGACCTAGGGCTTATTTAGAGTGGGGGTGGGCGGCCGCCCCCCCGTCCCCGTCGTCAAAAAATATTTGGACGCAAAGAAGATTAGATAAATACTTTTTAATGGTTTTAGTCATTTTCATCATGATTTTTAAATTTCTTAGGCGCTTCGCGCCCATACCTGGGCGTGGGGGTTTGGGGTATGCACCCTCCCGAGAAACCAAAATACCCCCAGAAACCAAAATACCCCCAGAATTGAATTTTTGAATTTTTTTTCCGTAATGTTTTGATGCCAATAGATAGTGCTGGATGAGAAACGCTGAAAAATGTTATTTTTTCGCCATACCTTTTTTTTAAGGCCATTTTTTCACCCCTCTGAAAAATCTTGCACCCCCAGAATTTGGATGCCGAGCACCTATGTTCGCGCCGGGTTACTACTGATTAATGGCATCTACTGACTCTTGGCGTTCTAAAAACCTTATCTTTACGTCAGAAGAATAAATTTTGTATAAAACAAAGATTTTGTAGTTCTTAAAATGACTTTTCGAACTTTTTTTTTGGCGCTTTGTGTCGATTTTTGCGTTGATTTTTTCGAGTATTCCATAAAAAGTTTGAAAATTGTTTAAAATCTTAACTTTTTTCGCATCAGAAATAATGCTGCTTATTAAAATACGGCAAACACCACTACTTTAAGCATACTAGACGAATTTCTCGGACAGTTTTTGACGCTATATGGAAACTTCAGTGAGAAACTTCTGACGGGAGGTGAAATCGTCAAAAATCGTCAAAAATAGTTATCTGTGGGGGGTTTGCAACTTCTGGGGGTTGTATACCCCAATCCCTCCCCCACGCCCATGTGTGGTTCCGCCCTGTTTGAAAATCCTGGATCCTCCTCTGACTGGGACGTCTAGAGCATGCAAAATTTGAACATTTTGATAATTGAGAAAAAATAATAAATCGATAGTCCGTTTCGACGATTACTCGTTTTTAATTCTTCTTATCAGACTAGCTGTGTATTTGTTGGGAGGAAGTAAAACGTAATCTTGTAGTCTGTGGGCGACACCAAAGTTTGGGGGTGCAAGATTTTTTCAAAGGTCAAAAATGGCCTTAAAAATGGTGATGTGGCAAAAAACATCATTTTCAAGGTTTCTCATCAAGCACTCACTATCCATTGACATCAAAAAATTGCGGAGAAACAAAATTCAAAAATTAAATTCTGGGGGGTATTTTGATTTCTGGGGGTGCATAACATACGTGGGCAACAAGAAAATTCTGAGGGGTGCAAGATTCTTCAAAATGGCCTTAAAATGGCCTTAAAAATGGTGATATGGCGGAAAAACACCATTTTTAATGTAATGTAATTTACTGTAGCCAGCGATAATACAATATACTGTTCACAAAAGTACAAACAGGTACAAGGCAAAATAAATAACGAAACTGTCCAGTAACGAAAAACGGTGCACTACAAAGGGACACGAGAGATTTTTAATCCAAATCCACTAATGAGTGACTCATCGAGCACTATCTATTGGCATCAAAAATTGCGAAAAAAACGAAAAAAAAAATTTAAAAACTGAATTCTGGGGGGTATTTTTGCCCCCTCCAACTCCCCCCCCCCCACCACGCCCAGGTGTGGTGCATACCCCCAAACCCTCCACGCCGAGGTATGTTCTAAAGTCTTTGCGCCAAACATTCTGGGAAATACGTTGAAAGTTCGAAGGTCTCTGAGGATTCGAAACGTTTCAAAGGTCAAGAGATTGATGGCCACAAGGCACTAATCACTATTTTTAGATTTTCCTTATCTTTCCGTATTCACTTGCGTGAAAAATTGCAGGTCTTTAATCATTTTTCCCGGGTTTGCCATTTTTCCCACCTCTTGTGCGATTCGGGCATGTACTTACAAACGTGTAACAGGGGATGGAGAAATCCCCCACCAAAAGTTGGTCGTCCTCCCGTTTCTCCAAAGCCAGAAAGTTTTTGACCCCCTTCCCCGATTTTTGGAAAATTATATTGTTTGGCCGTTTTAGATGCTTTTTGGCCGAAATATGGCCAGAAAATTCAGTTTTGTTCCGAAAATCGGGGGAGATAGAAACTGTCGGGCTTCAGGGGGAAGAAAACGACCGACTTTTGATGGCAGACCCTCTGTTTCATGTTCATATGCTTATATTACTTTATTATATTTTTGGATGACGTCAAGCTTTTAGGTAATAGACGTTTCTCCTATACTCGCTGAAGCAGTACGTCGAACACACAATGGCGAATCGGTCAGCTATTTGTTCAGTAACGTGCCCCTATGAACGAAAATGCGCTCATTTTGAATTCGATGAATTTTTGATATTGAGTTGTCCCGCAGACCCTCCTCGCATGTTTTCTCGCCATATTTTTATTACCTACCTACGATTGTTCAATAATTGTATTATCTTTTGTTCGGCTTGTTTAACATTGGAAATTTGTGTATATTTTATTACATTTTGATGCGTTTTTTCGTGACTATCGTAAACATAGGTGAGCAGCACCAAAATTCTGGGGGGCTGTATTGTTTGAAGGTCAAAAAATGGTCTTAAAAATGGTGGTATGGCGAAAAAACACCATTTTTCAACGATTCTCATCGAGCACTATACATTGGCATCAAAAAATTGCGGAAAAAATAAAACAAATTTAAAAAAATTGAATTCTGGGTATTAAAACTTCTGAGGACGCATACCCCCACTTTCACGTGTGATCGGAAAGCGTGGGTTGGGACCATACCTACATGGGCAGCAAGAAAGTTCTGGGATAAGAATAGATAAAATTGTCAAAAATGTTACTAAAAATGGAATTCTGGGGATCTACAGTAATCTTGGGGGTTTTCACCTTCTAAGCGGGTACACGTTCAACCCCTCCAACCACACCTGGGCGTGGAAGGGGGTGGGGGGTATGCAGTGCAACCCCCAGAAACCAAAATACTCCCCCACCCAATATTATATTTTTGAAAATTTTTCCGTTTTTCCCCGCAATTTTTGATGCCAATGGATAGTGCTCGATAAGAAACGTCGAAAAATGGTGTTTTTCGCCATATCACCATTTTTTAGGCAATTTTTTATCTTTGAAAAATCTTGCATCTCCTTCCAGAATTTTGGTCCCGCCCACCTGTATGTCTCCCACCCCCACGTCCATGTGCATGATACTGCACAACACAAGATGCGAATGCGTTGCGGCCGACTATAGTCTGTTTCACATAACTTTGTGCATAAATTCGAAGAATTTTGATCAACAGTAGGCCGAGGGTTATTGTCGGAGTAGTTTTAAAACTTATGTTCGAAGTTTAGTGAAACAGACTAGTTCTGTAAGATGCCGTAAAGAAGCAAAAGCAGGCGTCGTTAAGGTAAATTGATGAAGCGTGTAAAGAACCGTTTTCAAAAGCTTTAATCTGTTTCATTTATTGAAGAGCTTTCTAATAAACTTTCTAAAGGCTACGGTGAGCGAAACAAGATGATTTACTGTGATTCAGCAGATCAACTCTGTGATGGTGACTGGATGGTATTCTTCCATTTTTAACGCACTGATCATCCATATAAATTTAATTTAAGAGTTTAATCAGTGCTGGGACATACTACAGTAAGTGCGCTAAATAAAAAGCTATTCGCTGGAATCGAACCCGGGTTGCTCCGGCGACAAGCAGACGTTATACCACTAAGCTATGCTGGAGCTCGCGGCGCTTTTAAATTTTGGTGTATTGTGTTCAAAGTGTCAACTCGGGATAAGCTGAATACGCGATTTTTATCTGTAAGTTGATTGATCTGCTGGAATACGAGCACAAATTATGCCGCAAAAAATGTTATTGAAAAACCCTTCTTAACTCACTTTCTCCAATAAGATTGAATCAATGATCTGCACAATATGCATGCATAAGAACCTTCAACGAATGCTGAATGTCTGCTTCTAAAGTAAAAACGGTCTATTTCGCGGAACCTTATGCATGAATATCTTAATCGTATCACAAAAACAAGTTGTATTCCGCATGAGCGCTGATAATTGATCAATTATCATGTAGTGTCAAAAAGATAGTTGCTGTGTTTATATTAGAGACTGCAACTCGTAGATATTCTTACACCTCTTTTGATTATAAGGTTAACTACTGAAGTCATCAATCCTTTACATCAGCTAAAGTTCAATTCTGACGTATGGTCTGTTTCATTTGACTTTGAGGTTTTCTTTTGAATTTAATCCGCATGAATCAGACTGCAAAAGTGGCTTAAACTTTTAATGCAGTAATGCGCTTTGGCAATAGCCAGCGTCTCACCATTACTTGATATACTGTAGAAAATCTTAAATATACTGTAAGTTTAAACCATTTTTGTGAGCAGTTAAATTTTTTCAAAAACCTCAAAGTTATATGAAACGGACTATGGGTATCGTAACAGATTTATAAAATTCTCAGTTTCAATCAATAAAAACGTAAGCGTGGATAAATGTGGAAAACAAAATTTAATCACATTGTAGTTTATTCGAAAAATGCTTATTTGTGCTGTTAATATAACAGCAAAAATAATGTAAGAATATACATTATTTTTGGTTTTCATTAACGACCTGGTCGATAGTATCAAGCATAGCAATATCATGCTGTTTGCTGATGATTTCTGGACTATTTTGACAACAGTGATTTAATAAATCAGCAACAATTAGGATTTCTGAAGAACAAATCCTGTACATCTCAGCTTTTAAAGTGCAGAAACCTGTGGACAAAAACTTTGGACAATCATGTTCCAATGGACGGTGGTTTATATTGATTTTTGTAAGGCATTCGATTCTGTTGTTCATTCAAAACTAATATTGAAATTAGAATCTTTAGGTATCTCCGGTACTTTGCTCAACTGGGTTAAAGCTTTTTTGATGGGTAGGTCACAAAAGGTGAAAATGAATGGTTTTCTTTCAGCCCCTATTCCGGTAATTAGTGGTGTTCCCCAGGGTAGTGTGCTAGGACCTACATTATTTTTGGTTTTCATTAGCGACCTGGTCGATAGTATCAAGCATAGCAATATCATGCTGTTTGCTGATGATTTAAAAATATTCAATTTTTCACGTGAATTCAGATCCTTGCAAGCAGACCTTGATTCATTGCATGGGTGGACCGAAAAATGGCAACTGCAAATAAGTTATGACAAATGTGCAACCTTGTATTTGGGATATGGCTACCCTAAAAACATCTATAACCTTTTCTTGAAAGATCTAGCTGATGCAGAAGCTTCTATCAAGGATTTAGGAGTTTTTGTTAGTAATGACCTGTCCTCTAGCATTCATTGTGTGAATATTGCATCCAAAGCTTCCAGAGTTGCTTCTTTGATACAAAAAAAAAACTTTTTATTTCCAGAAATATTGATTTGATGGTGAAAGCATTTAAGAGTCAGTCTCTGTAAGGACCACCTTAACCTTACGTGTAAGTAAAAAAATAATTTTTCTTAATTTTAACATATATTACACAAATGCGCACGCTGATCTCCGAATCTGAAAACCATTTTGCACAAAAATGATTTTTTGCTGACTTATAGGGGTGTAGCGTGCGGAATCGGAATATGTGCCGAATTTCATATGTTGATTAATATTTTCCAGAATAACTAACGATTTTTCAATGCAGTTCTTTTTAAATTACAGAAGATCAAATGGGCTTCAACAAAAGCAATAAAAAAGTTTGTTTACCGGATCATCCCACGGGATACAGCGGTCGACAAAAGCGTCAAAAATATGAATTTTTGTACCTGCAACACTTTTACTTTTTTAGCCATAAGTCCAGAGAGTGTCATACAGAACCGTAACCTCACTTCACCATTTTCACATGTAAAGCCACCTATGTACCCATTTCCCCCTCTGTGTAAAATGTAGGATATGTGATGGATAAGTTAGCTGACCACTTTTGACAAACGTGAAATTAACTTATGTGTTCAAATTTCAAAAATGATACATTCGTGCTATGTAAAATTTAACGTTTCTCGATCTATAACTCCAGAACTGTAATACATTGTGCGACTGCATTATACCGATAGCCTGTAACATTTATGTGCCTCAGTGTTGCGGAAGATCATGCGCTATACCTTGCTCCGGTTGCCGACCATTTCGACAAACGGTAATTGAACTCAATTGTTCAAATAAAAGTCGAAAAAACACACATGTGTGGTACAAACAACTTTCCTTGAGCTGCAATTGAAAAATAAAATTCATTCCGTGTGGCCACATTACACCACAATTTGCACTAGCTAGCCTATCTCCGTCTACTATATGCAAAAATCCATCTATATATTTCTGATATTTATTGACCATTTCAGGATCAAACGCAAACTTAGTTTACATGGTCAAAATCAAATCGTCACACTGCGTCACATCGGCTACTGTAACTCAAGCATTAGGACACTTTTTAACCGCATTACAACCACATACTCTCACTATATATGTCCCTAACTGTACATACCAAAATCATCCGCATATTCTACGCACTTACATCTATCAAAAGCTCATATCTTCAAACAAGTGTAACTTAAACCTGAATTGGTCAAAGTAAAAAATTGCATGCTTTTGTTCTCAAATAATTTTCGTTTTCTATCTAAAACGAGAAGTAAAATCCATCTCGTGTATCAATACCACGGTTCGCACTATCCATTTGCCTACTCGTATGCAAAATTCATACAAATATGTTGGATCATATTTATCTATTATTTTTACCTGTAGAAAAATCCTAACATGTTATTTTTTTTTTTTTAAGGAATCATGTTTTATATCGTCAAAATTCACTGTCAAAACATTCTGAAACGAATCAATGCAACTTCAATCGTCGCTACCGTCCACCCATCTGGGTTCGGTTGGAAAAAAATTTTCTAAGCAGTCATTCATCACTAGTTCGTTGGGACAATTGCTTCAAAGGCAGCTTCATAGATCAAAATCCCGCAATTTGCCGCCAAGATAAAAACCAGATTGCTTGAATTGGCACCCGCATCTTCGAGCCAGTTGCAGTCTTCCGGATCGCACTCTCTTCGAGTCTCCGGTCTCATCATCACTTAAGCTAAGATATTGGCGCCGGTTTCGTGAATGCTTTACAAGATCACTTTGCCTTGGAGCCCAGCCAGTTGGTAATCTTTGACCGAATCATCATCTGCGTACACTCTCCCAGAATCGCCGCAAAACCATTCAGACTCTGAGCCGAGGCATTAGCTGCCGATTTTCTATATTTGTTTCAGGACAGTTGTAATAGCTGCATCACGCAATGTCAGTCGCTCGGGCTGAAACTGGTGATTTGCTAACTCCATGTGATTTTCAAGGGATCGACGTCTTTGAAATGGTTTCACGCAACTAGGAACAGTACAAGTAAACAGTTGCATAGATCTTGCTGAGCTGTCTCTCTTCTGGTAAAACTGGCACAAATGTTGCTGTTGACTGGTCCCTTGTCATGGGCTCTTCTAGGATGAAGAAACAAGAAAACAAATAGAAAATCGGCAGCTAATGCCTCGGCTTCCAAGTCTAAATGGAGTTTTGCAGCAATTATGGGAGATGTATGCAGATGATGATTCAATTCGAAGATTACCAACTGGCTGGGCTTTAAGGCAAAAAAGATCTTGCAAAGCATTCACAGAAAACCAGCGCCAATATTTGCTTAAAAAATTTGATGATGGGATTAAGACTCGAAGAAAGTGCGATCCAAGGGAGACTGCAACTGAAATGCGAAGATTGCCCCAATTCAAGCAATCTGAGTTTTTATCTTGGCAGCAAATTGCAGGATTTTGGTCGCGGGAAGCACGAAAAACAGAAGCAATTGTCCCAACTGGAACTGATGAAGATGACTCGCTTAGAAGATTTTTTCCAACCAGACCCAAATCTAGATGATGAGGCAGATGACGTTGAAACACATTGATTCATTCAGAATGTTTTGACAATTGACTTTTGACAATATAAAACATATTCCTTTATGTTAGGATTTTCTACAGGTAAAAAATAATAAATAAGTATAATCCAACATATTTGTATGAATTTTTTGCATACAATTAGGCAAAATGGATAGAGCGAACCGTGGCGTAGTATGGTCACCAGATAGATTTTACTTATTGTTTTAAATAGAAAAATAAAATTATTTGAAACAAAAAGCATGCAATTTTTTACTTTGACCAATTAGGTTAAGTTCACACTTGTGAAATATGGCTGATAGATAAGTACGTAGAATATGCAGATGATTTTTTTGTGTACAATTAGGGACATATATGGTAGAGACTGTGGTGTAATGCGGTTAAAAAAAGTGTCCTAATTCTTGAGTTACAGAGCCGAAGAGAAAATTTTTTTGAAGCACTAATGTGTGACTTTTTGATTTTGACCGATGAAGCTAAGTTTACGTTGTCCACAAATGGTCAATAAATATCAGAAATATATAGATGGATTTTTGCATATAATTAGACAAATAGATAGCAAAGCAAATTGTGGTGTAGCAATGTGGCCACAAGATGAATTTTATTTTTCGAATTACAGTTCCAAAAGGAAAGCTATTTGTACCACACATGTATGATTTTTTTCGATTTTGACCAATTGAGTTCAATTACTGTTTGTCAGAAATGGTCAACAACCAGTTAAGGTATACGCATGATCTTTTGCAAGCACTTGGGCACATAGATGGTTCAAGCTGTGGTATAATGCAGCCGCACAATGTTTTACAGTTCTGGAGTTATAGATCGAAACGTTAAATTTTTTATAGCACAAATGTATCATTTTTAAAATTTTAACACATGAGCTAATTTCACGTTTGTCAAAAGTGGTCAATAACTATTCATCACATATCCTACATTTTTCACACAGAAACGGGTACATAGGTGGCACATATTGTGGTGAAATAAGGTTCGATTCTGTATGACCACTCTGGACTTATGGCTAAAAAGTAAAAATGTTGCAAGTGCAAAAATTCATATTTTTGACTTTTATTGTCTGCTGTATTCCGTAGGATGATCCGGTAAACAAACTTTTTATACTTTTTGTGAAGGTCATTCAATCTTCTGTAATTTAAAAAAAATTGCATTGAAAAATGTTAATTATTCTGGAAAATATTGATCAACATATGAAATTCGCACATATTCCGATTTTTCACACTTTACACCCCTATAAGTCAGCAAAAAGTCATTTTTGTGTAAAACGGGTTTCGTCGATTCGGAATCAGCGTAAAAAAGTTGTGTAATAATTTTAAAACAAAGAGAATTTTTTTTGCTTACGTAAGTAACTATTACAGCATAGGTAAGATTCTTAGCAGACATTGACTCTTAAAGTGGAAGAAAGACCGATACCAGAAAGAAGTAGCACGGTGGTGTGGAATCCCTGCCTGATTAAAGACATCAACCAAATTGAAAATGTTCAAACGTAAATTTACAAAACGAATACTTTGGCGGCATCAACAGCAGGATTTGTCTTATAGCGAACGATTGAATTTGTTAGATCTTGAAAGACTCGAAACACGGCGTATCTATTTTGACCTTACTTTTGCTTTTAGGATAATTAAAGGACAGTTGCTTTCTGTTTCAGATTTTTTCTGAATCTGCGCCTTACAGGGGCACTATGGACAAAAACGACATAAAGTTGTTTATTAGAAAATCTCATTTGGATTGTAGGAAGAACGATTTTGCAAACAGGGCGGCTAGAATTTGGGAAAATACATTGCCACAATGTATTGTTGACTGCAGAAATTTTAAACAGTTTAGGGTTTTGGTTTCAAAGCTTGATTTATTAGAATTTCTGATGGTGAGCGTATGTAAGTGCACTGCCTGTAGGTACGCCTTGGCTTTACTTACATACCAACTCACTTATTTCGCATTATTTTTTGCATTTATTGACAATTCCTTTCCTAAAATTGCTCATTTAATAATTCTTTGCATTATTTTATTGGTTTTTGTTGTAACATGTCTTGTCCATGTAATTCATGCCAATAAACTATTACTATTGTCTTATGTACAGACCAGATAAGAATTAGTCTAACTAACCGTAAGCAGTGTCGCCCTTTTGACCGTTTTTCACGATGTCTATTAGGTTATAGTTGTTTTTATTGTTGGCTGTAGTTTTGCGCCAGTTTTTGCTAATTGAGCTCTTTTTTTGCATAATTATTATTTAAAACGTAAGCTAGAAATATAGCCCCTGTCCACTTTAATAAATAATTACTGTAGCTTGTCGCATCAGAGAATTTTCGTGTCGTGCCCCGACGCCGAGTGCGTTTATTGTACGGTACGTATATACGTTGCTATTGGTTCCTTCCTGTACTTATTGCGTTCCATTCTAATTTTTTTAAATTTACAGTCGGTATTTTGGGGTTGTTTTTCATGCTGATATTACGAATTTCGCACTTTGTTGTCCGTTTTAAGCATCGCACCGCAGGTTTTGGGTGAAAAATTTACTTGTTGCTATTTTGTAAAAAATGCAAAAAAATCGATTTAAACTGTTTGCTATAATCGTGTGCCTTTTTGCTCATTATCCTGCTGAATAAGTCACTTTGGCAGAACGTCTTGCTCATAAATCAACAATTCTTCCTCAGGGTACAGGCAACGCCCGCAACCTCGTGGTTATGGCGAGCTTTCCAGGTCGCTCTAAACCTGCGGCGGAGCGACAGATCGGGATCCTACGCGAATCTGGTTTCGACGCGATTTGTCCGATCAGGAGCGTACAGGACGCGCTATCGAGGAGCGTCAGTTGCGTCGAACGTCCGGCGCTGATGCTGGTTGAGCGTCTTCCGATCGTCGTCGGATGGAATAACGGCAGCATGGATTTGACGGATGTGTTCACCCATGGTCGTTGACGTGCAGTCAGTTTTGCGAATAGTTTGTTTATTTGCATCAGCAAGAAGTATACTAAACAAACTAAATGAGTTTGATGCATTTTTAACAGCACAACGATTTCTGATATCGTGCAGAGTGTGTGAATCCTGGAAGAACTCCTAGCGTATCTAATGGCTTACTTTGCAATTCAAAACCGTTTTGAAGAAATCGTGCGATCGTTCCGATAGGATCAATCGAAAAGGTGGTAGGAGTTTTTATTCTTTCAAAAAGCACTTTGCAATCCCACTTTGTCCGATAAGTACCGGCAAATCTTTTCAGTGCAGAATGTAGTTATTGTAGCATTTCCATTGGCGTGAAGCTCCAAGATTCTGGAGCGTTTTATACAGGGCTGCCGATTATGATTTCTCCCACATGAGAATGCTTTGCCGTGTTATAGAATGGGCCTCTCAGACTTGCTGGCATGTTGAACGCTTTTAGACATCCAGGTTCTTCCTCCTTAAATTTCAACAAGCGACCATAATCTGATTTTCTCTTTGAAATTCTCTAACTAGAACTTTGCAAGATGGAGACACTAAACCTAGCTTAAATTTCAATGATAGCGGATCAATGAGGAGTATAGGCGTTTACTTTTTCAATCCTCTGTTTCTTGGCTCGAACTGGGATTATTCTTCTCCAAGAGCTTCAACAAGTTTTCAATGACATGTACACATGTTTTTTTAAGTATATTAAATCCTCTTATGTTTAGTCTTGTACCTACTTTTAGGGCTAAATTAAAGCAACCAAACAACCCTAAAAAGCTTCACATAAACTATTTCTCAAAAAAACTGTTCTCTATGGGATAAGAAGGTAGCAGGTGTAAAACTCCATGAACCAAAGTTACACATCGAAACCATCGTAAGGCTCTACGTAGAACTATTCATAATTATTTCTCTCTCAAGAAAACAAATTGCTCAAGAATAATAATCCTAAAGCTTTCTATACTCTTTGTAAATAATAGGTTAAAAAGTCGCAGTGAAATTCCTCCTAACATTTTGATATTAATAATATAACTGATTCATTACGCAGCTAACATTTTAACTGATTATTTCGCTTCAGTGTTTTCTAGTGACATTACTAACGTGAATTTTCTTTTTCAGAAGCGCTAGCGATTTTTCGCTTTCTGACATTATTTTTAGTGAGGATCGTATGCAAAGCCACAACCATCTAAATACGTCTATTGCAGTTGGCCCCGATGGCATATGTAATCTTTTATTAAAAATATTGTCGTTTCAAAATGATAAAGCCGTTGTTAGTATTTTCACTGTATCTTTTCTGTCTGGAAATATTCCTGAGCTTTGGTTAGCGTGTGCAATAGAGTTATTCCAATATTGAAAAAGGGATCCATGCATTAGTGGATAATTACGAAGCCCGTTTTCTTGTTGTTCTATTGCCAAAACTATGGAAAGAATTATTAATAGTCAATTGTTAGACTTTTTATAGGTTATTAAACTAGATATCCTCTTTTCAATTTGGTTTTCAAAAGCAATAAATCTTGGAAGACACAATTGTTAAAGTGTAAATTTTCATGGATTCAGTCGTTAGCTAAAAAAGAAACTGTTGATATAATATATTTAGATTTCTTCTAAAGCTTTTGATAAAGCTAAATATGAAAACTTCATTATAGTTAACACGGATATGGAATAAACGGTAATTTGTATGCATGGTTAAAGGCCTATTTGTTTAATCGTTCCAAATGTGTTCGTGTTAATCAGTCTTTTCAGATTATGTGCCTGTTGTCATGTGTAGTCGTCCAATGAAGTGTCCTTGGACCTACGCTCTTTCGATTTTTATAAATGACATATGTGATAATATTTGTAGTACGGCTTTATATGTTCTGTAGATGATACCAAAATTTTCAATAATAGGTCGCAACTGTAAATTATTACAGTCTGATTTAGATAAGATTATTGACTGGGCAATTGCATGGGATTTCCTATTCTCTCGAACCAAAAGTCAAGTTCGATATTTGGGTAATAATAATCAAAAAGCTGTTTATAGACTGAAATGGGAAATTATTTTCAGTGATCCGTTTGTCCGTGATTTAGAGTTTTGATTCCTCTGAAATTTAAAATTTAAGAACATTATAATTCTTTGATTAAAAAGCTTTCTCTAGATGTATTTTACACGCAACATCATTTCTTTCACGAGATAAAGTAATCTGGTTAAAGCTTTTATAGTTGTTATGTTAGACCTTTATTAGAGTATTGTTGCAGTGTATGGAACCCTCTCTATCTTAAGGATATAGATAGATTGGCAGCTGTTCAACGTGATTCACTAAATATATTTTTGGCTATAATAATATTTTTTCTTACGAGGATCGTTTCAACACCAACTTAAATTGTGCAGACTTGAATTAAGACGCTTGCAGATTTGTCTGTGTATGATGTATCAAATTATTTGTCATAAATCATGTTTGGAAGCTGATGATTTTTGTATTTAATCATAATATTACCTCGTAGCATTAATAGATTTAAATTAGTCATACCTACTGTACATTCTAATTAGAAAGTTTGATTTCTTTTACAAATACATCGCAGTTTGGAACGATCTTCCTGACTTCATTGTTTCTTCCCCAATCCAAACATATTTAAATCTAGATTAGCAAACTTTGATTTATCTAGATATCTTGTGGAGCGCGCGTAAAATTGTCATTCCATTGACTTGCATGTCCCTTCACTTATTCAGTAATTGCATTTATTATATATCTGTCATTTCGCATTTTAACTGTTGGTATTAGTAATAAATTTTCTCTTCTTATTAGGTGATTTAAATTTTCCTAATGTAGACTGGTCTAGTTTTATTTACCTTCGAGTCCTATTAGCCGATCTTTTTGCGAGTGTTGCTTTCATCTTTTAGTCAAAAAGTTTCTGAACCAACACACGGTATGCATATTTTAGATGCCATTTTCGATGCCCATTCTATCGAAAAACGCCGAAGTCAACCCACCTTCTCTACTAGTGATCACTCGGCCGCTACTTTTCCCTAAATGCTCTATCTCGGCGAAAAAAAGTTCAGCTAAACTTGATTTTCGCAGAGCAAATTCATGATCAGATTGAATTATTTTCGTCCGCAATTTCGCGGCCTCGACATTTTTCGATTATAAGCGTTACTTGTGATGATTTCTACAACAAATTTTTGTCTGTTATAAATCCTTTAATTTCCCAGCATGTTCCAAAAAT